>VDCT01000082.1:0-200845 GCA_009763385.1 Coix lacryma-jobi var. lacryma-jobi | reverse complement strand
ACCTGCTACGCTTGCACTTCCCCGCCTCCAACAACGTCGCCGAGTACGAGGCCCTCGTCAATGGGCTGCGCATCGCCCTCGAGCTCGGGGTCCGACGCCTCGACGCCCGAGGAGACTCGCAGCTCGTCGTCAACCAGGTTATGAAGGCTTCAAGCTGCATCGATCCCAAGATGGAGGCATACTGCGGGGAGGTGCGCAAGCTGGAAGACAAGTTTTACGGCCTCGAGCTCAACCACGTAGCTCGGAAGTACAACGAGGCCGCAGACGAGCTGGCAAAGTTGGCGTCCACGCGCGGCACGGTACCGCCAGACGTCTTCTCGAGGGACGTCTTCGAGCCATCCGTCGAAATCGACCCGGGGCTGGCCCCTCGACGCCACCCCTCGAGCAAGACACGGGGGCTCGACTCTCAACGCCACCCCTCGAGAAGGACCCCTCGACGTCCGCAGAGGCGATGCAGGTCGACGCACACGCCTCTTCGTCATCACGGCCCCTCGACTGGCGGACGCCCTACCTCGACTACCTGACGCGAGGCGAGCTACCAGAAGACAAGACGGAGGCCCGACGCATCGCTCGGAGGGCCAAGACCTACGTCATCTACGGCGACGAACGGGAGCTATACCGACGAAGTCCGACTGGGATCCTTCAACGCTGCATCCCACTCGAGGAAGGGCGCAAGCTCCTCGACGATATGCACTCGGGGGCTTGCGGCCACCACGCAGCGCCGAGGGCCCTGGTTGCAACGCCTTCCGTCAAGGCTTCTATTGGCCGACCGCCATTGGGGACGCCAAGCGTTTGGTCCAAGCGTGCCATGGGTGTCAATTCTACGCCAAGCAAACGCACCAGCCCGCACACGCCCTGCAGATGATCCCAATCACTTGGCCATTTGCCGTTTGGGGGCTCGACCTGTGGGTCCCCTCAAAAGGACAAGTGGAGGGTACACACACATGCTCGTGGCCGTCGACAAGTTCACCAAGTGGATCGAGGCTAAGCCGATAGGAGACCCCACCTCCGAGAGGGCTGTCGAGTTCATCGCCAACATCATGTACCGGTTCGGGGTGCCTAATGTCATCATCACCGACAATGGCACCCAATTCACGGGCAAAAAGTTCACCAACTTCTGCGATGACAACAACATTCGCGTAACCTGGGCCTCGGTCGCATACCCCCAATGCAACGGGCAGGTCGAGCGCGCCAACGGCATGATACTCCATGGGCTAAGCCGAGGCTGTTCAAGACCCTCAAGAATTTCGGAAAGGGTGGGCTACAGAACTCCCTCGGTGCTGTGGGGCCTCAGGACTACGCCGAGTCGAGCCACCGGGTTCACTCCGTTTTTCCTAACCTACGGCGCCGAGGCCGTCTTACCTACGGACCTCGAGTACGGCTCACCTCGACTTCGAGCCTACAACGAGCAAACCAGCGACGAAAGGCTCGCCAACGCCAAGGACCAGCTCGAGGAGGCCCGAGACGTGGCGCTCATCAACTCTGCACGCTACCAGCAAACACTTCGATGCTACCACGACAAGCACGTGCGCAAAGGGACCTGGCGGTGGGGGACCTCGTGCTTCGACGGCTGCAAGATAATCGAGGGCGCCATAAGCTCACCCCTCCGTGGGAAGGCCCATACACCGTGGCCGAAGTGCTCAAGCCAGGCACATACAAGCTCTACGACGACCAAGGCAGGATCCTGGCGAACGCGTGGAACATATCTCAGCTACGTCGCTTCTACCCTTAAAGGCCTCGAGGCCTTGTTCATTTTATCACTTTGTACAAACATGTCAAAATGAATGAACAAACTCGTGCATTGTCGTTCATGTTGCTTAGCAACTCAAGGTAGCCTCGACCCTGCCTAGCTCAGGGTCGAGCCTCCCTCGGGGGCTGACAAGGGGGTAAACGCCCCCCAGACTCCGGAAAAAAATGCGTTTTTTCTTTTCAAAAATTTGACCCTCGTCTCGACTCGCGCCTCGAGTGAACTAGCGACGTCTAAATCTTAAAGTACCTCGAGCCTCCAAGGTCGGGGGGCGTCGACGTAGACGGCCACCTACGCCCCCGGGCTACGGTGCCCTACCTACGCCTCCCCTCGAGGGGCTCGCGACGTATCGAAGGAACACAGACTAAGTTAGCAGAAACTCGAGCTTGCGACAAAGAGAAGTGGTCAAACGCATTTGAAAAAAACAACTCTTTCATAAACAACACATATACATTCGGGTCTCGACGTACCCAAATCATATATTTACTCGACGCCCAAATTTGCATCATTACTCTCTCGGGCCTCGACGCCTGCACACAGGCCTCCTCGCGGTGCTTCCTCCCCGAGGTCCCGATGGCAGCTCGCCTCGACGCCCGAGCTCGAAGGAGGAGGGCTCCCGACACCGCTGCTGGCGTCAGGAGGCAGCACGTCCTCCTCGAAGATCTTCGCGAGCGACGTCCCCGGCCTCTCCATCTTCTCCAAAATTTTGTCGACACGGCGGTTGTTCCACTCCTCATCCTTCCCCTCGATCTCGATGAAGCCATTCGCGACAACGTGGACCGGGAAGCGGAAACCCGAGCGAACGACCGCGAGTGTCTGCTTGACGCCGTGATGGAGAGCTTGCCGGACACGGTCCCGCGCGGCTGCGTCGAAGAAGCCGGCGTCGACCAAGGCATCGCCCCGAGCCATTGCACCTTCTGCCGCGGTCACAGGAGGAGCACCCCACATGGGGCCGAGCCGGTCGAGAGAGAGCGAGCCCGCTCCGCCACCATCGTCTCGTCTTGGAGCTGGTCCAAGAGAGCCTGGTTCGTCTCCCGCGGAGCTCCTCGACCGTCTTCTCGACCCCTGCGCAACAACAAACAAGGAGAGTGAGACGCGGCGTAACAAAGAACTTCGAGACCCAAACAAGAACAAGGTGTAAGCCTCACCGTCGCAGTGTTGCCCCAGTGCGGCGAGGTCGCTGGTCAGGCCCTCAGCACGCTGCTCCAGCCTGCGCTTCTCGGCCAGCGTGAGGAGCTTCTCGGACCTAAGGTCCTCGATCAGCCGGCCCGCCTCCACCAGGGCCAGATCCTTGCGGATCACCTCCTGCCGCGCCGCCCCTCGGCAGCTCGGGCGGTGGCGCACCACTCTTGGCGTCTTCGGCCTCTTTTCTCGCCCCTCCGCTGCGGTTCGGCGGCGGCGGCCTCGCCACGGGCGTCAGCAGCCTCCTGCTTCGCCGCCTCGGCTTCAGCCCGGCAGAGGTGGCCTCGCTTCGGGCGTCCGCGGCCTCCTTCCTCGACGCTTCGAGAACGGCGGCGGCCTCCTCCTTGGATCGAGCGACCTCGCCTCGAGCCACCCGGACCTCCGCCTCCGCCTCGTTAAGCCGGCTCGCCATCTGGGCGTTCCGGCTCAGCTCCGCGCGGAGATCTCGAAGCTCCGCCTCAGCCCGCGTGAGGGCGGCTGACACCTGTGCGGACCGGCCCGCCTCCTCGGAGCAGGACCGCTCCGCCTCCGCCATAAGCACGGCCACCTCCCGGAGATGGACCGCACCTCGCGCGGGCCCCCGCTGGGCCGGCTGCTCGATGGGAACCACGGCAAGGGGCGGGCTCAAGGGACGGGAAACGGCCATATCGGTCGGTCGAGCTCGATGTCGGGCAGATCCTCCTCCGCCTCGAGCTGCCCCGACAGCGACCGCCGCCCGACGGCACGGGCCCCGACTCCCTCCGTCCCTCCGCCGGCACTTCCTGTTGCGGATCGATCGAGGGAAGGCTCGACCCCGGGCCCTCTTCCCCGGCCGGGCCCTCCGGCGCCTTGTCGGCGCTAGCCGGCACCTCGGGCGCCTCCACCGTCATCGAGCCCGCGGCGAGGAGCGGCCCCTGCTCCAGCTCGTTCAGGAGGTCCTCCACCGTCGGCTCCTTCTCCGCCGACGCCTCTCCCCCCTTCCCTCCTCCGCAGCCCGGCCGTGCTGGTCGGAGCCACAAGGGGCGCAGTCTCCTCAGCCCCAGACGCCGGCGGGGCCGTGCTCGCCCCAGGCGCTTCCCCGGAACACCCGTCGTGGTGAGGGGAAGGATGGCGCTCCCAGTTGGCACCATCGCGGGAGGAGGAGGAGGGGAGGAGGCAGCGCTTCGGCGGATACGGTGGTGGCAGGCTCGATGCCATGAGCTGAGGCCCCTGCAATACGAGATGACGGAGATGTCAGAACCAGGAAGAGTACCTCGACCCGTGGTCGATGGCGACGGCCTCACCAAATTCGCGACGATCATCCGGCCCCCTCGAGCCATGGCAGCTCGGGCCTTCTCCAGCCAAGCGGCTTCTCTAGCGGAGGAAGGTGCCATACCTCGAGGTGCCTGTGCCTCGACGGGGCTTCCCCCTGAAGAAGACGGAGATTGCACGCGTCATCAAAAGCAAAGAGGTGAAGTCTCACTACCGACGAGACCCAAGGAAACTACTCACCCGAAGCGGCGGCTGGGCTTCTTCCCGGAATCGCCGGACCCACTCGGGGGCTTCGAGCCCACCCCACGGCTCGAGCCCTGTGCCTGGGCCGTCTCCACAGGGCTGGGATGGGGGGAGGGCTCCCGACGCCTCCCATGGCTCGACCTCGAGGGAGAGCCCTCCTTCCGCCCCACATCGCGGGAGGGCGACCGTACCACCTCGTGCTGACGTCGTGGCGCTCGCCCCGGCGCGGGCTCCGGGACCTGCTCCGGCCCGCGCTGGTGGTCGCGCCCTCCCGCGTCCGCTTCCGTGTCCCGGCGGCGGTACGGCGATGGACTCCGGGGACGCTCGCGCCCTGGTCACGAGACGCTCGGGCTCCCTCCCCGACGCTCGTGATGGCGCGGGCTCGACGCCTCTTCTGGCGCCCGCTCCTCCGCGGGCTCGACGGCGCCCTTGACGGCTCGCGGGGGTCGGGCCCGAAACCCTTCTCGACCTGTCGACCGCCTCTCGAGGCCCGACCCCTCTCGAGACCCCCCGTCTGGGCTGACGCGGGGGCGGCCTCCGTTGGCGCTGTGGCGGAGGCGCTCCGGGTCCGGGGCTTCCTTACGACCGGGGGCACATCCGGCGCGGAGCTCGACGGACCTCGGCCCCGACGAGGCAGGGATCGCGCGCCTTCCGCGGCTGCGTCCCGCGACCCTTTTGTCGGGGGGACCTCCAGTGTACCCTCCTGCACAGAGAGCGGTCGCCCTGTCATCAACGACGCCCGCGCGCACAGCAGCGCACCCCATCCATCGTCGCTCCGCATCCATCCCCTCGTCGTCGCCCTCCTCCTCTCACCACTCTCCTCTCCGAGCTCGAGGAGCTCAGCTCGGGGGACCCGTCCCCAGGCTGACGGTTACGACGAGCCTTCGCCAGTCTCTGCTCCCGAGCTAAGCGACGCAAGTTTTTATTTTTCTCTTTCTTCTTTTTGGCATCCTTGCTCTCCTTGTCCTTCTGAGCAGAGAGCGCCTCACCTGAGAACCGCGGCGTCCTCCCTCACCGGGGGCCTCGACGCGCGACAAGTAAATGCCCCCTGAAGAAAGAAGAAGCGTGATGAGACAACCACAAGACGGATGCAAACGGATCGAAGGAGGAAGAAGGGGGAGGAGGCTCGAGATAGCTCGACTCGAGGGAGGCTTACCAGGTCGAGACACCCCTCGTCGGTGCCATCGCAACCAGGTTGGAGAGTTCAGGGACGAACGGCCCCTGGATCGTGATCGACACCCGGGAGACGCCCTCGTTCCGGACAGCCTCTCTTCGGCCATCCTCGAGCGATTGAGCGCCTCGAGCTGAGCCTGCGGGCCCATCTCGTGCATAAGAAGGGGGCGGTCCGCCAGCGAAGAACTCTTCGCTGGTGGAACGCCCAAATGACCGCTTGCACGGTCAGCTTCTTCTCATCCACCAGCGTCTTCATCATCTCCATCAGCGGGGCCAGGTGGCGTTGCCTGTCCGCCGCAACGCCCCAGGTCCACTTCTCCGGGCGTTGGGTGAGGACCCTGCCGGTGTACTGCGGAAGGAGGCCACCTTCGTTCCGCAGATAGAACCAATGGTCGTCCCACCCGCCTGGTTGGTGGAAAGCTTGTATCGCAGGTACTCGCGGGGGACATTGGCCGACGAGGTCCCCGCCCTCGCGGTAATGGCAAGGGAGCCCATGCGCACGGGCCGCCTCCCGCTGGGCTTCAGGGACTTGATGAAGAGCTCGCCCCGGAAGAGATGGACGAACATCTCCCAGTGCGGCTCCATCTTCAGGTACCCCTCGCACACCGCGGCGAATGGCGGCGTGCGAGATGGAGTTGGGGGAGAAGTGTTGCAGCTCCACCTCGAAATGGTGGGCCAGCCCTCGCAAGAAGCGGCTCGGCGGGACGCCGAGCCCATACGGTGGTAGCGCGTGAAGCTCACCACGTACCCCTCCGGCGGGTGCGGCTCCCGGTGCTCCGCCGACGGATAACCCACCATGCGGGTCCCTCCTCCGGGTTGGGGCGCAGAAGCCCCTGGGCCACCAGCGAGTCCATTTCGCTCTGCGTCACCTTCGACGGGCTCCAGTCCTCGGCCGGCAGCATCTGTGTCTGGGCGGCCATGACGGTGGCGCGGCGCGGATCCGAGCAGCGGACGGGCGGCCGGAAATCCCCAATCGACTAGCTCGAAGGAGAGGGCGCGTAAAGGCTACGGCGGCGGCGAAGGCAAAGGCAAAGTAAAAGGTTCTTTTCCCCTCTTTCGATATTTATAGGGGAAATCCAGACGGGCGGGATCTCCCACGACGTAAAAGGTAACCGAATGCATTCAATGCGCCCACCTAACCACGTCTCGAGCCGGATGCAGGGTACACGCGTTACCTCTCCATTCGCTCCACTACCCGGCCCGCCACGACCGTCGCTCCGGCTTCGCGCCCGCCGCTCTCCCCGACTTTTTCCGCCTAAAAGGCGTGCCCAACGGGCAGAAGGATTCCCAGACGACGGAGGCTTCTTCATAAAGGTAAAAACGGGCCCCGGCCATAAGTCTCGAAGCAGCGAAGGCTGGCCTCGAAAAGGTCGTTCGACAGCCGGCTTCGAGCACCCGAGTCAGGGACACCAGGGGCGCCACTCGCGGCATTACTCGAGGGCCGAGCCCTCGAGGCCCCTCACTGTATCCAAGGCGGGGAGCTCGACGTGCAGTGAGATCCCCTCGGAGGGAGGCATCGAGCCACCGGGTCCTATCGAACGGACCGGCACTCCTGCAGACTGAGCCCCCCCTGCTTTATAGACCGCCTCCGGGCCACAGTCCGACCCCTAACGAACGGGGCACGAGCTCTCACTTGATTCCCCGTTACCAGCTCACCGGGAACCTCGATACTCGCCCACTCGGGGTAGTACGAGGCATCCCCCCTCGCATCCGATCGAAAGGACCTCGCGGGATGACAAGCCCAGGGCAAGCAGGGCAATCGGCATGCCGGACAGCTCGAGGAGCCGGCCAGTCGGTTCAGCCTGGCACCCCTCGACGAAAGAGGGTCTAAAAACTCGGACAGTTACGACTAATCTCTTTTCTTTGTGTAAACATGAGATTTTCAGGCCTCGGGCGAACGCTCGACCTCCATCTCGCCCGAGCCCTCAAGGCCAGGCCTCGAACGATCGCTCGTTCTCCGTCTCTCCCGAGCCCTCCAAGCCAAGCCTCGGACGGAGTCTCCCACGACAAAGGAAGGGTAACCGCAATATTTAATGAGACTACCGAACCACATTTCGAGCCTGTTGACAGGTACACACGGCGCCGACCTCGGAATCAAATCGACAAAACCTCGAGACCAGTTAGCTATCCATCGAGATCCCATCTTCTGGAGCCCCTGCTCGAATGCAAGCACTCAACAAGGGCTCGGGGGCTACTGTCGGTGGTACGAAAAAGGGTACCCCCAATCAACGCAACACCCGAACGCTCTGTCTCCGTCTCGCCCGAGCCTCCCAGCCAGCCTCGGGCAGACGCTCTATCTCGTCTCGCCCGAGCCCTCCCGCCAGGCCTCGGGCGAACGCTCTCTATCTCCGTCTCGCCCGAGCCCTCCCAGCCAGGCCTCGGGAACGCTCTGTCCCGTCTCGCCCGAGCCCTCCCAGCCAGGCCTCGGCGAACGCTCTGTCTCCGTCTCGCCCGAGCCCTCCCAGCCAGGCCTCGGGCGAACGCTCTGTCTCCGCCTCGCCCGAGCCCTCCGAGCAGGCCTCGGGCGAGCGCACGATCGCTCTCCGTCTCGCCCGAGCCCTCCAGGCCTCGGGCGAACGCGCCCCCACACCTCGAGCCTTAACGCACGGACCTCGAGCTGTACAGACAGCCGTACCAGCCCATACCACGCATTTAATGCCTTCACCTACTCCGGTCATGTCCACTAGTGCACAGCATGTACCACAGTAACTCGGTGTAAAGGTCAAGTCTCGTTTTCACCACAAGCATGGGCAAAGGGCACCAGTACAGCACTGTTCGGCCAAGCCAGGCCTGCAACTCCTCGAGCCGGCTACGCGCCCTCGAGCCCTGCACTGCAACTCCTCGAGGCCGGCTACGCGCCCCTCGAGCCCTGCACTGTAACCCCTCGAGGCCGGCTACGCGCCCCTCGAGCCCTGCACTGTAACCCCTCGAGGCCGGCTACGCGCCCCTCGAGCCCTGCACTGTAACACCCTCGAGGCCGGCTCCGCGCCCCTCGAGCCCCCGTGGCACCACCTCGAAGCCGGCTCCGCGCCCTTCGAGCCCTAACTACTTTCATGCTATTGGAGGACAGGTACCCCAAGACCCGGAGGGACCCCGCCGCGTACTGTACATTCCGGGATGGGTGCTGTACGGCTCCCGCCTTGTCGCGCCACCACGTCCGCGCCCAGGATGGAAGCCACGACCCAAGGACGCCTCAACAGCGACGATCACATCGGCTCCAGTGGCCCCGACAAGACAGGGTTCCTACCCTTCTCCGTATGGGGCACCATACGCCCCGACACCTGTAATACCTTTATGTAACCCTGGCCTCCCCTTGCTCTATAAAAGGGGACACTAGGGCCCTCATTCAAGGAGACGAACACAACACACGAGTCCACACACAGGCACGAGTCCGGACTCCGGTCCACGCTCACTGAGCTTGTATTCTCCCCTGTACAAGCACTTAGGTGCAAGTAATACAAGAACATCCCCCCGCTGGACGTAGGGCCTTCTTTGCCCGAACCAGGATAAATCCTTGTGTCCTCTTGC
This sequence comes from Coix lacryma-jobi var. lacryma-jobi, assembly GCA_009763385.1. NCBI lineage: Eukaryota > Viridiplantae > Streptophyta > Magnoliopsida > Poales > Poaceae > Coix > Coix lacryma-jobi. Next base: position 191,742 of record VDCT01000082.1, on the reverse strand, counting down.
ATCACCATCCAGGAAGAGAAGCACGCGATCATATCACTCGTTGGTGTGATACCCCCGGGTACGAAACACAAAGAGGGCGTCGACAATTAGGTCTACGCCTACGCTCTAGCTGTGCCTATGTAGGTGAACGTCGCTACGCATCGACTACCGCCTTAGTAATTCCGCACCCTGTTTACGGAACCACCCCCCTGTAGTGTGTTTTGGTTCAAGTGATATAAATAAAGCCTTGGACCCCTGTTGTAATATATCACCTACCTAGGTGTGAACCCAGACCCTTATGTTATGAACCCTTTTATTCCTTTATTCGCTAAATTATAAAGTTCGGAAGTTCAGGATATAAGACTTTCAGTCTTTCCTATTGTATATCATTTCTGTTAATCTCGTACCTATTTGTGCATATCCTGGCGCAAATATGGGGAAGTTTGGACTCTCAGATGAGGGGGCCCGATAGAGTGGTATCGGAGCCGAGCTTGACCGTAGGACAAGACCCTAGGCATGGCACGCAATAGGAAAATGAGCTGTGAACTTAATCCATTTTCATTTGTTTCGCAAAAGTAATCTAACTTGTGTTTATATTTTTGCAGCAAATGGAGGACGGATGGTTCGCTCGAACTGTGAGAACACCGAAGGATTCCCGCAACTTTTATGGGAGACTCTACGGCAGCTGGGATACACTAAGTGCCCTACGTACTATGGACTTGAATATGAGGACCACGGTGTGCCCAAGTGTAAGATATGCCTGCATATTCCTGAGCATCCACAATGCCCAAAAATTCCAAGGAAAGTATACAAGGCAGTAGGAAAGGATCTTTATGGAACAAGCCAGAAGGTTGCAAAAATGGCACTCGGCGATTATTGCCAGATATTTGAAGAAAATATCGACCACACCCCTGCAAAGTATTTTCCCGTGGCCAACCAAACCACCGCAACGTGGAACTACAAGGTAGATGAGCTTGAGAAGATTAGCCCGAAGTGTCCAGAATACACTCTTGTGGCCACTGTCAAGTACCTCCATGCACTTGAAGACCTCTATGAAGAGCAACAAAAGGTACTCTTAGAATGGAAGGAACGAGCTCTCAAGGCTGAAGTTGAAGTACGCGCCTTGGTCCTGGACAACATGATATTAGAACAACTTAAGGAAAAGGCGCAGAAGAAGGCAACCCTATACCGCAAGGAGATGGAAGAAGCTGAACAGCGACGCCAGTACCAGGAACAAGTTCGCCGAAGGAACAAAAGAAGGAGGGCCTTCGCCATCCCCAACGACTAGAACGAAGCATTACCAGGAGTACCAAGACTCACACCAACACTGCAGAAGTACGTGGATGACATCAAAGGCAAGGCACCAGCTATCCCCGAGTATGATCCAGAAATTCCAGGACTTGAACCCGCAAGGAGAGATGAAGGATGGAAAACTGAAGAATCTGCCGCCGACAACTTCGACATAATCAAGATCATGGGAACTGAAGGGCCGGATGCAGATGATGGATATGCGGATGATCTTCACAAGCTGCGAGAGGAACAACTCGCCCATGAGAAAGGAAAAGCTGTTGCACGGGACTTCGATGAAATCCAGTTCATGTAGATGTATCGCTAGGAACGATGTGCTCAGTTGTAAAATAAATAACATACTGAGTGTCGTAGCACCGCATTGAGCGAGTAGCTGTCGTGTGTCAGTCACTAGTAGGAGTGGTACTGTCATGTATCATGTGTAGTGTGACTGTCTGTGTGTCTGTTTGTGTAATAATGTGTGTTTTGTTTTGTTTTCTTCTCTTCTTTTAATCTTTGTGTGACCCCAATCCAGCAACCTCTTATAAGAATCGCTCCATCTTAATAGATGGAAAGGCGATCCAACCGAATTCAGCAACGCCGTGAAAGGCAAGCTGCTGAGGAAGCACGCAACCCACCTCGAGGACCGTAGAACCAAAGGCAACGGAATGAGCAACCTAGGCCAAGGCGACAACGTACACCAGAAGAGGAAGAAATAGTAATGGAAGAAGAGGAAGATAGCAACCATGGGGAAGAACAGGGTAATGATGAGGAAGAACTCCCTCCACCACCACCTACTCTAGCAGAGATAATGGACCGCCAGACGAATTTAATGGAAGCCCTTGCTAGAAGACCCGAGCATGGTAATGGACAGGGAAAGATGGCTGCGTTTATGAGACTGAGTCCACCTACCTTAGACAGCTCTAAGGATGACCCGTTAGCTGCTGATGACTGGCTGCGTACCATCACCAAAAAGCTGAACGTCGTACGAGCTACCGAAGAAGAAAAAGTCACCTTAGCTACTCATCATCTAGTTGGAGCAGCTGGGGAATGGTGGGAAAACTACCAAGACGCCGTCGAAGACCCCGAAGCCATAACATGGGAAGAATTCCAAGAAGCATTTCGTAACTATCATATCCCAGAGGGAATGATGGAAAGGAAGTTAGAGGAATTCCGTAACATAAGGCAAGGAGCCATGACCATAAACGAATATATTCGCAAGTTCATGAAACTATCTCGCTATGCACCAGGAGAAGTTGATTCCGACAAGAAGAAGCAAAAGTGCTTTATGAGAGGTCTGAACTCTTCGTTCAGGACCCAACTTGTTATCGGGACATACCCTGATTTTAACGCCCTCATGAACAAAGCAATACTACTTGACGATGAACATGCCAAAGCTGACGGAGAAAGGAAGCGAAAGTTGAGCATACAACAGGCACGACAACAGGAAAGGACCCAAAGGATCAGGACTAACAATGTCCCAGCAAGGTATTCATCACCTATGCAGTTTCGATCTTCAAACAGCAACAACACAAACAGCAACAACAATCCGCCAAGAAACAACAACAGCAACACCATAGGACAATCAGATTCTACATTCTATGAATGTCGTCAGCTAGGCCATCGAATTGCTCAATGCCCGTATAAAGCCGCAAACTCTGCACCTGCACAGCCTGCAACTAGCAACAGGACTGCCGCCTCTGGAATTGGTCGCACAACACCTCAAAACTCGGGACAAAAAAAGAGGAATCTGCCATCGTTTGGGCAAGGCCGAGTCAATCACGTGAGTGCAGAAGAAGTGCAAACAGCGCCCGACGTTGTGTACGGTGAGTTTTTAGTTAACTCCATTCCCGCAAACATGTTATTTGATTTCGGGGCCTCGCATTCGTTTGTTTCTACTTCGTTTGTTTTCAAAAACAACCTGAAAATGGTGTTACTCTCCACCCCTTTAATAATAAGAACCCCTGGAGCTGTTCTCAAGTGTACGCTAAAATGTCCGAAGGTCAAGATAACCATTGATGGAATTGAATTTCGAGCAAATTTAGTCGTACTAAAGACAAAAGGACTGGATGTGATATTAGGTATGGATTGGTTGAAAGAACATCATGGGAATATATCATGCAGAGACAGAGCTGTAACATTGATAAATCATAAAGGAATAAGAGTGAAATGCTATCCGAAAGCATCAACGGCTGAACCAATGGTATGCAACTTGGAAGCCAAAACCGTCGAAGAAGTACCAGTAGTATGTGAATACCCGGATGTTTTTCCTGAAGAGTTACCTGGGATGCCACCAGATAGAGACATAGAATTTATAATTGACCTAATGCCTGGAACTGCTCCTATAGCAAAAAGACCTTACAGAATGGCAGCAAATGAGTTGGAAGAATTAAAAGCACAACTACGGGAATTACAAGAAAAGGGTATATCAGACCAAGTTCGTCACCATGGGGATCACCCGTACTATTTGTAAAGAAGAAGGATGGAAGTCTTCGGATGTGCATTGACTACCGTTCCTTAAATGAAGTCACTATCAAAATAAATACCCATTGCCTCGAATTGATGATTTATTTGATCAACTAAAGGGAGCCAAGTATTTTTCGAAGATAGACCTACGATCGGGATACTATCAGCTGAAGATCCGTTTAGATGATATTCCAAAGACTGCATTTGTCACCCGCTATGGACAATATGAGTTTACCGTAATGCCCTTTGGACTGACCAATGCTCCTGCATATTTCATGAATCTAATGAATAAGGTATTCATGGAGGAATTGGATAAGTTCATAGTAGTATTCATTGATGACATACTGATCTATTCAAGGAGTGCTAGCGAACATGAACAACACCTCAGAATAATATTAAACAAGTTAAAGGATCATGAGTTGTACGCAAAATTTAGCAAGTGCGAATTTTGGTTACAAGAAGTCGCATTTTTGGGAACATCATCAACCAAGAAGGAGTAAAGGTAATCCTGAAAAGTAAAGGCTGTATCAGAATGGAGACAACCAACCAACGTGATAGAAGTTCGAAGTTTCCTTGGATTAGCAGGATACTACCGACGATTTATCGAAGGATTCTCAAAGATAGCAAGACCCATGACATCACTTACGCAAAAAGGAAAAGATTTTGGTGGACAGAGGCATGTGAGAGAAGTTTCCAAGAGTTAAAGCAAAAACTTACTACATACAGCCCTCGTGCTTACGCTACCCGATATACACCGTGACTTTGTGGTATATTGCGACGCATCTCGCCAAGGATTGGGCTGCGTATTGATGCAAGACGACAAGGTTGTGGCCTATGCATCAAGACAACTAAAGAAGCACGAAGAAAATTACCCTACCCATGACTTGGAATTAGCTGCTGTGGTACACGTACTAAAAATATGAGCCACTATTTAATTGGAAATAAATGTGAAATATTCACAGACCACAAAAGTTTGAAATACATATTCACCCAGACAGATCTAAACCTACGACAGAGAAGATGGTTGGAGCTAATAAAAGACTATGATTTAAGCATTCAATACCATCCCGGCAAAGCCAACGTAGTCGCAGACGCTTTAAGCAGAAAACCATATTGCAATTTCGTGGCCGCCCTGGAAGAAAAGCCAGAATTGGCACGAGAAGCCTGAAAGCTTGGATTGCAAATCGTACCACACGGGGCCCTAAATATGCTACACCTCCAGCCAAATTTGAAAGATCAAATAAGTGCTGCACAAATAAATGATGAAGAAATACAGAAGGTTAAGGAAAGAAGTGCTGAAAAAGAGAATACCGGATTTAGAGTCGATGAAAAAGGAACCTTATGGTTTGGTGAAAGGATATGTGTGCCCAATAACAAAGAATTAAGAAAGCTAATTTTGGACGAGACACTCAATACCACATACTCTATTCACCCTGGAGCCACCAAAATGTACATGGATTTAAAACAAAAATATTGGTGGAACAAGCTGAAAATGGATATTGCGGACTATGTAGCCAGGTGTGATACATGCCGACGAGTAAAGGCGGAACACCAAAGACCCGCAGGACTACTCCAACCACTACACATTCCTCAGTGGAAATGGAAAGAAATTAGTATGGATTTTATTGTGGGACTACCCAAAACGAAGAAAGGACATGACTCCATCTGGGTAATTATGGATAGATTAACAAAAGTAGCACACTTCATTCCCGTCAGAACTACCTACAGAGGAGATCAGCTAGCAAGGCTATACATCGACAACATCCTCCGACTACACGGGATGAGATCAGCTAGCAAGGCTATACATCGACAACATCCTCCGACTACACGGGATTCTGAGTCGAATTGTGTCAGATCGAGGGGCACAATTCACGTCAAGATTTTGGAAGAGCCTACATAAGGCACTCGGAACTCGCCTGGATTACAGTTCAGCATACCACCCCCAGACTGATGGACAAACAGAAAGAGTAAATCAAATACTAGAGGACATGTTGAGAGCCTGTGTGCTCACCTATGGACAAGACTGGGAGCAAAGCTTAGCATTTGCCGAATTCTCTTATAATAACAGTTATCAGGCAAGTCTAAAAATGTCCCCATTTGAAGCACTATACGGGAGAAAATGTCAAACCCTCTTGATGTGGTCTGAGGTAGGAGAACGTACCCTCTTCGGACCCGATCTAATAAACTATGCTGAGGAACAAGTAGCCAAGATTCGGGAGAATTTAAAAGCAGCACAAAGCCGACAGAAGAGTTATGCTGATACACACAGGAGACCGTTAGAATTTCAACCTGGAGATTTTGTATACCTGAAAGTGTCACCAATTAGGGGAACCCGAAGGTTCCAAGTCAGAGGAAAGCTAGCACCGAGGTACATTGGACCATACAAAATTCTTAAGAAGATTGGAGCTGTCGCTTACCGTTTGGAATTACCCCCAGAAATGGCAGAGGTGCACGATGTATTTCACGTATCCCAACTAAAAAGATGCATTCGAGTACCAGAAGAACAAGTACCTATGGAAGTAGTGGACTTATAGCCTGACTTACAGTATCAAGAAAGACCGGTAAAGATTTTGGATATAGCCATCCGACAAACAAGGAGAACGTCCGTAAGATTTTGTCGAGTTCAATGGAGCAACCATACCGAGGCAGAAGCAACATGGGAAAGAGAAGAAGATCTGAAAGAGAATTTCCATACCTATTTGAGGAACAGCCCGAATCTCGAGGACGAGATTCTTTTAAGGGGGTAGGTCTGTGACACCCCTAATTTTTTTCCAAGTTTTGAAAATCACTAAAATTTGAACCAAATAAAAACTTGACCTAGTTTAACTTTTAGGAAACATAAATAGAATAAATTAGGACAATAAAATCTTTTCTTGTTTGGTTGTGTGGCATGTGTTGAGCAATCTAGTAATACTCAGTTGGAAACTTTTGAAAACTCAGCTTAATTTGAAAAACCCAAAAGGAATTTGATCAAAGGGAAAAGAAAAGGAAAGGAAATAGAAAAGGAAAAAGGAAAAGGGAAATTAGAAAGCAAAACCTGCCGTGGGCCACAACTCCCTCCAGCCCACTCCTCTTCTGCTGCTCCTCTGCTCCCCCCTCCCCCCTCTCGACGGCCAGCGCCCGAGGGCGACCTACCTAGCCGCTACCTCCCTCCCTAGCATCACTCACCTCTGCGTGTGTGCCCAGGCGTCGCAAGCGCGCGCGCTCGGCCCGGCTCCTCACACCTCCCTCTCCCATTCTACTGATTACAGGTGGGGGCCGGATGTCAGCTTCATCTCCCTCAGGGCAACATGACGAAGCCGAGCAATCAGGGTACCATGGCCCGCTCGATGCTGTTGTCGCTGTGCCTCTCCTCGCGAAGCCTTTGTCGTTTTGTAGCGCCCGACCCGACCACGCCCTACTGTTGATGGTGTTAAAGCATCATTTCACCATCAACATTTCACCCAAAACCAAGGTAAAACAACATAAAAGGTAGAAGATTTGGTTTATAACTAACCTATTTCCACATGTGCATAGTTTCTTATCTTAATGCAGGAAATGATGGAATTTGGGCCAAACAAGAGTACCAGGAGCAAGGTCAAGCCACTCTGGCCCATTTGGGCCTGGAGCAAGGTGGCGGCCGCCACCTATTACTGGCGGCCGCCAGGTCACTCGTGCCAAAAGTGGCCCAAGCCACGTCATCGATCCGTGGGAGTCACCTCAAGCTCAAATCTTGGCCATTGCACACTAAGGCGGTTTGATCCAAGGGCTAAGAAGAGTATCACCTGGATAGTGGGCTTTGGACAAGTGTCTAAACCCTAACCAGCCCTCAAACCGACTTAGGAGAGCAAGTGAAGACCGTTGGATGAATGGCGGTTGCAACGGACGGTTGAGAGGTGGCGGGCGCCAGGGTTTGGTGGCGGGCGCCACCCCCTAAACCCTACCACCCCTCTCCCACTATAAGTACCCCCTAGCTTCCTAGCACTATAAATAGGCCCCTTGAGCTCTCATTCGGAGAGCCTCACACCATTCTTCACCATTTGGTTAGGTTAGCACACTTGCTATGATAGAGAGATTAGAGAGAGTGTGAGTGCCTCACTAGAAGAGGAGCTGGAAAGGAGAAGAGTAGAAGTCTGGAGAGTTCCGGAGTTGTCGGAGACCTCTGCTTCTCTCTGCTCTGCGCTTCAACTTTGGTAACTTAGTATCTTATTTTATCTTCAAGTATTTATTTCATACTTGTGTGTTTGTTTCATTGCTTGATATTAGTTTCAAGTGCTCTAGTTCTAGTACAGGGCTAGTAGTAGTAGTATATAGATTAGTGTGGTACTTAGGCTATATATTGCCAGTGAATACGGCTAGGCCCCCGGATAGCTGTGGTAGCAAGCAGGTGGTGACAGCCCTGTGCGCCTTGAATTCCACCACGTAATTGGTCTAGTTTAACAGTAGGGCTCGTTGTGCTAGCGTTCAACCTAAATCAGTGGTAAAGGCTAGTACGCCCACAGTACACTAGTAAAGAACTTAAATCACTAGAAGTCTAATAGAACTAGGATCTACCCCAGTAGATAGTGCCCGTTCCCTTCATCTATCCTAGATATCCTTATCCCCCTAGTTTCTCAAAATCACTTCGCGTTCCTCGTGGATTCGATACCTCGGAATACTCTGAGGTGAAAAGCTACAGCTGACAGCCGTGCGCTTGCGGTTTCGGTCTTCTTCGTGCCACCCGAGGTGTCAACAAGCTTTTCTGGCGCCGTTGCCGGGGAACGGTAGCTGATTTTTGAGACTAGAGTTAGGATCATCTTTACCCCCTCCGCATGGAGAATCAATCTATCTTACAATTCGTAGCTCCTAAGAGTTCACGATTAGAGCCACATTTATCATCACAACCTATATATGCCGATAGTTACGAATTGTGCCCTGACTTTATTAACAAAGTTCAAGAGAGCATGTTTACGAGATCAGAAATCCCTACATACATCTACGTGAGTTTGAGCAAGTCTGTGCATGCTTGAACATTTCGGGTATTTCACCTGATACTGTCAAGTGGAAGCTGTTTCCGTTCACTTTGACGGGAGCAGCTAAAAACATGGCCTGCTCGAACCGTGGGAAGTGCCAGAGGAGACTGGGGAACTTTACGGACCAAGTTTATCTTGACGTATTTCCCTGTCCACTGAGTGGTACGACTACGAGTAGAAGTGTTGACCTTTAGACAAAATGATAAGGAGACATTAGGGGAGGCTTGGGACCGTTTTATTGGTTTAATCAATTCAGGACCCGATTTAGCCATACCCGATCCAGTGCTCCTTCAGCATTTTTATGTCGGTCTAGAGAAAGAAAGCGCTCTTCACCTTGATCATTCGTCAGGTGGAGCGTTTCTTCATCTTCTCCACGAGGTGGAAAGGAAGTTCTTGATAGAATTCTCGAGAATATTCCTTATACTGGAGTTTCTGATGAAATCCCTGAGGAAGAAGTCGTAGAAACCCAAGTTTCGACTATAGAACAACAAGAAGAGCCCGAGTCTAGGTCGTTGGACTTAGCGGAATCTATTCCGTCCACATCTGGGAGAGAAATTCTTCCGGAATTTTTGGGCGAGATAGAGGATGATGTGTTTGGAGGATTACGGAAATGCTATGAACTACTCCGTTCAAGCTCTCCCATCCGACAAACCACTTCCTGAGACTTCTGATGGAATCTATAGCCGGGAGCGTCTTTGGAACTTTCAGCTGTCATAAGTCATGAATGGACAATGGAAGCCGAAGTATCAGAAAACATCCCTCGCATAGATAAAGTACCTAGCATAATAGATTGTCGAATTAGGGGAGAAAGGGCCTTTGCCTTTTACGACCCTTGTCGTGTTTCTACCCCGAGGGTATGTCACCAACTAGTAATTATGATCGCGTGCTCTCTTCCTGGATGGTGATGCAAGATGACACAAGGATTTATCCTGGTTCGGGCGAAGAAGGCCCTACGTCCAGCGGGGGGAGGATGCTCTTGTATTACTTGCACCTAAGTGCTTGTACAGAGGCGTTACAGCTCAACAAGCTTGGACCGGAGTCCGGACTCGTCTAGGTATGGTGTTGTATAGGCTTGTGTGCTGACCCGAGTGGAGGGTGGATCTAGACTTCTCTATCGTGGAGTTGTGTCACCGGGTGCGTGAAGACCCCTGGTGTCCTCTTTTTATAGAGCAAAAGGAGGCCAGAGTTACACAGGGATGATACAGGAGTCGGGATGTATGATGCCCAATACGACAGAGGGTAGGAATTCTGTCTTGTCGGGGTCACTGTAGCCGGCGTGGGGCTGCTGTTGAAGCGTCCTTGAAGCGTGGCCTCCATCCCTGGCGCGGACGTGGAGACGTGGCGACGTGGAGGTCATGCAGCGCCCATCCCGGCGCGTACATAACGTGGCAGGGTTCCTCCGGTCTTGGGGGTACCTGTCCTCCAATAGCAGGAAAGTCGTTTGGGCTCGAGGGGCGCATGGCCGGCCTCGAGGTGGCGTTTACGTGGGGCTCGAGCCCCCGTAGGTATGGGCAAGTCCCGGAAAGCCCGGCCGAACAGCGGGAATCCAGGCTTCGAGAGGTGGCTCGAGGCTCGAGGGTGCTACAGTGCAAGGTATGGCCGGACAATGCTGTACTGGCGCCTTTCTGCCTTTCTGCTATACTTGAGGTGAAAGCGAGATTTGAGTGTGTCTCCGGTTTACTGTGGCGCACGTTGGGTTTCAGAAGACGTGACTGGAGTAGGTGAACGCATTAAATACGCAGTGTGGGATTGGCATCCGAAGTCTGGCGCTGCTCGAAGGAGATGTGAAATGTCTTGAGGGATAGGCTATCGTGCTTGAGAGGCTCGAGGTCCCCGCGCGGGGACTCGAGGAGTGGTGTACGGCTGTGGTGGGCTCGAGGCCTAGGTGCCAGGGCTCGAGGGGTAGGTTGCCGGGAGGCGGTCGGTAAGGCTTTGGCGAGTCTAAGCTTCCTGGCGGAGGTCGGTGCGGCCGGCCTCGAGGGTTTGGTTTTTAGGGAGCTAGACTAGTTTCTCCTCTTATTAATTGGTGTTCTAGGATTAACTTGTTTGTTTTGCGTCGATTGGGGGTACCCCTTTGGTGTTCCCCCGACAGTAGCCCCCGAGCCTTGTTTGAGTGCTTGCACTCGGGCAAGGCTCCTCAGCGGTATCGTGAGGGTTAGCTGACTGGTTCTCGAGGGTTTGGCTGTGTTGATTCCGCGGTGTCGCGCGAGTGACACCCGCGGGTGTAGCCCCTGAGGCCATGGGGGAGCGGTTAGGACTCCCTCATAGGCTTTCTTACGCGTGCGAGTGTGAGTGTCAGTTACGTCTTTTAGGTTCGGGAGTGTCGAGCCCCCGAGTTTTTTTTTACCCTCTTTCCCTCTTTCGTCGAGGGTGCCAGGCTGAAACCGACCGGTCGGCACTTCGAGCCGTCCGGCATGCCGGTTGCCCTGGCTTGTCGTCCCTGCGAGTCCTTTCGATCGGATGCGAGGGGGGATGCCTCATCTACTACCACGAGCGGGCGAGTATCGAGGTTCCCAGTGAGCTGGTAACGGGGGAATCCAAGTGAGACCTCGTGCCCCGTTCGATGGGGTCGACTGTAGCCCGGAGGCGATCTCATAAAGCATGGGTGCTCAGTCTGCAGGAGTGTCGGGTCCATTCGATAGGACCCGGTGGCTCGATGCTGCTCCCTCCGAGGATCTCACTGCATGTCGTGCTCCCCGCCTTGGATACACGTGAGGGGCCTCGAGGGCTTGGCCCTCGAGCGATGCTGCGAGTGGCGCCCCTTGGTGTCCCTGACTCGGGTGCTCGAAGCCGGCTGTTGAACCTCTTCGAGGGCCAACCTTCGCTGCTTCGAGACTTAGGGCCGGGGCCCATTTTTACCTTCCTGAAGAAGCCTCCGTCGCTTGGAAACCTTCTGCCGTTGGGCGCCGCCTTTTTAGGCGAGGTAGTGGAGATCGTGGCGCTAGGGCGACTGACAAGAGTCGGAGCGGCGGCCGTGGTGGGCCCGGAGGAGTGGAGCGAGTGCGGAGTTGCCGCGTGTACCTGTCGACCAGCTCGAGATGCGGTTAGGTGAGCACATTAATGCGTGCGGTTACTTTTTCTGTCGTCGTGGGAAACCCGCCCGTTGGGGTTCCTCTTATAAATATCGAAAGAGAGGAGAGGAACCCTTTACTTTGCCTTTGCCTTCACCATCGCCGCAGCCGCTGCTCCATCTGCCTTCTACCACGCCCGACCCTTCCGCCCGAGCCCGAGCCTGTCGCCGTTCCGGCCTGAATCTTCACGCCGCCACCCGTCCGCTCCTCAAGCTCGAATCTGCGCTCGCCGCCATGGCCGCTCAGACTCCAAGCGCTGCCGGCCGAAGACTGGAACCCATCGAAGACGACGCAACGCGAGCTGGATTCGCTGGTGGCCCAGGGGCTCCTTCGTCCCAACCCGCAGGAGGGACCCGCGTGGTGGGTTTTCTCCGTCGGAGGATCACCGGGAGCCCTAGACAACCTGACTCGAGGGTGGCTTACCAGGTCAAGACACCTCTCGTCAGGCGCCATGGGGATCAGGTTGGCGTCCTCGGGGACAAACGACCCGTGGACTATGATCGACACCTAGGAGACGCCCTCGCTCATGAGCAGAAGCGCTTTCTCTCTGAGGCCTTTCCATCCTCGACTCGTTCAGCGCCTTGAGCGGGGCCTTGGTCCCATCTCATGCATGAGGAGGGGCGGTCCGCCAGAGGAAGGACCCTCCGCTGGTGGAACGCCCAAATAACCGCCTGGACGGTCAAGCCCTTGTCCTCCACCACGACCGCATCGTCTTCATCAGCAGCATCAGGTGGCCCTGCCGGTCCGCTGCGACACCCTAGGTCCACTTCTCCGGGCGCTGGGTGATGACCCCACCGGTGTACTGCGGAAGGAGCCCGCCCTCGTTCCGCAGGTAGAACCAATGATCGTCCCACCCACCCCGCCTTGTGGTGGAAAGCTTGTAGCGGAGGTATTCGCGCGGGGATGTTGGTCGACGAGGTCCCAGTCCTCGCGGTGATGGTGGAGAGCCCACACGCACGAGCCTCCTCCCGCTAGGTTTCAAGGGCCTTGAGAAGAGCTCGCCCTGGAAGAGGTGGACGGACATCTCCCAGTGCGGCTCGATCTTCAAATATCCCTCGCACACCGCGGCGATGATGGCGGCGTGCGAGATTGAGTTGGGGGAGAAGTGTTGCAGCTCCACCTCGAAGTGGTGAGCTAGCCCCCGCATGAAGCGGCTCGGCGGAACGCCAAGCCCCATGCGGTGGTAGCGCGTGAAGCTCACCACATACCCCTCTGGCGAGATCGAGGGGAAGGACGAAGAATGGAACGACCGCCGCGTCGACAAGATCCTGGAGAAGGTGGAGAGGCCGGGGGCGGCGTTCGCGAAGCCCTTCGAGGAGGACGTGCTGCCTCCCGATGCAAACAGTGGTGCGGGTGGCCCCCTCCTCCTGGCCCGGATGTCGAGGCTGAGCCCGCGGCAGAAGAGCTTGGGGAGGAATTCCAGACGGATGAAGAATGAGGCCTGCGTGCCAAATTGGGGGCGTCGAGGCCCTTGTAAGAATTCAAATCATGACTTATGGCCGTCGAGGTCATATGTGTATATGACTTGTTTATTTTAAAGAAGCTGTTTTCTTTTCAAATTTATTCGATCATTTCTCTTTCTCTTTGTCGCTAGCTCGAGCCTCAACCGGCTTGGTCTGTGTTCCTTCGATACGCGCCCGAGTACCTCGAGGGGAGGCGTAGGTAGGGTACCGTAGCCCGGGGGCGTAGGTGGCCGTCTACATCGATGCCCCCCGACTCTTGGAGGCTCGGGGTATTTACAGATTTAGACGCTGCTAGTATGCTCGAGGTGCGAATCGAGACGAGGGTCGATTTTTGAAAAGAAAACGCGTTTTTTTCCGGAGTCTGGGGGGGTTCCCCCTATCAGCCCCTGAGGGAGGCTCGACCCTGAGTAAGGCAGGGTCGAGGCTACCTTAAGGAGATTGGTAAGTGCATCTAGCCCTTAGTGGGTTTTGGTGAATTGAGTGACAACATAATTAAAGGTCTAACAAGTTTGCTAAGTATATCAAAGGTTCAACAAGAAAAGCAAACTTGATGATATTCCACATAGTGTTGAAATGAAGCCAAATTGTGTATTGTTGTATTGGAAGATCATGGAAACAATCTTGTTCAAGCAAAAGACAACAATGCAAATAGAGTTGTGATATGGCTTCTATGTTTGTGGGATATCATGGCATCATGAGAAAGCAAGCATATTTGGCAAATGACAAGTGAGACATGGATTGATGATTTTGGAATGGTCTCAACAATGGGTTGCTTTTCATGAGCAAGAAGAGTTTGATAATGAATTAGCTTTGATCAAGGTTGAAGAATGAATCAAGAATGCATAAGTGAGTAAATGCCAAGCAAAGGTCAAATGACAAGGACTTAACTCATATTGGATATATGTCATCTCTACATTGGTTTGCTTGTATGGATAAATGTTTGGAGAATCACTTTGCATTGATTTGATCAAGCTAGAGTATGAAGAGGAGATTGAAGTGAGTGTTGAGTGTCAAGCCAAAAGGAGAGGATATAAGGAATCGTGAATTGGCTTGACCATATTAATGATGATCATATGTGTCTCTATGTGAGTCGAACTAAAGCTTGATTGATCTCAACATTCATATCTACAAGATGTTCAAGCAAGGATCACAATATTGAAGAAATGGTTTTTCAATGGATGCTCATATGATGTGACTTGAGTGTGGCTTGATAAGGTGAAGATAGCAAGGAAAGGGCTTCGAGGTACTAAGCGAGAGTGAAGGTCAAGGAGACCGAGGTACTATGGCTAGAGTGAAGAAGAGAGTACTTGCATTGAGTCGAGGTACTAATCAAGCTATGAGGATTCATATTGTGTTGAGGATCAAATCATTAGTGGAAGTGACTTGAAGCCATGGATTGAACTCATATGTGTGGAAATGGTTCAAGTCACATGCTCAAGGTGTGCTTGCTCAAAGAAAGGAGACAAAGATGATTGCAACCCCTTTTGAAGTAATATCAAGAAGAAATGGCATATGAAGACATGAAGACTCAAGTGGTTAAAATGGTTATTTTTCTTTATCTTGAGTATAGTTTATGCCGTACTATCAAGGGGAATGCAATACGAATCATGACAAGTCTCAAGTGCTCAACTAACCGAACCCGAGTGCTAACATGAGAGAAACACTTAGCACTGCCCTGCACTTGTTGATCTTGGGCTTGTTCTCTGTAGGGTTGGATAGCCCTCGAAACAAGCTTTCCCGGAAAGTCCAAGATCACTGAAATCGGAGTTCAGAGTAAAAAGTTATGGCGTTTTTCCGTGAGGTCACCTGTGCTGTCTCAGGGAGCTGCGGCAGTGCCGCTCTGTCGAGCGTCAGTTCCTCTCCCAGTCGCCCCGGAGTCCGGCAGTACCGGGATAAGTGCGGCAGTGCCGGGCCTGTACAGCCAGTAACGGCTAGTTTCTGACCTCCAACGGCTAGTTTTTGGGTGTTGGGGGTATATATACCCACCCACACGCCTCCAGAACCTGCTGCTGATTTTGAGAGCTCTCCCAACCCTCTCTTTGTGAGAGTGACATGCTTAGTGTGTGATTAAGTGTTGGGGGTGTGTGATTAAGAGCTAGAGAGCAGATTAGAGCCTTCCAAACCTTGAGCACTTGTCGGGCTTCGTCAATCTTCGTTGTGCATCTTTTACTCTTGGAGGTGAAGCCTCCTAGACGGCTAGGCGTCGCCTGGCGAGCTCCCGTGCTTGTGGTGAGCAGCGGGATCAGTTTGTAATCCTCTTGTGGAGCTAGTGGAATTACCCCTCACTTCAATGATTTGGTTCCTTGACTTGACACCGAGGAAGGTTTTGCAAAGCTCTTGACCTAAGTGGTCATCCTCAACAACGTGGACATAGGCAAGCCTTGGTGGCGAGCTGAACCACGGGATAAATCTTGTGTCTTGTCTTCTTCTTCTTATGTTTTGAATTGCAATATTTGTGTTCCACTCGATCTACTTGGTTGTGAGTGTTTGTGAGTGCAGGTACTTAGCGAACTTGCTTGCTAGTAATCTCCAAACACATCTCCAAGTTGGCCTTAAGCTATAACCAAGGCATAGCTGTTTGTGTGCTCTTTGCGCCGAGCGGCAGTGCTGGGCTACGAGCAGCAGTGCCGGGCTCCGAGCAGCAGTACCGGTAGCCAGCAGTCAGTGCCGGGAGCATCAGTTCAGTACCGCTCGAGGTTTTAACATCTGGTTGAGCTGATTTTTTTTAACAGGCCATATTCACCCCCCCTCTAGGCGACATCAAGGTCCTTTCAGTTGCTAAGTAAAATTGACTGCAGTGCGCGAGTTTGTTCATTCATGTTTGACATGTTTGTACAAAGCAACACAATGAACAAGGCCTCGAGGCCTTTAAGGGTAGAAGCGACGTAGCTGAGATATGTCCACGCATTCGCCAGGATCCTGCCTTGACCGTCGTAGAGCTTGTATGTTCCTGGCTTGAGCACATCAGCTACGGTGTATGGACCCTCCCATGGAGGGGTGAGCTTGTGGCGCCCTCGATTATCTTGCAGACGTCGAAGCACGAGGTCCCCTACCGCCAAGTCCCTCTTGCGCACACGTGCTTGTCGTGGTAGCGTCGAATTGATTTTTGCTAGTAGCGCGCGGAGTTGATGAGCGCCACGTCTCGAGCCTCCTCGAGCTGGTCCTTGGCGTTGGCAAGCCTCTCGTCGTTGGTTTTGCTCGTTGTAGGCTCGAAGTCGAGGGGAGCCGTACTCGAGGTCCGTAGGTAAGACAGCCTCGACGCCGTAGGTTAGGAAGAACGGAGTGAACTGGTGGCTCGACTCGGCGTAGTCCTGAGGCCCACAGCACCGAGGGGAGCTCTGCAGCCCACCCTTTTCCAAAATTCTTGAGGGGGGTCTTGAACAGCTCGGCTTCAGCCCATGGAGTATCATGCCGTTGGCACGCTCGACCTGCCCGTTGCATTGAGGGTACGCGACCGAGGCCCAGGTCACGTGAACGTTGTTGTCGCCGCAGAAGTTGTGAGAACTTTTTGCGAGCGTGAATTGGGTGCCATTGTCGGTGATGATGACGTTAGGCACCCCAAACCGGTACATGATATCGGCGATGAACTCGACAGCCTTCTCGGAGGTGGGGTCGCCTATGGGCTTGGCCTCGATCCACTGGTGAATTTGTCGATGGCCACGAGCACATGCGTGTACTTTCCAGTTGTCATCTTGAGGGGGACCCACAAGGTCGAGCCCCAGACGGCAAACGGCCAAGTGATGGGGATCATCTGCAGAGCGTGCGCGGGCTGGTGCATTTGATTGGCGTAGAAACTGACACCCTTGGCAAGCTTGGACCAGGCGCTTGGCGTCTCCGATGGCGGTTGGCCAGTAGAAGCCCTGTCGGGAAGGCGTTCCCTACCAGGGTCCTTGGCGCTGCGTGATGGCCGCAAGCCCCCGAGTGCATGTCGTTGAGGAGCCTGCGTCCCTCCTCAAGGGGGATGCAGCGTTGAAGGATTCCTGATGGGCTTCGACGGTACAACTCTCGTTCGTCGCCATAGATGACGTAGGTCTTGGCGAGCGATTGCGTCGGGCCTCCGTCTGTGTTCTGGTAGTAGCACGCCTTGCGTCAGGTAGTCGAGGAAGGGCGTCCGCTAGTCGAGGGGGTCGTGATGACAAAGAGCAGGTGCGTCGATCTGCATCGCCTCAGCGGATGTCGAGGGGTCATTCTCGAGGGGTGGCGTTGAAGGTCGAGCCCCCGTGTCTGGTTCGAGGGGTGGCGTCGAGGGGCCAGCCCCCGGGCCGATTTTGACGGATGGCTTGAAGATATCCCTCGAGAAGACATCTGGGGGGACGTTGCCGCGCGTGGATGCTAACTTAGCCATCTCATCCGCGGCCTCGTTGTACTTCGAGCGATGTGGTTGAGCTCGAGGCCGTAGAAACTTATCTTCTAGCTTGCGCACCTCCCCACAGTACGCCTCCATCTTGGGATCGATGTAGCTTGAAGCCTTCATAACCTGGTTGATGACGAGCTGCGAGTCCCCTCGAACGTCGAGGCATCGGACCCGAGCTCGAGGGCGATGCGCAGCCCATTAACGAGGGCCTCGTACTCAGCGACGTTGTTGGAGACGGGGAGGGAAGTGCAAGCGTAGCAGGTAGCGCATGTGGACTCCGAGGGGTGATGAAATGAAGAGCAGGCCTGCGCCTGCCCCCGTCTTCATGAGGGATCCGTCGAAGTACATGGTCCAGAGCTCGGCTTGGATTGTGCCGGCGGGAGCTGGGTGTCGGTCCATTCAGCAACGAAGTCCGCCAAAGCTTGCGACTTGATGGCTTTTCGCGGGGCGTAGGTGATGGCCTCCCCCATTAGCTCGGCGGGCCACTTGGTGATGCGCCCGTGGCCTCCCGATTGTTGATGATCTCACCGAGGGGAAGGATGACACCACCGTTACGGGATGAGAGAGGAGGGGAAGTAGGAAGTAGTGCTGGAGCTTGCGCCTCGTGATGATGATGTCGTTAGAGTTAGAGGTAGCTTCGGATGTGCGGGCGGGTACGGCCTGGGCCTCGGAGAGAGCACCTCACTGGTGAAGTACACCGGCCCGTTGGACCGGCAACGCACGACCATCCTCGTGCCTCTTCGACGAACTATGACCGCGCTGACCACCTGAGTGGTTGCGGCCAATAGAGGAGAAGGGACTCGGGGGATCGTCACCCTGGGCTAGTCGTGGTGGCACGAGGATGGCGCGGAAGTCAGCCACCCTTCAACTTGGTTAGGCCTCCTCGGCTTCAAGGGTCACGCAAAAGCGTTCGGATTCTCAGCAAGAGGTAGGAGGGGGTTTAGCGGATTTTCCCTAGCCTTGAGATGAACTACTGAGAGCAGCTAGGCAGCCTGGTCACTTGCTTGTACGCCATTGAGGTCTCGAATTGGGCCCATCCTCATGACTGCGGATACATGGGTGTATGCCGAGTCTCTGTGTGATGAGTGATTGTCAACGGAGATGATGCGCATGTTCTTTGGCTTGTGTTGTGCAGGTGTCGAGCACGGAGACAGTGATCGATGGCGGGTGAAGGTCAAGTTGCGACGTGCCGTGCCGACGGACCGGGCGCGATGAAGGATGGGCGTGCCGTGCGGCGGACGTGCCATGCCGATGTATCGGACGGTGAAGGGCGGACGTGGACTTGGACTGATGGACTGGAGGCCGGAGGATCAGCTGTGGTGGCTGGCAGCCTGCGACAGCGACAAGCGGAGAAGTGCGATCATGTCGGTGGAAGGGGTGCACAGGCGGTGCATCCCCTCTACGACGCCGGTTTGTTGGTAGAGCCCGGGAAAAACCAACGGTGGACGGTTTCCAGGTTTGGGCCTCAAAACCTGGGTGCTGGGTTTCCAGGTTGAGCCACAAAACCTGGGCGCGACGGTTTCCAGGTTGAGCCTCAAAACCTGGGCGTGGGCCGGTTTCCGAGTTTGGGCCTCAAAACTCGGGCGCGGACGGTTTCCGAGTTTGGCCACAAAACTCGGGCTGGAGGCTGGTTTCCCGGTTTGGGCCTCAAAACCGGGGGCTGATGGAAAAGGCTGGTTTCCCGGTTTGGGCCACAAAACCGGGGGTGCAGAGTGGGTGGCGGCACGTGGCGGCGATCTGAAGGTTGCGTGGAGGCGACGCGGAAGACCGTGCGGGCGTGGCCGTCGGATCTACCTACCACCAGCGGGTGGACTAGAATAGCCTTAGGGTTAGGCTGGTCCGCTCTGTAATTAGAGTAGAGAGGGGTAGAGTAGGAAATAGACTTAGGCTAGGTTAGTATAAGTAGTCCAGGGGAGACACCCTCCTCCCATCTCAGTTAGCGCAGTCATTTGCTTCCTAGCATTAGGGTTTCCACTCTCCCATCCCCTGCTTTAGCTAGTTGAGATCCGCAGAGAGACTCCACTCTGTGTACTGTTGATTCGAGGAAGTGAGGCCGTATCCTCACCTTGGATCCCATCTCTTGGTGTCAATTCGCGTTGTGATTCATGTTCTTCATGTTCTTCGCGGATTGCTTTGTGCCATGAGTTTTCCCGTCGCTTGATCTTTGTGCTCGGTTCATCTTTTGCGATTCCGTTTGAACTGAGTTGTTCTAGATCGTGAGGCACTTCTTTCCACCGAAAGAAGAATCATCTCAACCTCACGGTCTAGGAGATCGATCGATTTTTCGTTTCGGGTCACTTTTCTTCCTTCCCCGAAATTCTTCGATTCACCGATTTGGAGTTAGGTTCGAGCCATGATCTCTTAGAGATAGCTCACTAACCTCCTTGTGACTTCACTCACCAAGTTTGATCCCTAGAGGATTTGTTTTGGGTGAGTTTGAGTTAATCGGTGAAGAACAGTCGGAGGATCGCGGCGGGACCGGGTTCAACGACCGGACGCTGCAGTGCGTCCGGTGGTTGAACTCGTCTGAGCTCTTTTGCTTGACGGACGCTCTGTTCAAATCGACCGGACGCCTTCAGTGAGTCCGGTCAGTGAGAGAGGTTCCAACGGGTTTTCAGCGACCGGACGCGTCCGTATCAAGCGACCGGACGCTCTGGTGAGTCCGGTCAGTCGTAAACCTGACCGGACGCTACCGACCGGACGCTAGTCTGCACTGTTCATCGCGTTTGTTTGAGTCCATCGCGTTGTTTGATCGACCGGACGCTAGGTTTGACCGGACGCTTGAGCCTTGTGCGTCCGGTCGCAACACAGAGAGCTCCCAGAGCTGTTTTCTGACGACCGGACGCGTCCGGTCCTGCTGACCGGACGCAGGGCAGAGTCCGGTCGATCAGTTTCGCGCCGTTTCGTTCGCGGTTCGTTCGTTCTTGATGGATTTGAGTTCCGTCTTTTGCTTGGCTTTCTGGTTGTCTAGTGTCCCGCTGTGCTTCTAGGAAGCATCCACCCTACATCTAGGGTCGTGGACATTAGCAAGCTCTAGGGTTCGCTTTTGGGTTGATTTTGGGACAGTGGCATCTAGTTTCCGAAAGGAAATTTTGAAGCTCCCATTCACCCCCCCTCTGGTCGCTTTCGGGTAGCTTCTCGGTCCTTCAATTGGTATCGGAAGGGTTAAGGATCTTCCACCTTAGCCGGTTCCAGATCCACCGAAGGCGACATGGATCGCGGCGTGGGCAAACCGCCGTTTTTCGATGGGACGAACTATGCGTATTGGAAGATACGCATGTCGGCCTATCAGAGCTTGGGCGCTTCGATCTGGGATATTTGCAACTCGCCGATTACGTGGTCTTGGCTGCTCGTGTGACTCAGAGCAGATCGATGAGCACGAGCCAATAGCCGAGCCCGTAATGCTCTTTTTTCTTGTTTGAGCGCTGGGTGAGTTTGATCGTGTTCTCATCTCGCTACGGCTCGGGAGATCTGGGACACCCTCATGCGCTTTCATGAGGGCACCTCTCAAGTCAAAACCCGACTCTACGAGTCGTTCAAGAGAGAGTATGAGAACTTCCGACATCAGCCTGGCGAGAGCATAGAAAGTTTATTCGCTCGCTTTCAGGTGATTGTCAACAGGATGAGGGCTAACAGAGAGCAGTTGCCTTTGACGATCATGAGCGTGCTTTGAAGCTTTTGCACACTCTTGACCGTTCGGTGTGGGACTCCAAGGTTCAGGCAATCATCGAATCGCCGAACTATGAGACCCTCACCTGCGACGAGCTCTTCAGTAAGCTCAAGTCCAGTGAGATTGATGCTATGGCGAGGGCTTCTTTTGAAAATCCTTCTCGCCCGTCCATGGCTTTGGTTTCCGGCTCTTCCTCTAACCCCTCAGCTGGCTTTGCGCTTTCTTCTCTCTTTTCTGTGACAGAGGACCAGCTGGAGTCTTTGGGAGACGACGAGTTGGCTTTGCTTGCCAACCGGTTCTCGCGGTTCCACAACAACCGCATGAACCGTCGTCGAGGAGGAGGACGCACGGGATGCTACGAGTGCGGCGACCCCGACCACTTCATCGCCACTGCCCCAAGAAGAACAAGCACTGGGCAAGGGCGAACATGGGCGCAAGCGCGACTCCAAGTACAAGGAGAAGCACGTCCCCCAAGGCACAAGAAACGGGGCGGCTTCGACAAAGAGTACATCAAGAAGAAGTACTTGGAGAGAAGCAGCAAGCTGAGCAGCGCGCGCGTTCTTCGCCACGCTCAGCGACGTCGACGGCTCGGATGACGACTCCGCCAGCTCGAGCGATGACGAGTCCGAGAAGAAGAAGAGGATCGAGGACAAGCTGAACGGCCTCTGCTTCTTCGCCGACGACGACGGCTTCTGCACCATGGCGCTCGGAGATGAGGTCGACGGCGAGCCGGAGCGTACCCCTCGGAACAACGACGACGACGACGACACCTCCCAGGTATCTCTCACCTACGACGAGCTTTCCTCCGAGGTTGAGAAGTTGACTGCTGCCCTCCTTAGCCAAGATAAGTTGCTTAGGCGTGCCGCTAGAGAGCGCAAGGAGTTTAGGCAGAAGTGGGAGGACACGGTGAAGGAGCTTGAGTTCGCTCGGTCCACCGTGGTAGTGTCGGAGGAGGTGGAGTGCGAGTCGTGCACCGCGCACATGACTGACCTTCTCACTCTGAGAGGTAAGTATGCTGCGTTGGTAGAGAGGTGGATGAGCTCCGAGCTAGGCCGCAGCTGTTGGGTGCGTGCAAGACTTGTCCTGTCTTGCAATCTGAGTTGGCAGAGAAGAATGCCAAGATTGAGTCTTTAGAGAAGGCCAGCTCAGATAGCACTTGTGTCTCGAGGTGTGCTTGTGTGAGGGCCTGGAGATGGAGATTGCCAATGTGAAGCATGGCAAGATGCAAACCGAGGAAGAAAACACATACCTTCGGTCCATCTTGTCATGGGTCTCCAGTAGTGAGCCGCAGCTCGGGATGATGATCTCCCAATTCAAGCGAGCTGTTGGTGCCCCTGGTGTAGGTTTGCTCAGAGTGTTGATCTCTCAGCCTTTGGGAAGATTGGAGAGTCTAGTGGTCTGAACCCATGTGAGAAGCCCAACTCCACCACTACTCCCAAACTTGCCAAGCTTCCACTCAAAGAGCCAGCCAAGCCTATCACCAAGATGGTGTGGTTGAGGAACCCCCGAGAGCTCCTCCCAAGAACCCAGTTTGGGCACCCAAGCCAAACCACCTCAGAAACAAGCTTGATGCTATGCCACCCATTCGTGAGGAGTTGCCACAGAAGGGCAAAGGCAAAGTGAGCCACACCCACAGCCCTGGTCACCAACAACCCCCTTTGCGTGCGTGCGGTGAGGTACCAGTGTGATTTTTGTGGGAGAGATGGTCACTTGAGCGAGTTCTGCTTTAGGCGCAGGAGAGAGGCGCGCAGGGCTCGGGAGATGGAGAACCCGGACATGTACCATCCAGCTCATGGTGGACATGTACCGAAGCCCAGGGGAGAGCTGCTAGGTCCGGACGTCAGGGTCCCAGGCCTAGGAGGAGGAGGGAGAGAGCTCCGAGGAGAGACGCTAGAGCAGTTGAGCCCCAGGCTCCTAGGCGTAAACCTCGTAGAGAGCGTGCCCGACGGGGTCCTGCTTTTGCAGGTAACGGACCCCGTGGCGGAGGCTTTGTTGAGCGCTTTCCCCCACCGCAGTTTGAGTATCGCGGTGAGCGCTTCTTCCCCAGCGGACCACGTTTTCCTCAGCGTGGTGATTGCTTCCCTCGTAGACGTACTAGGAATGGTTTTTCTGCTAACCGTTCTTTTGAGCAGCCGGCCAACACTGGTATTACCCTTATTTCACTAACCCCAGTGTTGGACCGTATGCTCACCCTATGTCTTTCTATTGATGTAGGTAAGACGGTTGGAGGACGTTTGGTTGGTGGATTCCGGTTGTTCGAGGCACATGACCGGAAACACCAAGTGGTTCTCCAGCCTTAGCCCAGTCGCCGGAAAGGAGTACATAACCTTCGGCGACAATAGTAAAGGTAAGGTGTTGTCTCGCGGATCGGTGCGGGTTAATGAGCACTTTGTGTTGCGCGATGTTGCTCTTGTTTCTAACCTGCATTTTAACCTTCTTCTTTCTGTTTCGCAACTTTTTGATGATGACTATGAGATTCGTTTTAAACCGAACCTTAGTCGCATCTTAGATCCTCAGGGCGATCTTGTATGTCTGATTTCGCCCTTTGGGAAAGTCTTTTGTGCGAATTTCTCGGAATCGTTTGGTTCTTCTCGCTGTCTTTTGGCTAGTCCTTCTTCTTCCGATCTTTGGAAGTGGCATAGGAGGCTCGGTCACTTAAGCTTCGACTTGCTTGCAAGACTTAGCTCACTTGGCCTAATCCGAGGATTGCCCAAGCTTTCGATGGAGAAGGATCTAGTTTGCCATTCTTGCAGACATGGGAAGATGGTTGCTGCTCCCCCACCATCGGTGACTAAGGTCATGACCTCGCACCCCGGAGAGCTTTTACACATGGACCTTGTTGGTCCGGCTCGGGTGAGCTCGTTGGTGGCAAGTGGTATGTTTTGGTTGTTGTTGACGACTTTTCGAGATATTCGTGGGTCTTCTTTTTAGCTGAGAAGACCGAGACTTTCTCATTTGCTCGCAATCTGATTTTGCGTCTTCAGAACGAGTTCCCTTTGAACTCGATGCGAGCTATTCGGAGTGATAATGGTTCCGAGTTTAAAAATTCGGATTTTGAGAAGTTTTGTAACCGCCTTGGTTTGGAGCATCAGTTTTCTTCCCCCTATACACCACCTCCAAATGGTGTTGTAGAGAGGAAGAATCGGACCCTTGTTGAGATGGCCAGGACGATGCTTGATGAGCATAGGACTCCTAGGCGTTTTTGGGCCGAAGCTATGAACACTGCATGCTACATTTCGAATCGCATTTTTCTGAGAGCGTTTTTGAAGAAGACCTCTTATGAGTTGCGTTTTGGTCGCCAGCCCAAGGTGAGTTATTTTAGAGTCTTTGGTTGCCACTGTTTTATATATGAAGAAAGGCAACCTGGACAAGTTTGAGTCTCGTTCTTCTGACGGTGTGTTTTTGGGTTATGGCACTCACACTCGAGCTTATCGTGTACTTAACCTTGACACTAACCGAGTCATGGAGACATCAGATGTCACCTTCGATGAGACTCTTGTTTGTCCCTCTTCTCGTTTTGAGCGTGCAGGTGATCATGAGGTTGGAGAGCCTCTTTTTGATGATGAGGACGAGGGTGCTGAAGGTATAGATGATCCAGCACCCCCTCCACCTGCCGTGCCGCAAGGGCGGCCTCGACGACGACTCACGGCCCCGACACTTCTTCTTCCTGGGGGCCGTGGGATCCTCCCCCTCGCGCGGTACCTTTTGTACCCGGGTGGAACCAGCTGCTGTTGAGGGGGAGGTCACTTCTTCCCGGGAGGCGCCACGACATATCCAGCGCCAGCACCCCCCTGAACAGATGATCGGCGACATCATCGACGAGCGAGTTACTCGCTCCAGGTCACAGCACATCTCGCACTTTGCTCATTCTGCTTTTGTTGCGTCTTTTGAACCCCGAGATGTTGGACACGCATTGACGGATCCGGATTGGGTCAATGCCATGCATGAGGAGCTAGAGAACTTTGAGCGAAATCGGTTTGGGTTCTAGTGCCCACCACCTCCTGACTGTAAACCTATTGGGACAAAATGGGTATTTAAAAACAAGCAAGGAGAGGAGGGCCACATTGTGAGAAACAAGGCCCGGCTTGTAGCGAAGGGTTATAGTCAGAAGGAGGGGATAGATTATGAGGAGACCTTCGCTCCTGTAGCTCGTTTGGAGGCTATTAGGATACTCTTGGCTTATGCTGCATCCATGGGTTTCAAACTTTTTCAAATGGATGTCAAGAGTGCCTTCTTAAACGGCTACATTGAGGAGGAGGTCTATGTCCAGCAACCCCCCCCCGGTTTTGAACATCCCAAGTTTCCAACCATGTCTTTAAACTCCACAAAGCTTTGTATGGTTTGAAACAAGCCCCTAGAGCCTGGTATGAGAGATTAAAAACCTTTTTGCTAGCTAAGGGTTTTAAAATGGGATGTGTTGATAAAACGCTCTTTCTCCTCAAGCAAGGCAAGAGAGCTCTCTTGGTCCAATTTACGTGGATGATATCATTTTCGGTGGGTTCTTCTCACGCTTTGGTGTGCCAAGTTTTCAGATACTATGAGCAGGGGAGTTCGAGATGAGCATGATGGGCGAGCTGACTTCTCTCTGGGTTGCAAATTAAGCAATCCCGAGAGGGGACGTTTGTGCACCAGGGCAAGTACACGAGGGACTTGCTGAAGCGGTTCGACATGGGTGAGGCCAAGCCTCTTCCGACGCCCATGTCGACGACGACTGCCCTGGATGCCGACACGGATGGAGAAGCAGTGGACCAGAAGGAGTACCGCAGCATGATTGGATCGCTGCTCTACCTGACGGCGACACGGCCGACATTCAGTTCGCCGTGTGCTTGTGCGCGCGCTTTCAGGCTTCGCCACGCACTTCTCACCGTCAGGCGGTGAAGCGCATCTTCAGGTACCTTCGTTTCACGCCTGAGTTCGGGATTTGGTATTCTGCTTCTCCACCCTCTCGCTTTGTGGCTTTTCTGATGCTGATTTTGCTGGTTGTCGCATTGAGCGCAAGTCCACTTCTGGGACTTGCCAGTTTATTGGGTCTTCTCTTGTATCGTGGTCTTCTCGCAAGCAGTCTAGTGTCGCTCAGTCTACCACGGAGGCTGAATATGTTGCTGCGGCTAGCTGCTGTTCCCAGTTACTCTGGATGATGGCCACTTTGCGTGATTTTGGTTTGAGCTTTACTCGAGTTCCTTTGCTTTGTGACAGCACGAGTGCCATTAGCGTTGCTAAGAACCCCGTGCTTCACTCGAAAACCAAACACATTGATGTGCGCTTTCATTTCTTGCGAGACCACCAGGAGAAGGGTGATATCGACCTTCGCCATGTCGATACTCATCACCATTTGGCTGATATTTTCACCAAGCCTTTAGACGAATCAACCTTTAATAGGTTGAGGGGTGAGCTTGGTGTGTGTTTCCCCTTTTAGATGGGGGAAGCATTTTGAGATGTACAGACTGACTCTTTTATTTTGAGGCTCTTTTCTTTTGAGTTTCTTGAGTCTTTCCAATTGGTATCTTCTTTTTTTCAGTTTTGTGTCGGGCATACGCATTTACATTCTGAGCTTCATGTCTATATTCACTAGAATGTAATTATGCTCTTGTTAGTATTGCTCCGATACTTATGATGATGCTTGTAGCTTTGCTCCTTCTGATCACTGTTACATGTTATGAGCGAGCTATTTTTGGAATGGTGAATTATGCCTAATGTATATAAATCTGAAAATGTTCACCATTGAGATATGCAACTAGCATGTGTAGGGTGTGTTGAGTCCATTCCTGCTTTTCATATATGCTAGGTTGCTATGTCTCTAGTTCTGAGTCATTCACTTGCTTGGTTGTTCATAACTTGCTTAAAATCTGAACCAAGTATTGTTGAATTGAAAAGATCGAGATGGGATTGCTTGTCAACACCTCATGGTATTGAGACTGTTTCTCATTGCACCTTGAGTTAAACTTGAGCCATGTAGTGTATGACCGAAACCGTTGCTTTAAGCTTCTGATTGCTTCGGCATAGGCTTCGCACGGTTGAAAAGTTAGGCATTGACAAGCTTTCAACCTCTCGCAATCACATGCTAAAAATGAACTTGTGAATTCTTTTACCGCTGCAACTCCGATATGAATTTGAAATCACAAGTATATGCTTCATTCCTATGCATGATGATTGAACTTTGCTAGGGGTAGTTCACCTTGTATATATTTTAGCACTTGTTTGGATTCCTTCTATACATGTCTAGTGCTATTTTGATGGTGACTATCCTTTTGGCTTAAACTGCTAACTGCTCACATGCTCATATGCTTCATATTTCGTATAAGTGATCAGTTTGAGCCTTTGCTATTTGAGTGCTTAATTGAGATGTTGGAGCTATACTGATTAGAGCATCTTTGCACTCTTTTGACTATATACTTGAAGCTCCTAACTTGCATTTTGACTTCATATGCATTTTGGAAGGAGATCTTGTGTTCAGGGGGAGTTTATGTGAAGGGAGTTGCTTCTCCGATACCTTTTGGCCTTGATAAGTGCATTTTCAACTAGGGGGAGAAATTTATGCAAATCATATGCTCCTGTGTTGATCAACTAAGGGGAGAATCATTTGTCCTAGTTGCTTGCATTTGTCGAGGGGGAGTTTGCTAGTTGTGTTGAGCCGTTGCCTCTGTCTTGAGGGACTAGCAAATGTTCCTAGCTTTTCATGAGCTTTCATAAGCTTTTTCATTTGGCTTTCATTGGTATCGTCTGGTGTGCTTTCCCATTTGGTTTGGGTTGATTTCCAATTGGTTCGGAGTGATTTTCTTGCTAGTTGTGTTGAGCCTCTGTGCCTCTATCTTGAGGGACTAGCATTTTGCTTCTGTTGTCCTCCGATCTTCAATTGGTATCTGCTAGCGGTGTTGAGCCTGTTCTACCTCTTCTTGAGGGCTAGCTTTGCTTTGCTTGGTTGCGTCGAGCCGTTGCCCATGTCTTTGGGACCAAGTTTTCCGCTTCATCCACTTGACCTTCTTTGGCTTTTGTTAGGCTTTTGGGTCATTTGGTTGGTTTTCTCTTCTCACTCCTCCTTCCTACCTCCTTCTTCTTATTCATGATTTGTTGTGGAGTTGACAATGCACTCATCAAGGGGGAGATTGCGGATACATGGGTGTATGCCGAGTCTCTGTGTGATGAGTGATTGTCAACGGAGATGATGCGCATGTTCTTTGGCTTGTGTTGTGCAGGTGTCGAGCACGGAGACAGTGTCGATGGCGGGTGAAGGTCAAGTTGCGACGTGCCGTGCCGACGGACCGGGCGCGATGAAGGATGGGCGTGCCGTGCGGCGGACGTGCCATGCCGATGTATCGGACGGTGAAGGGCGGACGTGGACTTGGACTGATGGACTGGAGGCCGGAGGATCAGCTGTGGTGGCTGGCAGCCTGCGACAGCGACAAGCGGAGAAGTGCGATCATGTCGGTGGAAGGGGTGCACAGGCGGTGCATCCCCTCTACGACGCCGGTTTGTTGGTAGAGCCCGGGAAAAACCAACGGTGGACGGTTTCCAGGTTTGGGCCTCAAAACCTGGGTGCTGGGTTTCCAGGTTGAGCCACAAAAACTGGGCGACGGTTTCCAGGTTGAGCCTCAAAACCTGGGCGTGGGCCGGTTTCCGAGTTTGGGCCTCAAAACTCGGGCGCTGACGGTTTCCGAGTTTGGCCACAAAACTCGGGCTGGAGGCTGGTTTCCCCCGTTTGGGCCTCAAAACCGGGGGCTGATGGAAAAGGCTGGTTTCCGGGTTGGGCCACAACCGGGGGTGCAGAGTGGTGGCGGCACGTGGCGGCGATCTGAAGGTTGCGTGGAGGCGACGCGGAAGACCGTGCGGGCGTGGCCGTCGGATCTACCTACCACCAGCGGGTGGACCAGATTAGCCTTAGGGTTTTCCTGGCCCCTCTGTAATTAGAGTAGAGAGGGGTAGAGTAGGAAATAGACTTAGGCTAGGTTAGTATAAGTAGTCCAGGGGAGACACCCTCCTCCCCATCTATCTCAGTTAGCGCAGTCATTTGCTTCCTAGCATTAGGGTTTCCACTCTCCCATCCCCTGCTTTAGCTAGTTGAGATCCGCAGAGAGACTCCACTCTGTGTACTGTTGATTCGAGGAAGTGAGGCCGTATCCTCACCTTGGATCCCATCTCTTGGTGTCAATTCGCGTTTTGATTTCATGTTCTTCATGTTCTTCGCGGATTGCTTTGTGCCTTGAGTTTTCCCGTCGCTTGATCTTTGTGCTCGGTTCATCTTTTGCGATTCCGTTTGAACTGAGTTTTCTAGATCGTGAGGCACTTCTTTCCACCGAAAGAAATCATCTCTAACCTCACGGTCTAGGAGATCGATCGATTTTTCGTTTCGGGTCACTTTTCTTCCCTCCCCCGAAATTCTTCGATTCACCGATTTGGAGTTAGGTTCGAGCCATGATCTCTTAGAGATAGCTCACTAACCTCCTTGTGACTTCACTCACCAAGTTTGATCCCTAGAGGATTTTTTTGGGTGAGTTTGAGTTGAATCGGTCGAAGAACATGGGCTGCGGGGTGACCGGACGCTCATTCAACGACCGTTCGGAGCTCTGCTACAACGTCGTCCGTGGTTGAACTCTGTTGAGCCTTTTGCTTGACCGGACGCTCTGTTCAAATCGACCGGACGCTCCCTTCAGTGTGAGTCCGTCAGAAACAGAGAGGTTCCAAACCGGTTTTTCAGCGACCGGACGCGTCCGGTATCAACGACCGGACGCTCTGGTGAGTCAGGTCATTCGTAACCTGACGGACGCTACCGCGGACCGGACGCTCGTTCTGCTCTGTTCATTCGCGTTTGTTTTAGTTCATCGCGTTTGTTTTTGATCTGACCGGACGCTAGGGTTGTGACCGGACTCTTGAGGCCTTGTGCGTCCGGTCCAACACAAGAGCTCCAAGGCTGTTTTCTTTTCTGACGACCGACGCGTCCGGTCCCTGCTGACCGACGCAGGCAGAGGTCCGATCGATCGCGTTTCGCGCCGTTTTCGTCGCGGTTCGTTCGTTCTTCTTGATTGGATTTGTTTCCGTCTTTTGCATTGGCTTTCTAGGTTGTCTAGTGTCCCGCTGTGCTTCTAGGAGGCATCCACCCTACATCTAGGTCGTGGACATTAGCAAGCTCTAGGGTTCGCTTTTGGGGGTGATTTTGGGACAGTGGCATCTAGTTTCCGAAAGGAAATTTTGAAGCTCCATTCACCCCCCCCTCTGGTCGCTTTCGGGTAGCTTCTCGGTCCTTCCTGACTGCTGAGATCTTTTCGGGTTGGCCTCGATCCCCCGTTGTGAGACAATGTAGCCAAGTAGCATGCCTCGGGGCACACCAAAGACACATTTCTCGGGGTTGAGCTTCACATTCTTGGCCCGGAGGCACTCGAACGTGGTCTCGAGATCACTGATGAGGTTCCCGACTCTTGTTTTAACCCACGATGTCATCGACGTAGGCCTCGACGGTTTTGCCTATGTGTTCGCCAAAGATATGCTGCATGCAACGTTGGTACTTTGCCCGGCGTTTCGAAGGCCGAAGGGCATTGTAACATAGCAAT
The DNA here is from genome assembly GCA_009763385.1 of Coix lacryma-jobi var. lacryma-jobi. Taxonomy (NCBI): domain Eukaryota; kingdom Viridiplantae; phylum Streptophyta; class Magnoliopsida; order Poales; family Poaceae; genus Coix; species Coix lacryma-jobi. Next base: position 160,919 of record VDCT01000082.1, on the reverse strand, counting down.
ACATGCCAAAAGGCGTAAACAAAGAGGTAGCGAGCTCGTCGGATTCTTCATCCTAATCTGGTGGTAGCCGGAATACGCATCGAGAAATGAAATACTTCACACCCCGCAGTGAATCGATAATCTGATCAATTCTAGGTAAAGGAAATGGAACTTTTGGACACGCTTTATTCAGACCAGTGTAGTCTACACACATCCGCATTTTCCATTCTTTTTTCCTAACTAGTACAGGGTTAGCTAGCCACTCTCGGGTGAATACCTCCTTGATGAATCCAGCTGCCAAAAGCTTGTGCACCTCCTCGCCGATGATCCTGCGCTTCTCCTCGTCGAAGCGGCGCAGGCGTTGTTTTCACACCGATCTGGACCCGGCCTGGATCTCCAAGGCATGCTCGGCGACTCCCCTCGGTATGCCTGGCATGTCCGAGGGGCCCCACACAAACATGTCGATGTTCGCGCGGAGAAAGTCGACGAGCACTGCTTCCTATTTAGGCTCGAGGCTGGCACTGATGGCCAGCGTCTTGCCATCGGTCGAGGTCGGGTCGACGGGTATCAGCTTGGTGTGCTCTGCCGGCTCGAAGGCGCCGGCATGGCGTTTTGCTTCAGGGGCCTCTTCGGTGGCCAGGGCGCTAGGGCCTTCGAGCGAGTCGAGGTGGACGTTGGCCTCCCCACGCTCGACGCACTCCACATCGCAGTGGTACGCGTGCTCGTAGAGTGGTCGATGGTGATGACCCCTTTCGGCCCCGGCATCTTGAGCTTCAAGTACGTGTAGTTGGGAACCGCCATGAACTTGGCGTAGCCTGGCCGGCCGATGATGTTGGTAGGGTCCCTTGGAATCCAACCACCTCGAAGGTGAGCGTCTCCCGGCGGAAGTTAGCCGGCGTGCCAAGCAAACCGGCAGGTCGATGATGCGCCCGAGGGGGTGAGCCTTCTTCCCTGGTACGACTCCGTGGAACCCCCCGACGCTGGGTCGGAGCTGATCCTCGAAATCCCCAGAGGTCGAGAGTCTCGAGGTATATGACTTGAGGTCGAGCCCCCATCCATCAACACCTTGGAGAACCGTACGTCGACGATGACGGGTCGACGACGAGGGGGTACGCCCCGGATTTACGACATGGTCTAGATTGTCATTACGGTCGAATGTGATCGGCGCGTCGGACCAGTCGAGGTACTGAGGAGTGTCATGGCAGAGTGTGCGAAGACCTCCCGGCGTTCCTTCTTCCTCTCCCGAGCTGAGAGCCCGATGGTGGGCCCCCGTAGATCATGAAGCAGTCACGCACCGGGGGGAACCCGCGTCCCCGTCGTCGCGTCGTTTGTTGTCCTTGCCCTTAGGCGTGTCCTCCTTCTTGTCGTCGAGCTTGGCGTAGAAGCCCTTCAGCAGTCAGCAGTCTTTTAGCTTGTGATTCACGGGCCCTTGTGATAAGGGCAGGGGTCCTCGAGCATCTGGTCAAAACACCCCGTCAGGGGGCCTCGAGGTTTCTTATGGTCAAGGCGCCCATGAGCACTTCTTCATCGTCGTCGTCGGCGGGTCGCGCTTCGCCTTTTGGCCTTTGCTTTTGTTCTTCTTCTTTTTGTTGTTGTTGTTTGTTGCGGTTCTTGGCGTCGTTGCCCTTGTTCGAGCCCTCCGGCGGGTCACCGCCTTACTTTGTCCGTGGAGCAGCCAAAGAAGGCCTCCACTGCCCTCGTCGCCTGAGGCAAAGCTGGTGACACGATCCATCAGGTCCTCGACCGTCCTGGACGGTAGCGCCCTAGCTCATGAACTAGCTCTTGGCATGTCGTGCCCGCGAGGAACGCTGAGATGACGTCCTCATCAGGCACGTGGGGGAGCTCGAGGCGCTGCTTCGAGATCGCCGAGCAAAGTCGCGGAGGGGCTCGTCCGCTGCCTGCCTGCAACGCCGTAGATCCCAGGGTTGCCTAGGCGCACGCAAGTCCCCTTGAAATTCCCGTCGAAGACCCTGACTAGGTCGGCCCAGTCATGGATCCGATCCGGCGGGAGCCCCTCGAGCCACCGGCGGGCGGTGTCCGAGAGGTAAAGTGGGAGTTGGCGTATGATCACACGGTCGTTGCTCTTCGCTCCGCCCAGTTGGCAGCCTAGGCGGAAGTCCGAGAGCCAGAGCTTGGGCTCGACCTCCCCGTCATACTTCACGTTGGTGTCGGTGGTCGGAAGCGGTCGGGGAGGGTTGAGCTGCGGATGGCCCGGCTGAAGACTCTGGGGCCCGGGGCTCGAGGGCTTGCCGGTCCTCGTCACTGTCGTAGCGCCCCCCTCGATGGGCGCTATAGCCACGCTCTTGGGCCCCCTTGTCCTTGCGCCGGCGGGTGATGTCGTTGCGGGCATCATTGGGGTCTCGAGGTGGCCGGTTGTCGACGATCCGATTCCATCTCGACTGGCCTAGCTCGAGAGGCGTCCGGCTAGTGGACAGACGTCTCACGCTCGTTGCGGGGCGTGTCTGCTGGTTTCCCCGAGGCCGCCCCGTGCCGTCGCGAGGCTGAGCTCTCGGCCTGCTGCACAGCGGCTGTCTCGAGGAGGTTCTTCATTTCCCTGAGCATGCGCCTGGCGTCAGGGTTGGAGACGGCGGGTAGATCACGGAGCAGCATTGCCGCCGCCACCAAGTTCTGCCCGGCTCGCGGGAAATGCACCTCGGGGCGTGCTGGTGCCCCGTCCTCGAGGATCTGCCGGTGGACCTCTCGAGCGCGGCCACGAACACCTCGGCCTTGAGCGGGGCTGGTTCCTGTGCTATAGTTTTCTCGAGTTGCAGTAGGCGCTGTCGTTCCTCCTCAGCCTTGGTGATGGCCTCCCGCAGCTGTGCGAGCTGCGCCGCCCGGTCGTCGTCGTGCTGAGATGGTGCAGCCGGTGCCTGGGGTTCGTTCCTCCCCTGAACGCGTGACCCTCCTGCCGCAGCCACTTTCCGGGCTCTTCGAGGTTGAGCGCCGGCCTGGTGTCGTCGTCGCCGTCGTCCTCGGCGTCGTCCACGACCCCCTCGAGCTAGAAGCACTCCCTGGTGGGGTCCCAGAGGTCAGGTTCGTGGTAGTCGTACTCATCGGAGTCGGAGCTCGGATGCCGGGCGGCCGCCGCTCCTGCTCATGCCGGGACTGCACCTCTCGGTACCACATCCTCCCCGGTGGGCTCTCCGAGGTGGCTTGACGGCTCGTGAGAGGCCGCGGTCGACGCGCGCGGGGTAGACGATCTCCAGGTCGGTGGTGGCTCATAGGAGTAACGCCCGGACGCTCCTCCCGCTCTGCGACCGCCCGGTCCTGACGGCGCTCGTCGAGGTGTGGGCGTAAACAGCCGCGGAGTTGTTGAGGCCAAACGGGAACCGCTGGCGTCGAGCGCGTACACACCCGTGCGGGAGGAGGCCAGGTGGTGTCGACGGAGCACGGCTCGGGGCCTCTGGCTAGGCTCCCAGTCCGTGCGCGTGATGAACGCGAACTCGCTGGGGGAGTGCGCACGCGCCCTGGAAGTCTCCGGCCCGCGCCGAGCAGGTTTCCCTCTCGGGGACTCTACGTCGGCCGCGAGGAAGTGGGCGCACGCCGCGGGCACTGCTGCGCCTGGCGACGATGGTGGCGACGGCGTCGCTCGCGAGGTGGCGTCGTGTGGTGGTGCGGGCGACGCGCCACGCCCCCCCGCGCGGGGTGGCGTGACACGCCTCCGCTCGGGCCCTCCGTGGAGAGCAGGTTCAGCTCGTTGCCGCTGCCGGTGGCCAGGAACTCGAGGCTCCCGAACCAGACGATGGCGCCAGCAGAGAACGGAGGAGTGGAAGAAGCCATCCAGGAAACAACGAGAAATCAGCTCGGACACGCGAAGAGCCCCTACCTGGCGCGCCAACTGTCAATGTTTCTACCCCGGGGGTATGTCACCAACTAGTATTATGATCGCGTGCTCTCTTCCTGGATGGTGATGCAAGATGACACAAGGGTTTATCCTGGTTCGGGCGAAGAAGGCCCTACGTCCAGCGGGGGAGGATGCTCTTGTATTACTTGCACCTAAGTGCTTGTACAGGGGCGTTACAAGCTCAAAGCTTGGACCGGAGTCCGGATCATCTAGGTATGGTGTTGTATAGGCTTGTGTGCTGACCCGAGTGGAGGTGGATCTAGACTTCTCTATCGTGGAGTTGTGTCACCGGGTGCGTGAAGACCCCTAGTGTCCTCTTTGTAGAGCAAGAGGAGGCCAGGGTTACACAGGGATGATACAGGAGTCGGGATGTATGATGCCCAATACGACAGAGGGTAGGAATTCTGTCTTGTCAGGGTCACTGTAGCCGGCGTGGGCTGCTGTTGAAGCGTCCTTGAAGCGTGGCCTCCATCCCTGGCGCGGACGTGGAGACGTGGCGACATGGAGGTCTGCAGCGCCATCCTGGCGCATACATAACGTGGCAGGGTCCCTCGGGTTCTTGGGGTACCTGTCCTCCAATAGCAGGAAGCCGTCAGGGCTCGAGGGCGCAGGGCCGGCCTCGAGGTGGCGTTTACGTGGGCTCGAGCCCCCGTAGGTATGGGCAAGTCCAGAAAGCCCGGCCGACAGTGGGAATCCAGGCTCGAGAGGTGGCTCGAGGTTGCTACAGTGCAAGGTATGGCCGGACAATGCTGTACTGGCGCCTTCCTGCCCATACTTGAGGTGAAAGCGAGATTTGACTGTGGCTCCGGTTTACTGTGGGCGCCGTGGGTTTCAGAGGACGTGACCGGAGTAGGTGAACGCATTAAATGCACAGTGTGGGATTGGCATCCGAAGTCTGGCACTTCTCGAAGGAGATGTGAAATGTCTCGAGGGATAGGCTATCGTGCTTGAGAGGCTCGAGGTCCCGCGCGGGGTCTCGAGGAGTGGTGTACGGCTGTGGTGGGCTCGAGGCCTAGGTGCCAGGGCTCGAGGGTAGGTTGCCGGGAGGCGGTCGTAAGGCTTTGGCGAGTCTAAGCTTCTGGCGGAGGGTCGGTGCGGCCGGCCTCGAGGGTTTGGTTTTTAGGGAGCTAGACTAGTTTCTTCTCCTCTATTAATTGGTGTTCTAGGTTTAACTTGTTTGTTTTGCGTCGATTGGGGGTACCCCTTTGGTGTTCCCCCGACAACCCTGTCGTGGGAATTAATGTTCTTGCTAGTAATTACGTATCCAAACATTCCCGAACCTTCAACGACAACCAACTAAACGGTGTTTAAGAGACCCAAATGGTGACATCTTGGAAAGTGAAGGAATCCTAAATATGGTCCCCATCCAAGTAGATGGAGCGGACATGGTCTTAGCTTTCTACATTTCGATGTAGTCCTTTTTGACGTCTTCTTAGGACAACGTGGTCCATACTTGCCTTGCAAGGACCATGTCAAGAGCACTTTAATGAGTACTCAGTACCTTTCGTTCGTGCATTAAATTCTATTGCTGAACAACCACCAGAACCATCTTCTCGATCAAGCTAGAACCTCTACTCTTTATGAGTTGGCTCAGCCTGATTTTGAAGAAGATTCTGAGTTCTTTGTTGAAGAAGAAGCCGAAACAGATGAACCGTTTCGCTTAGACGAATCGGAAAAGCCATCTCAACCTTCCATAGAGCTAAAACCTCTGCCTAAAGGTCTCTGCCTGAAGGCCTGAGAGACATTTTTCTAAACATGACCCCGAGACTCCTGTAATCATTAGCAGTAAGCTATCTGAAGAGGAAGTCCGTAGGTTGACCCTTGTCTTAGAAAAACACCAATCTGTCTTGGCTACTCACTTCAAGATTTGAAGGGAATTAGTCCAATCTCTGCACTCATCGTATCCCTCTCGATCCTGAGATAACCTCTTCAAGAGGCCACAAAGACGACTTAATAACGCTATCGTGAAGTCGTGAAAAAGGAGGTTCTGAAACTCTTGCACGCGGGAATATTTATCCAGTTCCTTATAGTGAATGGGTAAGTCCCGTGCAAGTAGTTCCCAAGAAAGGAGGTATGACAGTCGTTAAAATGAGAAAAATGAGTTAATCCCTCAACGTACTATCACTGGATGGAGGATGTGTATAGACTATAGGAAGCTGAATAAAGCCACAAAGAAAGATCATTTCCCACTTCCTTTATAGATGAGATGCTAGAGAGATTGCAAACCATTCCTTCTTTTGCTTCCTGGATGGATATTCCGGTTATCACCAAATCCCAATCCATCCAGATGACCAAAGTAAGACCACTTTCACATGCCCGTATATGGACTTATGCCTATAGACGCATGTCCTTTGGACTTTGCAATGCGCCGACATCTTTCCATGTGTATGATGTCCATCTTTTCCGACATGATTGAACAAATCATGGAGGTATTCATGGACGACTTTTTCGGTCTATGGTAAAACCTTGACGATTGCCTAGCCAATTTAGACAAAGTCCTCCACGCTGTGAAGAGAAGGACCTAGTTCTTAACTGGAAAAACTGTCACTTCATGTGCGGGAAGGAATTATCCTAGGCCATCGAATTTTAGAACGTGGATAGAAGTGGATAAAGCCAAAATCAATATAATTGAACAATTGCCACCACCCACTAATATGAGAGAATCCGAAGCTTCTTGGGCCATGTCGGCTTTTATAGAAGGTTTATTAAGACTTCTCACAGGTCGCTAGACCCTTAACGAGCCTGTTAGCAAAAGACGTCCCATTCAAATTTTGACGAGGATTGTCTACAAGCTTTCAATTCAATTTTGAAAAAGGCTCTAACTTCGGCCCAATCTTTCAACCCCCAGATTGGAATTTGCTGTTCGAAATCATGTGTGATGCTAGTGATTATGCTGTGGGGCCGTCCTTGGTCAAACTAAAGATAAGAAGCACTATGCTATTTCTTATGCTAGTAAGACCCTGACTGGGCCCCCAGCTAAACTATGCAACCACAGAAAAGGAACTTCTGGCCGTAGTCTTTGCCATCATAGACAGTTTAGATCTGACTTAGTGGGAGCTGGTGATAGTTTATACCGATCACTCTGCTCTAAAATATCTCTTCACTAAGAAAGATGCTAAGCCAAGGTTGATCCGCTGGATCCTTCTCCTTCAAGAATTTGACCTGGAAATAAGAGACAGAAAGGAGTAGAGAATTCAGTAGCTATCACTTGTCTAGACTACAAGTCAATAATTCGGACAATTCCCCAATAAATGACTTTCTTCGCGATGATACCCTTTTAAAAGTCACATATACCAACCCTTGTATGCAAACATCGTGAATTTTATAGTCACCGGCTATGTCCCGCCGGGGAGAATAAAAAGAAACTGCTTATAATCAAAGCAGAACGCACCTGTGGGATGAACCTTATCTCTATAAGGTCTGTGCAGATGGACTTTTGGAGAAAATGTGTCCCCATAGAAGAAGCAACAAAAATCATAGATAGATGTCACTTTTGCCGAATATGGAGGACACTATGGAGCTTTTCAGACACATGCTAAAATAGGGCAAGTTGGTTTTTATTGGCCATCAAATGTACGAGGACACAAAGAATTATGTTGAGACGTTGTCCTCGTTGCCAAAAGCATGGTAACATTAATGCCCGAGATCTATGCCACTCGTGAACAATCTCCAAGTTGAGTTGTTCGATGTTGGGGTATAGATTTCATGGGCCCCTTCCTAAATCCTATGACGCCGAGTACATTCTTGTGGCGGTGGATTATGTCTCGAAATGGGTAGAAGCCATACCCTGTCGAGCGGCAGATGCTAACCATTCGAAGAAAATGTTCAAAGAAACATCTTTCCTCGTTTTGGAGTTCCTAGACTAGTCATTAGTGACGGAGGCCCTCATTTCATAGATAAGAGTTTCCGACATTTCTTCTTAGCTAGTCAAGGATCCAACATAATGTAGCCACTGCATACCACCCCCACCCCCAACAAGTGGACGGTCGAAACGTCCAATAAACAAATAAAGATTATCTTGGAAAAGACGGTAGAAGAAATGGGAAGGGGATGGAAACATAAGTTACCCGAAGCTCTGTGGGCCTATCGGACCGCCTATAAGACCCCGATTGGAATGTCCCCATACCAACTAGTTTATGGAAAAACTTGTCATCTTCCTGTTGAGCTTGAGTTCAAAGCTCATTGGGCCATTGAGAAATGGCAACATGGACCTTGACCAGCTGGCCAAAATAGGAAGATGCAAATTTCCGAACTAGAGAATGGCGAGAGAAAGCCTATCATAGTGTCAAGCTCTATAAGAGAAGACTAAGAGATGGCACGATAAACGGATCAAAAAGAAAGAGTTCGAAGTAGGAGATAAAGTTTTACTCTTAACTCCCGTGTTCGACTTTTTGGACATGGTAAACTTCAAAGCAATGGGAAGGACCTTTCAAGGTTGTTTGCAACCTCTTCCCATGGAGCCGTCACATTGGAAAGTGACGATGGGCAAATCTCAAGTCAATGGACAAAATTAAAAATATTCTATGACTTTGATAAAAATGAGCTGAACGAAATTGATATAATTAACTTGAAGTAGCTCAAGCCCATGACAATTAATGGATGGACCCAATTTACCCCTGTCCTTTTCATGCACCTAGTCCATCCAAAACCACGAGAAAGGCCTCTTTAGGCCCAACCAAGCCATTTCGACCTCGGGACTTTAAATTTTAGGAGCTTACCTTCTTCCGCTCAATGCCCGTCGAAGGAGGAGTGGCGGCCACCACTCCCAACTGGCGGCCGCCACCAAACCCTAGCGCCCGCCGCTCTAGGTGGTGGTTTAGAAGCCCCTCTCCACGTGGCAGCTAATCCCGAGCTCGGAGAGTGAAGAAGGAGGAGATGAGGACGTGTTAGTTCATCTAAGGCTTATCCCTCCACTTCTCCCCCTTCTAAAAGAAGAACTCTTTTCTTCTCCCTCCATCTATTCACGAAGCCTAGCCAAGCCTCCCCGAAACCATGTCATCTCCGCGGAAATCCGAGTCCTATAACCCTCAAGGATCCATCTCGTCCTCCACCAAAGCCATCATCCGATCTTTGATCGACGACGACATTGAGGTACTTGATGTGCCTCCTTAGCAATGGTGCTGCCTGACGGCACTTATGTCAAGGGGACACCACGGAGGGTGCAGGGAAGGCACCAGCCACCACTCCAGTGGCGGGCGCCACCCCTGCTGGGTGGCCGCCAGGGTGAAACGCCCCTGGCCTCGTCTCCGCTCCGTCTACATCCTCCTCCCAGTGGCGCCACCCAGAAGAAATTGAGGACGCCCACCAGGCCGACCACAGGGGAGATCACCCCGAGGAAGTCTCCGGCATCAAGGCCAGGGGTGATGAAACACCCCACTCCATCAAGGCGAAATCCCGGGTCAGCTTTGCTCGGATAGCCGCCACCCGCATTTACAGCCCTAACCCCAAGGGGCTAAACTAGAGGTGGCGGCGTAGAAATGCCCGATGGGCATTATGAGAAGAGGTTGTGTGAGCATGAGGAGAGCACTCATGACTCCAATGGTCGCTCTCCGAGACATCCGTGCGCCGCCGTCTCAACCCATCGCCGGCAGGAGTCCCCCCGGCGAGATGTAGCACAACAGTGGTGAGGAGGGGTTAACCCTCGAAAAACTCGCCGCCGAGGTGAAGAAGCCGCAAGGAGAAGAGCGCCTTGGAGGATCAAGTCGCAGAGATAGCCCTCTGGTGAATGGATATGGAGGATCGGTTCACCATCCTCCTCAAGGGCTGCACCTCGAAGATCAAGCGTCTCTTCAAAGAGACGGGCTTCAAGGATCTCTCTACGAGGCTCCTTCACTAGATTAGATTAGATTTAGGGTGTCTAGTTAGATTTTTAGTTTGATTTAGTTTAAGTTTAGTTTTTGCTTGATTTAAATTTTAGATTGTTTAATTTGCATTAGAACTTTTGTTTAGGAAATCTTTATATAATGAATAAAAAGAGACACCCTATTATTTTTCCCTTCATCAAGTTTGTTCATTTTAAAAAATAAAAAGTACCAAAACTCCTAGTGTGGGGGAAATCCCCTCTAAACACCTCTTTAAAACATGATAGAATGTTCAAAACTGTAACCTGAACTTAGCAAGGTAGCTACCACGTTGTTTGCAAGCCGCGTGGGCCAAAGCCCATGGCGGCCACCACCTATTTCTGGCGGCCGCCAGGCCACTCTGCACCGAAACACCCCCGGTGAACCCTAAACCTGTGTTTTAATTCTGTACAATTTGGATCACTAGATGTCTCGGTTTGAACTAAAAATGCAGCTAAAAAAAGCTGAAACAATTTCTTTTGAATTGAGTGTTTACACGACATGTTGTTCTACCTTTTATTCATGTGTAGTAGCCTACTCATTTTGATAGGGAAATCGGCCTAGGTTGTTGTTTGATAAGATATAGAAGTAGTAATTGAAATTGCATTAGTACTCTGCTACAACCTTGGGAGTTTTTATTTTGAAAACCAAAATTACCATGGTTCATGATCTTTCTTCCCTATCCACCTACCAAAGCCAAAATATTAGAGTATAGGAGAACAACCCATAAAGCCTTCTAAATCAATCTTTGAGCTTTGTCAAGAATAGTTGATCTAGGTAGAAGAGTTTAGTCATGCTCTAAAAGCCAAGGCAAACCATGCCTTTTTGAGAGAACTCTCACACTGAGAGTATACTCACGTAGTTCTCCTCCAAAATTTTGTTCTAAAAAAGAATTATAAATTTTCTCATTCTTTCAAAGGACATGGCTATTTAGCATCTAAAAAAGGGAGCAAATGCTCTAAAAGGACAAGTGTCCAAGTATTCAAAAAAAAAGAAGAGCAAATGCTCTAAAAGGACAAGTGTCCAAGTATTCAAAAAAGCAAATGCTCTCAAAGACAAGTGACCAGTATTCAAAAAAAAGAGAGAGATGCATATAGCCATGATCCTGGTAAGAGAAGAGTTTCAAAAAGAACAAAGGAGTTGAGTTAGTCCACCCTATACCTTGGCTAGTGCATGACTATACTCTCCCATGATCCTAAACTTGACTTAGCAATAAAAGAGAGATAGAAGTGCCTTACATTCCTTCCTTTCCCTATAAACTCCACATAAACCATAGGATAGACTCTGGCATTTTCTTTTGCCATAAAGTGAGGATATACACCATGAGTGCCTTGAGATTTAAAGAGAGATTCAATGAACCATGTTTTTCTTTTTGAAAAAATCCTGAAACCCCAAGGTATGTAAAAGAGGAAAGTGTGTTTCTCTTGCTTGCAAGCTATTCTATCCTTCAACCGCCATAGGTATGATTTATTAGCCACTTGGAAAGGTTACTAACATGAGTATAGTAGTTGAACATCTTGTGTGAATGCTTAGTTCAATAAAATTGTTTCAATCCTTAAAGTCCATGCTTGCTCGGGACGAGCAAGAGGTTAGTGTGGGGGAGCTTGTTGATGGTGCTTAAAGCATCATTTCACCATCAACATTTCACCCAAAACCAAGGTAAAACAACATAAAAGTAGAAGATTTGGTTTATAACTAACCTATTTCCACATGTGCATAGTTTCTTATCTTAATGCAGGAAATGATGGAATTTGGGCCAAACAAGAGTACCAGGAGCAAGGCCAAGCCACTCTGGCCCATTTGGGCCTGAGCAAGGTGGCGGCCGCCACCTATTACTGGCGGCCGCCAGGTCACTCATGCCAAAAGTGGCCCAAGCCACGTCATCGATCCGTGGGAGTCACCTCAAGCTCAAATCTTGGCCATTGCACACTAAGGCGGTTTGATCCAAGGGCTAAGAAGAGTATCACCTGGATAGTGGGCTTTGGACACGTGTCTAAACCCTAACCAACCAGCCCTCAAACCGACTTAGGAGAGCAAGTGAAGACCGTTGGATGAATGGCGGTTGCAACGGATGGCTGCGAGGGTGGCGGCGCCACCCCCTAAACCCTAACTGACCTCCCCCTCACTCTATAAGTACCCCCTAGCTTCCTAGCACTATAAATAGGCCCCTTGAGCTTTCATTCGGAGAGCCTCACACCATTCCTCACCATTTGGTTAGGTTAGCACACTTGCTATGATAGAGAGATTAGAGAGTGTGAGTGGCCTCACTAGAAGAGGAGCTGGAAAGGAGAAGAGTAGAAGTCTGGAGAGTTCCGGAGTTGTCGGAGACCTCTGCTTCTCTCTGCTCTGTGCTTCAACTTTGGTAACTTAGTGTCTTATTTTATCTTCAAGTATTTACTTTCAGTACTTGTGTTTTGTTTCATTGCTTGATATTAGTTTCAAGTGCTCTAGTTCTAGTACAGGGCTAGTAGTAGTAGTATATAGATTAAGTGTGGTACTTAGGTTATATATTGCCAGTGAATACGGCTAGGCCCCCGATAGCTGTGGTAGCAAGCAGGTGTGACAGCCCTGTGCGCCTTGAATTCCACCACGTAGTTGGTCTAGTTTAACAGTAGGGCTCGTTGTGCTAGCGTTCAACCTAAATCAGTGGTAAAGGCTAGTACGCCCATAGTACACTAGTAAAGAACTTAAATCACTAGAAGTCTAATAGAACTAGGATCTACCCCAGTAGATAGTGCCCGTTCCCTTCATCTATCCTAGATATCCTTATCCCCCAAGTTTTCTCAAAATCACTTCGCGTTCCTCGTGGATTCGATACCCCGGAATACTCTGAGGTGAAAAGCTACAACTGACAGCCGTGCGCTTGCGGTTTTCTTCTGCGTGCCACCCGAGGTGTCAACACCTACTGTGTAGGTACGGCCACCTACCGAGGCCAGGAAGACAGAGAGGGAGAACAGTGCCGCCGGCGACGCCATTAATGGCTATGACAAAGCCGAGGCAAAGAACCGCCTTACTGGTGACACGAACCAACGGCGAACTGACTTAGCTAGACGCGGAGGACGACAGAGGGGGAGTACGGTGACCAAGGACCTCGCGAGCTCGAGAACGCTCGGAGAAAATATCTCGGCGCCGACCTTTCCGGCCGCCACCCCACCGCCGTTACTGTCTTTATAAGGCACCCCACTACGAATTGGTGCCATCACAAGCTCTGCGAAGAACTCCTCTATCACCTCACCACCACCAACCCACCTCTACCACCCCCCTCTTCTCTGATTTCAAACTTTCCCCAAATCGGAGCCGCCTGGACCGCCGGGAGACCTAGGCGAAATAGGAGCTGTGGGAGACCACCTCGGCCAAATTGGGGTAAGGGTAAGCTTCACCGACCCGTCACCTTCCTTTTCCCCTTCCTACCTCTACCTCTACCATGCCGTAGCACCACGCCACCAGGAGCGCTGTCGACCGAACCGCCATAGACGCCGGTGTCCGTGAAGGTGAGCTTGGCCGAAGCAACTAGCGTTTCCAATGCCTTTCACGCTCACTCCCGCACCTGATACACCAAGACGCGGGAGGAAAGACCCCCCTCGCACCACAACGACGCGACACCACCGCGGGAAGCTCTGGCGAGCCGCTGAGGCCGACGCAAAGCTCCATTGCTCCTCTCTGGTGGACGAACGGATGTGGGAGTGCGAGGAGAACGTGATTCCGAGGATCGTTAGGGCCGAGGGGGAGCCATGCCACCGGCGAGGCCAACTCCGACAAGGATGGGAGGTCCTCCCCTGTTTTCCGACGAGCTTAAGGGCGGCGTTAGCCCCTAACGCCGTCATCTTCCAGTGACTGGCAGACGGGACCCACGCGACGCCGTTACCCCCTCCCGTTGCAGTGGGGAGATCGTGGGGAGCCCACGCGTCAGTCACCATGAGTGGCCGACACGCGGGACCCGCGCGTTAATGGCTGTCGGCCGAATCCCCACTCTCTCCTTCCCTCCGTGCGCTCAGTCCACGTGAACCAGTGACCGCGGGGTACAAGACCACGGCACAGTGGCGTAGACCGGTGGAACCCTCCCTCACAGTCGTATAAGAAAACGCTAGGTGCACCCGGCCAGTGTACACAAGAGGCTAGAAATCCTATTTCCCTTTAGAAAAATTTCAGAAAAATTCCTAAAATACTACATGCACTCAGTAACTTTACCCCATAATTAGTTTCCCAAAAATGATTATAAAAATAGTTATTAATTTCCAACCTATATGTTTAAACTTATAAAAATTATATCTTTCATGTTTTAGCTAGCTCCGAAAATTATGAAACCTCTTCTGAAAATTTTATAAAAATAATCTAAAAGTGACCAACCTGAGAGTAACCCTTTTGCTCAACATATGTTTGTTTGTGATGTTTGTTTCTTTGTTTGTGCTTATCGTTTCCGTCGGATCGATCGATAGAAGGAGACGGTTATTAGGAGGAAGACGACCCGAATTACCAGGAATCGGGAACTGTGAGCGACAACGAAGGCAAGTCCTAACCCCACTCTTATCTACTCTAATTAATCACGCACTGATGATTATATGATTGGAATACGATGAATTTGACTGAATAATAGGCAACTGTGATATGTTTATGTGCTTAATGCAAACCTGATTAATGGGAACAAGTGGGGGATGCTTATATGCGGATATAACATCTTGGGGTAGACTCGCCTGTTGAGGGACTCTACCTAGGAGGCACTTGTTAGCCATACTAAGTAGTTTTCATAGACCACCAAACTTGGTCAGAAACGCGTCCAGCCACACGCCTATATGGGTAGGCCTAGTTTCACACCCCGATAGGCATAGGTGTAACACCTACCTGGAGGTCGGGAGACAACGGTTTGACAGGAGAAGGCATGACTGCTAAGTGATCTCTCATGGCCCGGTCGGCGTGGTTGCTAAGTGATCCTCCACGTTAAATTCCTGTTGGGGCCGTGTGCGAGCCCCCTCTTTTATGATATTGATTTGGCCAGTTGGACCATGCGTGGTCTGTTTTCCGGCCCCTGTGTAAACCGTGGTGAGGGTTACATGGACCCTATGGATGCGTCCTCTCGGGTATGTGCTTTGTTGGAGTAGACGAGGCCACTGATCATGGTCGAGTTCACTCCATCGTGTGGGGAAAATTGGACATCTGCTGCAGTAGAATTACCTTACTGATCCTATTCGATAGCCACGTCCTTGGTTATGGGCAATCGCCGAGATGAGGTCACCTATGGTTAGGTTAATACAATTCTTGCACTAGCACAACTATGAACTTGTGATAATGTTGCCTATGTTTCTAAACTAACCGGAACTAGCGAGAAGGATGACACTCTCCTGGGGCCCAACCTCTCTTTTATTCTTGCTATTCCTATAGGACTTGCTGAGTACTCTATGTACTCACCCGTTGTTGACTCACATATTATGAAGACGAAGGAGAACCCGGCTACAATGAGGAGGACTTCCGGTAGGACCAGTGATAGCGATCGCGACCATGAAGGAATCATTAGGATAGGGTCTACGCCTACACTCTAGCTTGCCTGTGAGGATAGACGCCGCTACGCATCGACTACCGCCTTAGTAGCTTCTGCACCCTGTTACGCAACCACCCCTGTAGTGTGTTTTGGTCAAGTGATATAAATAAAAGCCTTGACCCTGTTGGAATATATCACCTACCTAGGTGTGAACCCCAGACCCTTTATGTATGAACCCTTTTATTCGCTAAATTAATAAAGTTCGGTATTTATCTTTAAATCTGTATATCATTTTTGTTAATCCCGTACATATTTGTGCATGATCCTGGCGCAAATATGGGGAAGTTTGGACTCTCAGGATGAGGGCCCGACAGAGATCCACCGGTCTTGTAGTTCACCTACACACATAAGAAATCAAGCTTGAGCTTTTGGGACCCAAACTTGTTGAGGTCCCTTAACCTTCTCTACTAGTGACTTAGCAACCCAAATTTGCTTTGGCCTATTCTTGTTAGGAGGCCCCATGAACATAACTTTCATCTTGCCACTAGAGTCTTGTCTAAGCATGTAGTGAGCATTGAAAGCAAAGGGTCTAGAATGCTTGGGCAAGGGTGTAGGTTTAGGTTCTTCACAATCATGAGCAAAGTGTCCTTCTTTTCCACACTCATAGCATCTTCCAATCTTCTTCTTCTTTGGCTTAGTGATGCTCTTGCGTTGCTTCATCTTCTCTTCAAGGAAGCCAATGCCATTTCTATTGGTCTTCATTACGGTGTTCATGAGAAGCTCACTTTGAAGACATTGACCCTTGGTGAATTTCTTCAACCGGTGGTGAGGTGTTCCTTCTCTCTTTTGAGCTTGTCATTCTCTTGTTGGAGCTCTAATTGAGATGGTGTCATCTTGTAATCCCTCTCCATCTTCAATATCTTATTCTCTTCTTTTAGCATGTCTAGCTCAAGTGACATGCTATAGTCATCATCTTGGGTCTCAACAATGACTCGCTTTGTGGTTGCAAGCTTCTCTAGATCAATCTTGAGCTTTGCATTCTCATTCTTGATCTTGACATAATCATCATAATGATCGGCCACAACCACACTCTTGCCTTTGCCACTAGCTCTTTGCTCATCATGCTCACTAACCAAGTCCTCACAAGATGTTGCTATGTCACACTTAACAACAAGGTTAGGAGCATCATGTGTCTCATGTGAAAGCATATCATAAGCAACGGTGAGAGCATCATAGTCAACTTTCACTTGAGTGTATTGTTCTTTGAGCAAAGCATAACTAGTGGTAAAGTCACTATGCATCTTATCAAGTTTTTTCATTTTTAGCTTTGAGCTCCTTGTTAGAGGACTTGAGCTCCTTGATAGTGGATGACATAGTAGCAAGTTCATTCTTTAGCTCATCACTAGCATGTATAGCATGATCATATTTCTCAACAAGAGATTCATTTTCATCAACAAGCTTTTCATTTTTAGCTCTAGTCTTTCTTATGATTTTAGAGTAATTGTTTAGCAATTTAACAAGCTCATCATAAGTAGGTGACTCAAATTCACCATCACTATCACTATCACTAGAGTCATCATCGCTTTGTACCTTCCGGTCACCCTTGGCCATAAGGCATAGGTGTGTAGATGATGATGGCGACGGTGGTGGTGGTGGTGTAGAGGAGCCAATGACTAGAGCGGCCACCTTCTCCTTCTCATCTCATCACTATCTTCATTTGATGAGCCACCGGAGGAGTCAATGTCGGTGAGCCAATCACCAACAATGTAAGTCTTCTCACCTTTCTTGTGGTATTGCTTCTTCTTCTTGCCATCCTTCTTGTAGTGGGGCTTTTCATCCTTCTTCTCATCTTCACTTGATGAGTCATACTTCTTGCCCTTGTTCTTGTTCTTGTAGTTGTCCTTCTTGGGCTTGGTGCATTGATGAGCAAGATGGCCAAGCTCACCGCAATTGTAGCAATCCATTTCGGAGATTGGCCTCCTCTTGCTACTTGTGAAGAACTTCTTCTTTCTTGAGTCGAAGTTGACTCCATTCTTGTGAAGCTTCTTCAACATCTTGGTGGTCCTTCTCACCATGAGAGCGATGTTGGATCATCCTCTTCATCACTTGAGCTCTCATGATGCACCTCAATAGCCTTGGACTTGCCCTTCTTGTCATGGCTTGCTTTGAAGGCCAAGTCCTTCTTCTTGTCGGTGGAGGAGCCAACCTTGGTGTGATGTGCATGTACATCTCATGCGCATTGATCTTTCCCAATTTTGAGTTGGTGTAGCGGTGAAAGATCACTTTGATGTAGCACCGTCACAATGTGTCCATACTTCTCAATTGGAAGGACACAAAGAATCTTCCTCACAACATTGGATGGTTGCATTTGTGTGAGGCCGAGTCCATTGAGTTCTTCTACAAGAACATTCAAGCGTGAGTACATTTCATTTGCACTTTCATTAGCATGCATATCAAATGAATGAAGCTTTTGCATAACTAAATGATATCTCTCCTCATGCTCACTCTTGGTCCCCTCATGGAGAGCACAAATGTTATCCCATAGATCATGGGTATTCTTGTGGTTTCGGACGCGGTTAACACATCCTTGCAAATGCCTCTAAAAAGAATGTTTTTGGCCTTTGCATTCCACTTCTCATTTCTTCCTCATGTGGCATGAGGCTAGTGCCCTCCTTGGGTTTGGGAACCCGTTATGGCGGCATCACGGCATTTCACATCAACCGCTTCTAGGTACGACTCCATACGGATTTTCCAATATGGAAAGTCGTCTCCCTCGAACCTGAGAAGTGGTCCATCACCTCCGGACATCTTAACTCTAGGCGGTTAAGCCTAAATCGAGAGCACGAGGCTCTGATACCAATTGAAAGGATCAAGATGCCCAAGAGGGGGGTGAATTGGGCTTTTCTAAAACTTCTTGCAAGAATAAAACCTATCAAGCCTCAATTAACCCCCTAGTGCCTAGAAGTGTGTTTCTCTTTATTCTACCACACAAAAGATCAAGTCTATGCCACTCCTACTCTAGCAAAGCAATCCAATATAGAATGAACAACAAGTAGTAATGCGGAATTGAATTGCTTGAAAGTAAATGCGTAGGTAAAGAGTAGAGATGACCCGATGATCTTTTTGCCGAGGTATCGAGGTGTCGGCACACCCCCCTAGTCCTCGTTGGAGCACCCACGCAAGGGTATCGCTCCCCTTGATCCGCGCAAGGATCAAGTCCTCACTACGAGCTGATTCTTCGCCACTCCGGCCCGTGAATCGTTCGCTACCGGTCACAAGCTTGCTTGGGTCATCCACAATGCCACCGGATGCTCTCCAAGCTTCACGATCGCCACCAAGCCGTCTAGGTGATGCCGATCACCAAGAGTAACAAGCTAGAACTCTCACTTGACCAACACAAGGACAAAGAGATGGATGGATGCACACTTGCTACTCAATTCTCACTAGGAGGTGTCTAATTCTCACAATTAGCAAATCACTCAACCTCACTAGGGCTCTTGCACTATCTCACACTCACAATGTGTCTCTCAGCAGATGGAAGTGGCAAGAACAATCAAATGGATGGAGGGAAGGAAGTATATATACTCCCTCAACCGGCCATCCAAAACAGGACAAGACAGGGTTTCTACGGGGGCATCGGACGCTCCGATGACCTCGACCAACGGTCGACTGTAACCTCTTGTCAGACCTGTTAAAGGGACATCATACGCTGGGCAGCGTCCGATGCCACCACATCGGATGCGTCCGATGTGGATTTACCCTCTCTGGAACCTCTCTGCATGCCCATCGGACGCTGGCCCTCAGCGTCCGATGCCTGCGTCCGATGTGGCCTCAAGTTCACGCGCACGTGAACAGTGGCACGGGCGCGTCTGATGCTAACACATCGGCGCGTTCGATGCCACGCACTAGACAAAACCCTAGTCGAGGTGAGCACACCTAGCCACGTCTGATGCCCTTTACAAGGGCAGACTCAACTCGGATCGCGACGCGGCCTAAACGAATTTTGATCCACTCGACTTAAGGCATCTCTCTAAGCTATCTAGGGCTATGAAATAACAAGTGTGCACCACACCTACCTCAATAGTCTCATCTAGGTCAAGCTACTGATTCGCGCTCCCCTTTATAGTACGGCCAAAGGAAAAACAAAGACCTAAGACTACCTAAGTGTCCTCCAACACCATATGACACTTAGCCTAGTCTATCACCGTCTTTGTTGTCCGTCCTTTGAAAACCGAAACGATATCCATCGCCAGGGGACATGAACTTCATATGCCCGTATCGTCGCCATTACCGTGACCTAACTCATTCCTGTTTCTGCAAAACACACGTTAGTCACAGTAATCTTGTGTTTCATCCAATCACCAAAACCACTTAGGGCCAAGATGCGTTCACTATGCTCTATTTGTCCATGCTAACATATGTTGTTTGCTGCTTTTCTTCAGTTGTTTGCATACATGTTTATCAGGATCTTGACGAAGTCAATGTTGGGCAATATACTAATGATTTCCTTTTTGCAGCAACTGCTTTGGTGAATTGTTATACCAGTTATAATTTATAATTTATATATAGCTCTTGCGGTAGAAATGTACAATGATTTATGCACACCGTGTGGTTTTTAGTTTTAGAGTGGCTATTGCCTTCCTGCTGAAGGCTCTGAAAAGCACATATGTCTTTTAAAACCAAAGTTAGTGGTTCCTTTTGGATCAATGTTTTAATGCATCTTGGTGCTTACGGTACTACATTTCCAAAGTCTTTAGGTGTTGTTTGGTAACATGTACAGTAACTTAAATGTAATCAAAATTAGTTCATTTGCATCTCCGGTCGGTGACGTTTGCTGGCTTAAATTATTTTTGTTTGCGTTACTGGCTGTAGAACCAAACAGCTCGTCAGTTCCTACTCTACATTAATTGTTGAAAAAAAGAAAAACATCATGTTTAGTGCTCAGCTTCTGGCTTCTGTTTGTTTACTAAACTTAAAACTGCAATTCGCCGATTTTTACATGACTTCTCTCCTTCGTTATTGCCTTACTTTCTCATTTCCCTATATGTCTTGTGATGTTTCATCTTATGAAGGACCGAGAATGCAATAGCAAGGCGACCAGAGGGGGGTGAATGGGAGCTCAAAAATTTCTCTCGAAACTTTGGCCTTTGTCCCACAAATTAACCCCAAAAGCTTTGATCGAAACCGTGATGCCCACGACCCTTGGAAGAGGGTGGATGATCCCTAGGATCATAGCGGAGCACCACAAAGCGATAGCAAACCAAACGGCAAAAGCACCAGAACAAGTTCAACCACTAAAACCTAGCCCCGAACGTAGATTGAAGCCTACGTCGAGAAATCCCTGAATACCGATGCTAACAAGTAGCAAAGATACCTAGAGAGGTTCCTAGGTGAACAATAGGGCCAAACGAGAAGTCCGAAAACCAAGCGGAAGAAGCCGGGAGAGCAAACGCACTAAAGCTCAACACAGCCAATTCCATTCTCGGACTGTCCGCCGTACGGTCCCGGACTGTCCGGCTTAACCGCGGACTGTCCGCGGAGGGATGGCAGACTGTCCGCCGGCAAATTCCCGAAAAGCACAGTTGCTGAAAGTCCTCTGCTCGGGCCGGACTGTCCGCGCCTGTCAACGGCGACTGTCCTCCGTCCTCCGTCAACCCGAGGCAACCAAGCGACTGCGCGACCACCACTGCTCGGTCCGGAGCCCGACGCGCGGACTGTCCGCCGGTCAAACCACGGACTGTCTGCGACCCACAATGAAGGCGATTTCAGTCGCCCTTCACCACAACCTCCCAAATCCGAATCAAATCACAATCCCACGTTCCCAAACTTGGAGAAGATGATCACGAGGTAGTTAGGAGACTATCCCCAAGAGATTCCGCTCAAATCGATTCAATCAACGGGAAATCGAAGGGAAGGTGTATGAACCGAAAAAGCACCACGAAAATGAAATCGACCCGATCTACTTGTTCGTGAGGAGTTAGATGAATTCCTTCGGTGGAAATGATCTCCTCACTATAAAGAACAAGTTGATTCAAGTGGAAATTGAAAGACGCAGTAGGGAGGGAGATCGAGTGACGGGAAAATCGTGGAGAAACGAAGAACGCGAAGAACATGAACAAAAACGCGAATCAAGTCATCGATCTGCAACCGTGTGGCTACCACACGCTACAACAGTGAGGTTACGGCCTCACTTCCTCAAAATCTCCAGTACACAGAGGTATGGTTCTCTGCGGATCTCAGTAGCTACAGCAGGGGATTGGGAGAGCAGGAACCCTAGAAGCAAAGAGCAAATGACTGAGATAGAATGGGAAGAGGGTGTCTCCCTCTACTTATCCTAATTCTAATTCCTACTCTACCCCTCACTAATTACAGAGCGAACCAGCTAAACCCTAGGGTTATTCTGGACCAACTCGAAGATGCTGGTGATCCGACGGCCACGCCCGCACAACTGGTAGCGTTGCCTCGATGCAACCTCACCGATTGCCGCCACGTGCCGCCACCCGCTCCGCTTGTCCTTTTCTCGGACTTCGCCCCCCGTTTTGAGGCCCAAACTAGGAAACCAGCCTTCACGACCAACCCCCGTTTTGAGGCCCAAATCGGGAAACCAGCGACCGTAGCCTGAGTTTTGTGGCCCAAACTCAGCAAACCCGCAGCACCCAGGTTTTGAGGCCCAAACCTGGAAACCGTCCTTAGCCCGAGTTTTGTGGCCCAAACTCGGAAACCATCAGCGCCCAGGTTTTGAGGCCCAAACCTGGAAACCGTCCACTCGGTGGTTTTTCTGTGGCTCAACCACCAAACCTTGCCGTAGAGGGGATGCACCGCCCGTGCACCCCCACCACCGACACGTGTCCCCAGGTCCTCGACCCGGCAACACCGTGCCCACAAGTCTTTGCTCGTCGTTGTCCCAGGCTGCCAGCCACCACAGCTGATCCTCGGGCCACCGGTCCCTCAGTCCAAGCCTCACGTCCGCCCTTCGCCACTCTCGGTCCATCGGCACGGCACGTCTCTACTTGACCTTCACCTTGCCTCTGATCACTGTATCCGTGCTCGACACCTGCACAACACAAGCCAAAGAACATGCACATCATCCCAGTTGACAATCACTCATCACTCAGAGACTCGGCATACACCCATGTATCCGCAATCTCCCCCTTGATGAGTGCATTGTCAACTACTAACACAAATCATAATGGAAGCAGAAGAAGGAGAAAGTAGAGAGGAACTCACCAAATGACCCAAAAGCATGTCAAAGCCGAAGAAGGTCAAGTGGAAAAGAGCAACACAACTTGGTTCCCAAAGACATGGGCAACGGCTCGACGCAACCAAGCAAAGCAAAGCTAGCCCTCAAGAAGAGGTAGAACAGGCTCAACACCGCTAGCGAGAAAGCTCGATACCAATTGGAAAATCAACTGAAAATCAAGCAAAACAGAGCTAGCCCTCAAGAAGAGGCAGAATGGGCTCAACACCGCTAGCTAAACAGCTCAATACCAACTGTTACCAACTCAAAACCAAAAGAGTTCGATACCAATTGAAGAGCTGAAAATGTTTGCTAGTTCCTCAAGAAAGAGGCAAAGGCTCAACACAACTAGCAAACTCCCCCTCAACTAGTGCACACAACCCAGGGAACTCATGATTTGTCAATATTTTCTCCCCCTTAGTTGAAAATGCACCATCAAGCAATGTGCACACGCACTCAAAAGTCTCCCCCTTGACAGAATATCTCCCTCCAGAAATGCATATGAGTAAAAATGCAAGTTAGTAGCTTCAGAAATATAATCAAAAGAGTGCAAGGATGCTCTACACAGTTCTGATCCGATGACTCAACAACATCCATAAGAAGCTAGCAAAGGCTCAAACTGATCACCAGATACGAAATATGAATATGAGAGCAAAAGAGCAGTTTTCAGCCAAAAAGGGTTCACCATCAAAATAGCACAAAACATGTATAGACAGGATATCCGACAAGTGCTAAACATGTATACAAGGTGAACTACCCCTAGCACAGTTCAATCATCATGCTATAGAATGAAACATAGACTTGTGTTTGCAAAATTTTATCGGAGTTGCAGCGGTTAAATTACACAAGTTAAAATTTCAGCATGTGATTGCGAGAGGTTGAAGCTTGTCATTGCCTAACTTTTTCAACTGTACGAAGCCTATGCAGAAGCAATCAGAAGCTTAAAGCAACAGTTTTGGTCATACACTACATAGCTCAAGTTTAACTCAAAGTGCAATGAGAAACAGTCTCGAAACTGTGATGTGTTGACAACAATCCCATCTCGATCTTTTTCCATTCACTTAACTTTTTGGTTCAGATTTTTAGAACAGAAAATGAACATACCAAGCAAGTGAAAGACTCAACACTAGAGACATAGCAACCTAACATATATGAAAAGCACGAGTGAATTCTACACATCCTACACATGCCAGTTGCATATCTCAATGGTGAACATTTTCAGATTATAGGTTCATTACACAAGTTCACCGTTCATAAAATAGCTCAGCTCATAACATATATCAGTGATTAGAAAGAGCATAAGCTACAAGTAAAGCATCGGAGCATATACTACACAGAGCATAGTCACATTCTAAAGATTATATACATGAAGCTGCGAATGTAAATATGCAAAATGAAATGCAGAAAGGATGCAAGAAGAAACCAATTGAAAACAAAAGGTCAGTTTATGATACAAGAACCAAAATTTCCCCCATCTAAAAGGGGAAACACAGACCAAGCTCACTCTCAACCTAGCAAAAGTTGATTGGTCCAAAGGCTTGGTGAAAATATCCGCCAACTGATGATGAGTATCGACATGGCGAAGGTCGATATCACCCTTCTCATAGTGGTCTCGCAAAAATGAAAGTGCACATCAATGTGTTTGGTCTTAGAGTGCAGCACAGGTTCTTAGCAACGCTAATAGCACTCGTGTTTGTCACAAAGCAAAGGAACGCGAGAAAAGTTAGACCAAAATCACGCAAAGTGGCCATCATCCAAAGCAACTGGGAACAGCAGCTAACCACAGCAACATACTCAGCCTCCATGGTAGACTGGGCGACACTAGACTGCTTGCGAGAAGACCACGAAACAAGAGAAGAACCAATAAACTGGCAAGTCCTAGAAGTGGACTTGCGATCAATGCGACAACCAGCAAAATCAGCATCAGAATAACCGCAAAGGGAGAGGGTGGAGGAAGCAGAATACCAAATCCCAAATTCTAGAGTGAAGGATAAATACCTCATAATGCGCTTGACCGCCTGACGGTGCGAGGTGCGCGGCGACGACTGAAATCGCGCGCAAAGATACATCGTGAACTGAATGTCTGGGCGTGTCGCCGTCAGGTACACAGCAGCAACCCGATCATACTCCAGTACTCCTTCTGGTCCACAGCTTCTCCATCCTTGTCCGCATCCAGGGCCGTCGTGGTCGACATGGGTGTTGGAAGAGGCTTGGCCTCACCCATATCGAATTTCTTCAAGATATCCCTGGTATACTTACCCTTGGCAGAAACGTTCCCTCTCGAGATTGCTTGATTTGCAATCCGAGGAAAAACGTCAACTCGCCATCATGCTCATCTCGAACTCCCTGCTCATAGTATCTGCAAACTTGGCAACCAAAGCGTGAGAAGAACCACCGAAAATGATATCATCCACGTAAATCTGGACAAGAGAGTATCATTGCCTTGCCTGAGGAGAAAGAGCGTTTTATCCACACATCCCATTTTAAAACCCTTAGCAAGCAAAAAGGTTTTTAACCTATCATACCAGGCTCTAGAGGCTTGTTTCAAACCATACAAAGCTTTGTGAAGTTTAAAGACATGGATTGGAAACTTGGGATTTTCGAAACCGGGGGGTTGTCTAACATACACCTCCTCTTCTATGTAGCCGTTTAAGAAGGCACTCTTGACATCCATTTGAAAAAGTTTAAACCCTTTGGATGCAGCAAAAGCCAAGAGTATCCTAATCGCCTCCAAACGAGCTACAAGAGCAAAAGTCCTCATAGTCTATCCCCTCCTTCTGACTATACCCCTGGGCTACAAGTCTGGCCTTGTTTCTCACTACATGGCCATCCTCTCCTTGTTTGTTTTTGAAAACCCATTTTGTCCCAATTGGGTGACACTCAGAGGGAGGAGAAACTAGAACCCAAACCCGATTTCTTTCAAAATTTTCTAACTCCTCATGCATGGCATTGACCCAATCTGGATCCATCAAGCGTGTCCAACATCTCGGGGCTCAAAATCAGCAACAAATGCAGAATGAGCAAAGTGAGAGATTTGTGACCTAGACCGAGTGACACGTTCGTCGATGCTGTCGTCATCTCTGTTGAGGGTGTTGGCGCTGAATGTGTCGTGGCGCCTCCCGAGCAGAAGTAATCTCCCCCTCAACAGCAGCTGGTGCCTCCCCGGGTACAAAAGGTACCGCTCGGGTGGCGGATCCCACGACCCCCAGGAAGAATAAGTGTCGGGGTCGTGAGTCGTAGTAGAAGCCGCTCCTTGCGGCACAGCAGGTGGAGGGAATGTCGGATCATCCATACCTTCAGCACCCTCGTCCTCGTCATCAAAAAGAGGCTCACCAACCTCATGATCACCTGCACGCTCAAAACAAAAGGACAAACCATGGTCTCATCAAAGGTGACATCGGATGTCTCCATGACTCGATTAGTATCAAGGTTAAGTACACGATAAGCGCGAGTGTGAGTGCCAAACCCAAAAATACACCGTCAGAAGAACGAGACTCAAATTTGTCCAGGTTGCCTTTCTTCAATATAAAACAGTGGCAACCAAAAACTCGAAAGTAACTCACTTTGGGCTGTCTTCCCAAACATAACTCATAAGAAGTCTTTTTCAAGAAAGCTCGGAGAAAAATGCGATTGGAAATATAGCATGCAGTGTTTCATAGCCTCGGCCCAATATCGCCTAGGAGTTCTATGCTCATCGAGCATCGTCCTGGCCATCTCTACAAGGTCCGATTCTTCCTCTCTACAACACCATTCTGTGGCGGTGTGTAGGAGGAAGAAAACTAATGCTCCAAACCCAAAGAGTTACAAAACTTCTCAAAATCTGAATTCTTGAATTCGGAACCATTATCACTCCTAATAGCTCGCATCGAGTTCAGAGGGAACTCGTTCTGAAGACGCAAAATCAGATTGCGAGCAAAGGAGAAAGTCTCGGTCTTCTCAGCTAAAAGAAGACCCATGAATATCTCAAAAAGTCATCAACAACACAAGCACATACCACTTCCCCCCAACCGAGCTCACCCGAGCCGGACCAACAAGGTCCATGTGCAAAAGCTCTCCAGGGCGCTTGGTCATGACCTGAGTCACTAGATGGTGGGGAGCGGCAACCATCTTCCATGTCTACAAGAATGGCAAAAGATCCTTCTCCATAGACACTTGGGCAATCCTCGGATTAGGCCAAGTGAGCTAAGCCTTGCAAGCAAGTCGAAGCTCAAATGTCTAAGTATCTTATGCCACTTCCAAAGATCAGAGGAAGAAGGTCCAGCCAAAAGACAACGAGAAATTCCAAACGACTCCGAGAAATCCGCACGAAAGACTTTCCCAAAGGGTGAAATCACACAAACAAGATTGCCTGAGGGTCCAAAATACGACTGAGATTCGGTTTAAAACAAATCTCATAGTCATCATCAAAGAGTTGCGAAACAGAAAGAAGGTTAAAATGCAAGTTAGAAACAAGAGCAACATCACGCAACACAAAGTGCTCATTAACTCGCACCGACCCACGAGACAACACCTTACCTTTGCTATTGTCGCCGAAGCTGATAAACTCCTTTCTGGCGACTGGACTAAGACTGGAAACCACTTGGCGTTTCCGGTTGTGCCTCGAGCAACCGGAATCCACCAACCAAACGTTCTCCAATCGTTTTACCTACATCAATAAAAAGACATAGGGTGAGCATACGGTCCAACACTGGTGTAAGGAAATGGACCTCGGCCCATTTAACTTTGAATTTGGTGTGTTTGATGAACAAACTAACCAAATTGGACTAATGTATTTCCAAGTGTTTGTTTTGTAGTTCAATAGGGTGCAAATGTGACTTGGACTAAGGCGACGGTGTGATCCCATGATCAACACCTCAAGCAAGACATTAGAAGATCAGTAGAAGACCCTCAAGATCAAGCAAAGTCCAAGGCACAAAAATGGAACCAAGACGGCGCAAGAAATCGCGAAGAAACGATGCAAATGGTGCATCGGACGCACTCATCGACGCTGCTCAAAAGCACCGGACGCGTCCGGTGGTAAACCCTAGCTCGTGTACAGCGCAAACAGGAGCATCGGACGTGCCTGTCCGAAAGCATCGGACACCGATGCGCATCGGACGCACCGATGCACCATCGGACGCTACAGTGACCTGCGTCCGATGCCTGAACAGAGAGGTTCCAGAAAGGCTCTGGCGGCATCGGACGCGTCCGTCCAAACGCATCGGATGCTGACTAGCCGTTGCTGAACAGTGCCTGGTCGGCATCTAGCCGTTGAAGGAGCATCGGACGCGTCCGATGGTATCGACCGGAGTGTCCGATGCAGCATCGGACGCGTCCGATGGTACGACCGGAGCGTCCGATGCCTCGCAGTGAAGCCCATCCTTCTCCCCAACGGCTCTATTTGCTTGGGGCTCTATATATATACCCCATGGCGGCCAAAATAGGTGGGTTGGAGCTCAAGGAAGTGATCTTAGTGCATAGACACATATTTAGTTGCTCTAGCCACCAAAGTGCTTAGTGAATATACTAGGTGATTAGTGTAGGTGCTTTGCGAAGTGCTTAGGCTAGTTAGACCACCGCTTTGCGCTTGCTCTAGGTGTTAGGCCTAGTGTTTAGTGAGGTTTGAAAACCTCTTATCTACCGGTGCTGCGCGCACCGTGGTGTACATCGGTGGGGCTTGTAAGTCTTGCGAGATCACACCAACCGAGTTTGTGGTGTGGCCGCCTCCGTGTACCGAAGGGAACAAGGCCCGCGGCGCTTCGGCGGAAACTTGATAGTGAAGACGGCGAGAGCATCCGGGAGAGGCTTTGCCACGAGTGGCTTAACCGGAGACCCACTTGCGTGTGGGGAAGGACCGGGGCTATCCACGGAGTATCCGACTGGGAGCTTGGCCCTTGCGAGGGATTCCTTGCGAGGGGCTCCAACGAGGACTGGGGGAAGCTTGCGCGCTTCTCGATACCTCGGTAAAAATACCGGAGTCGTCGACGGGAGTTTGCATCTCTATCACACTCTTTACCTTCCGCATTACATTGCTATCTAGTTCATGTGCTTTACCTTCATAGCTTGCTTGCTAGTTGATAGTTTGGAAACTAGATAGCATAACTCTTTTTACGGTAGAGATAGCAAACACACTTAGCAAAACCTTAGTTGCACATTGGTTAGTTTTCTCTCTTGCATAGGTTTTGCTTAAGTGAAAATTAGAGGCCATATTAGAGTTGTAGTTTTTAAGTTGCCTAATTCACCCCCCCCCTCTAGGCGTCACGGTCCTTTCAATTGGTATCAGAGCCAAGTTGGCTCATTTGTGGACTCTTGGTTTCATCGCTTCGAGCGACCGCCCTAAGAGTGGTTGGGATGGATACCTCTAGGCCTCCGCACTTTGACGGCACAAACTTCCATACTATAGTGCTAGAATGGCTTGTTTTAGAAGCCGTTGATCTAGGTGTTTGAGAGTCACTCGCGACGGGATGAAAACCCCTCAAGAATCCCGAGAAGCCACCGCGAGTGATGAAAAAGAAAATTTCATCTTAATGCTAGAGCTAAGAATTGCTTGTTTGAATCTTTTAGCATGGATGTGTTTAACCAAGTTTTTACTTTGCAAACATCTCATGATATTTGGTTAAAACTCCATGAGCTCCATGATGGTACAAGTATGTTAGAGAGCAAAAATATCATCTAGCTAAATCATGTTACGATTCCTTTAAAATGAATGATAATGAGCTTGTTCGTGATATGTATTCTCGTTTGAATCTAATTATCAATGAGCTCAACTCTATAGGAATCACAAAGCTAGGTGATGCGGATATTGTGAGGAAGATCATCTCCGTGCTTCAAAGAACAAATATGCAACCATCTCACCATCCTCCACAACATGGAGGATCTTGAGCACCATGTCCCCGGCCATTGTCATTTGGCAAATTGGTGGCTTTGAGGGATTCACGCAAGATGGGTTCAAGAAAGAAGCATACTTCATCAAGCAAAGACACCCTCTCTCATGTGAGCACAAAAAAAATGAAGAGCAAGAAGCAAGTTGAAAACAAGCTCAAGCTCCTCAAGTGAAGAAGAGGATGATGAAGATGAAGAATCAAGTGATGATGATCAAGCCTGGCACCTCTTCCGACTCCTCCTTAGATGAAGAAGAAACAATCAAGCTCATGAAGGGAGTAAAGAGGATGACCGCAAGCTCAATGTCAAGGGTGTGCCCATCACCATAGAAATATGCCTCTTCACCAATCAAAGAAGAGAGCAAAGAAAAAGGATGCTATAGATGTGGCAAGAAAGGGCACTTTGTGGAAGATTGTCCAAAACAAAAGCCCACACCCAATGACAAGAAGAAGGGATGCAAGGCCAAAGCCCTCACACCATCAAGACATGGGATGATTCATCAAGTGATGATGAAGCCCGACACAAAGGCACGGCCACAAGCACTCATCATCAAGCTCCCTCAGTATGTGCCTTATGGCACGACGTAACACAACCCCTATCTCTAGTGATAGTGATAGTCATAGTGATGATGAGCTACCTTCTTACAATCAACTTGTGCAAGATAATCTTAAATATGCTAAGCTTGTACTAGCCAACAAAAGAAGATTAATATCTTAAAAGAAAATTAGATAGTTCTCAACAAGCCTACAATGCTATGCATAGATCAATATGAAAATTTTTCAAATTTGAATGTTGAGCTATCTAATAATAAAATTGAGAAACTTGAGGGTAGTATAAGCACATATGATAGCACAAGCAATGATGAGCAACTTGCTAAGAAAAATGAAAAACTAAAAGCAAAGTTAGCTAGCACACAAGATGCTTACAAAAGTTTGCTTGCTAAAATGGAAATCATGTGCAAGCATTGTGATGAGCTAACTAACAAAGTTGCTAATCTAGAAGCCATCGGAGCAAACCCCATCGAGGCACCTAAAATTGAAAAATCAATCTTTGATTTGCCTAAAAAGGATGCCTCTACTTCTTGCATTGATTTACTTGATTTAGACTCACCCATGTGCAAACAAGCTTGTGTTGAGAATGTGATTGTAGATACTTGCACACAAGAAATTGCAATGGAGAATGAGCAACTAAAGCAAGAAGTGGCTCGCCTCACCAAGGACTTGAACCAAGCAAAAGGTAAAGGGAAGCAAACCCGAACTCATCAAGATAACACCGTCAAGGGAGTGAAGAAGCTTGATGAGGAGCAAACCGTGGTTTGTTACCTTTGCCGCAAGGAAGGCCACAAGTCCTATGAGTGCAAGGTGAAGCATGGGGGAAAAGAAAGAAGAAAGAGAAAAACAAAAAGCAAACAAGCAAGCTCTCCAACACCTACACAAACAAAGTGAACAAGAAGGCCTCCACACCTTACCTTTTGAAGAAAAAGAAAAAATAACAAGGTGGTGGCCATCAAGGTGAACAAGCAAGCCAACAATGGGGCCAAACGCATTTGGGTGCCAAAGGACATTATCTCCACCATGAAGAGCACCAAAAAGGTTTGGGTCCCGAGAGGGAAGTAAGTAGTCAAGTGGACTACGGGGAATTTGGAGACTTGGCAAAGTTTGGGTCCATATCATGGGGTGAATCACATTGGATCATGTCATCGCCAAGTATGTAAGTGGATACAATGGACCCAAGTTCCCCTTCCCATGTTAGGTAACTAGATTTAAATTCTTGCAATTACTTTCAATGGTATATTTTCTTGCAATTTAACATCTAGTTCCTTCATTGCCTATGTTTGCATTAGTATGTTCATATCTCTAGGCTTGTCATATGGTAGTTTTGCTCGGTGTCACTCTCATCTTTGGAGCAAAACTACATGGTTTAAATTGTTTAGGAGCATGGCACATAGCTTCTCTTAATTGCTTTATTTCATATGTGCCAAACACCGAATTGTAGATTAACTACCCCTATTACCATCTTCAATTTGGTGTCACATTTCTAGTGATGTCAACTTGTAAAATGGTAATTTGACCTTACAAGTCAATGTGCATGTCTCCTACAAGTATTTCAAACTTGTATGCACACTTTTAGAGGGAGTTTACTCTACAATTTGGAAGCTTTGAGACTAACATCACTTTCAAGTTTATCATGTGTGTAGTAGTCTCATTGCAAGGAAAATGGAGTCCCTGGAGACAAGCATCGTGTGTGGCGACAATTCAATTGGCATCTACATGTGGTATTCCTAACCGATATCATCATGTTTTATTCAATTGATTCTATTATGCTTTCTCCATACATTATATAGATTAAACTCCTTTGTGCATTAATTTGCCGTTATGCATATGCTTTGCCATACATCATATGTATGCATATACTTAGGGGGAGTTTAGTTTATATAATGTGAGAGCCAAGTTTTGTGATCTATTCCACTCCACATAAAAAGGATCACAAAATTTGACCCTCCCTTGTGCTACTAATGTCTTCCTTTTCGGTGTTTGATTCCAAAGGGGGAGAATTTGAGGGACCAAAGCAAACCAAAACCAAAATTTAAAATTTTATGGTTTATATTTTGGGATGGTCCAAGAAAAGGGAGGAAGTGGAAGTGGATTATGGAGTTAGTGAGAGACTTGAATCCATAATGCCACAAAGGGACTTAATGGCAAGGGCAAGATAAGTTATAAAAGTGTCTTTTCATTTTGGTATCTTTTAACATCACATGATCTTGCCTTTGCATTGCATCCTAGCAAGTAGATTGCATTTTAAATTTTGTATCTATTATTTGCTTGCTTTGGTTGTGTTGTCATCAATCACCAAAAAGGGGGAGATTGTAAGGAAAATGGACCTCGGCCCATTTAACTTTGAATTTGGTGTTTGATGAACAACATAACCAAATTGGACTAATGTATTTCCAAGTGTTTGTTTTGTAGTTCAATAGGGTGCAAATGTGACTTGGACTAAGGCGACGGTGTGATCCCATGATCAACACCTCAAGCAAGACATTAGAAGATCAGTAGAAGACCCTCAAGATCAAGCAAAGTCCAAGGCACAAAAATGGAACCAAGACGGCGCAAGAAATCGCATAATGGAAGAAACGATGCAAATGGTGCATCGGACGCACTCATCGGACGCTGCTCAAAAGCACCGGACGCGTCCGGTGGTAAACCCTAGCTCGTGTACAGCGCAAACAGGAGCATCGGACGTGCCTGTCCGAAAGCATCGGACGCACCGATGCGCATCGGACGCACCGATGCACCATCGGACGCTACAGTGACCTGCGTCCGATGCCTGAACAGAGAGGTTCCAGAAAGGCTCTGGCGGCATCGGACGCGTCCGGTCCAAACGCATCGGATGCTGACTAGCCGTTGCTGAACAGTGCCTGGTCGGCATCTAGCCGTTGAAGGAGCATCGGACGCGTCCGATGGTATCGACCGGAGTGTCCGATGCAGCATCGGACGCGTCCGATGGTTACGACCGGAGCGTTCGATGCCTCGCAGTGAAGCCCATCCTTCTCCCCAACGGCTCTATTTGCTTGGGGCTCTATATATACCCCCATGGCCGGCCAAAATAGGTGGGTTGGAGCTCAAGGAAGTGATCTTAGTGCATAGACACATATTTAGTTGCTCTAGCCACCAAAGTGCTTAGTGAATATACTAGGTGATTAGTGTAGGTGCTTTGCGAAGTGCTTAGGCTAGTTAGACCACCGCTTTGCGCTTGCTCTAGGTGTTAGGCCTAGTGTTTAGTGAGGTTTGAAAACCTCTTATCTACCGGTGCTTGCGCGCACCGTGGTTGTACATCGGTGGGGCTTGTAAGTCTGCGAGATCACACCAACCGAGTTTGTGTGTGTGGCCGCCTCCGTGTACCGAAGGGAACAAGGCCCGCGGCGCTTCGGCCGGAAACTTGATAGTGAAGACGGCGGAGAGCATCCGGGAGAGGCTTTGCCACGAGTGGCTTAACCGGAGACCCACTTGCGTGTGGGGAAGGACCGGGGCTATCCACGGAGTATCCGACTGGGAGCTTGGCCCTTGCGAGGGATTCCTTGCGAGGGGCTCCAACGAGGACTAGGGGAAGCTTGCGCGCTTCTCGATACCTCGGTAAAAATACCGGAGTCGTCGACGGGAGTTTGCATCTCTATCACACTCTTTACCTTCCGCATTACATTGCTATCTAGTTCATGTGCTTTACCTTTCATAGCTTGCTTGCTAGTTGATAGGTTTGGAAACTAGATAGCATAACTCTTTTTACGGTAGGTAGAGATAGCAAACACACTTAGCAAAACCTTAGTTGCACATTGGTTAGTTTTCTCTCTTGCATAGGTTTTGCTTAAGTGAAAATTAGAGGCCATAGTTTAGAGTTGTAGTTTTTAAGTTGCCTAATTCACCCCCCCCCCTCTTAGGCGTCACGGTCCTTTCAACTGGGTTAGTAAAGTAGGAGAATACCAGTGTTGGGCTAGCTGCTCAAAGAACGGTTAGCAGAAAAACCATTCCTAGCACGCCTACGGGAAGAGCGATCACCACGTAGAGGAAAACGTGGTCCGCTAAAGGAGGCGCGTCATCGCGATACTCAAAATGCTTGGTGGTGGTGGCTAAACTAAATACAAAGCCACCGCCACGAGTTCCATAGCCTACAACTGCAGGCTCCCACCGGGCATGACCTCCTCGCGGCCTAGGCCTAGGAACTTGAGGTTTTGGACATCTAGGCCTAGCAGCACGCCTCTGAACATTCGGCACATGTACATCATGGAAAGGATGGTACATGTCCGTGTTGTTCATCTCCTTTGCACGGCGCGCCTCTCTCTTGCGCCGAAAGCAAAACTCACTCAAGTGTCCATCTCTCCCACAATGCTCACAATGGTACCTCACCGCTCTCATAGGGGGTTGTTGGTACTCACGGTAGTGGGTGTGGATCACTTTGCCCTTCTGTGGCATAAGCTCCTCTTGGATGGGTGGCATGGTGTCCAGCTTGTTGTTGAGGTGTTGTTTGGTTTGGGAGCCCATGATTGTTTCTTGGGTGGAGCTCTCGGAGGTTCAACAAAGACCCCATCCTTGGTGTTAGGCTTGATGAGAGGCTCTTTGGTGGAATCTTGGTAAGCTTGGAGTAGTGGTGGAGTTCGGCTTCTCACATGGGTTAAGACCACTTGACTCTCCAATCTTCCCAAAAGATGAAACATAAACACCCGGAGCAAAACCTACACCTGGACCTCCAGCAGCTCGCTTGAATTGGGAGATCATCATCCCGAGCTGTGGCTCACCACTCGACACCCATGACAAGATGGTCCGAAGGTATGTGTTTTCTTCCTCGGTTTGCATCTTGTCATGCTTCACATTGGCTATCTCCATCTCCAAACCCTCACAAAGAACACACCTGGACACACAAGTGCTACCTGAGCTGGCCTTCTCAAGAGACACAATCTTGGCTTTCTTCTCTGCCAACTCAGTTTGCAAGCCAGCACAAGACTTGCACGCACCCAACAGCAAGGATCTAGCCTTCAGCTCACCCACCTCTCCTACCAACGCCACATACTTACCTCTCAAAGTAAGAAGGTCAGTCATGTGCATGGTGCACATCTCACACTCCTCCTCCTCGGTGACAACAATGGTGGACTTGACAGATTCAAGTTCCTTCACCGTATCTTCCCACTTCTGCCTAAACTCCTTGCGCTCTCTAGCGGCACGCCTAAGCAACTTGTCTTGACTAAGGAGAGCAGTAGTTGCGTCAGTTTCTCGACCTCAGCAGAAAGCTCGTCGGGGGTCAGAGATACCTGGGAGGTGTCGTCGTCGTCGTCGTCGTTCCGAGGGGTCTCCTCAAGCTCGCCGTCGACCTCCTTGTCGAGGGCCATGGTGCAGAAGCCTTCGTCGTCGGCGAAAGAAGCAGGGCCGTTGAGCTTGTCCTCGATCCTCTTCTTCTCGAACTCGTCATCGCTTGAGGAAGTGGAGTCGTCATCCGAGTCGTTGACGTCGCTGAGCGTGGCAAAGAACGCACACTGCTCAGCCTGGGCCTTCTCCAAGTACTTCGTCTTGATGTACTCCTTGTTGAAGCCGCCCTTCCGCTTGTGCTTCATGGGGACGTACTTTCCTTCGCTTGCTGCTTGCTGGAGTCGTACTTGTGCCCATGATCCGCCTTGCCGAAGACTTGCTTGTTCTTCTTCGGGCAATTGGCGATGAAGGTGGTGGGGTCGCCGCACTCAAAGCATCCTGAGCGTCCTCCTCCGCGGCGATGGTTCATGCGGTTGTTGTGGAACCGCGAGAACCGGTTGGCGAGCAACGCCAGCTCGTCATCCCCCATGAACTCCAGCTGCTCCTCTGTGACAGAGAAGAGAGGAGGAAAGTGCAAAGCCTCCAGAGGGGTTAGCAGAAGAGCCAGAAACCAAAGCCATCGACGGACCAGAAGGATTTTCATAAGAAATCCTCGCCATGGCATCAATCTCACTGGACTTGAGCTTACTAAAGAGCTCGTCGCACGTGAGGGTCTCATAGTTAGGCGATTCGATGATCGCTTGAACCTTGGAATCCCACACCGACCGATCGAGAGTATGCAAAAGCTTCAAAGCTCTCTCATGATCGTCGAAAGGCAATAGCTCCTTGTTAGCCCTCATCCTGTTGACAATCACCTGAAAGCGAGCGAATAAACTTTCTATGCTCTCGCCAGGCATATGTCGAAAGTTCTCATACTCTCGCTTGAACGACTCATAGAGACGGGTTTTGACTTGAGAGGTTCCCTCATGGAAATGCATGAGGGTAGCCCAAATCTCTCGAGCCATAGCGAGGTGAGAAACGCGATCAAACTCACTCATGCTCAGGCATGAGAAAAGAGCATTACGGGCTCGGCTATTGGCATCGTGCTCATCGATCTGAAGCTGAGAGACACGAGCAGCCAAGACCACGTAATCGGCAGAGTTGCAATATCCCAAATGGAAGCACCCAAACTCTGCAGATAGGCCGACATGCGTATCTTCCAATACACATAGTTCGTCCCATCGAAAAACGGCGGTTTGCCCACGCCGCGATCCATGTCGCCTTCTGTGGATCTGGAAGGCTAAGGTGGAAGATCCTTAACCCGCTCCGATACCAATTGAAGGACCGAGAATGCAATAGCAAGGCGACCAGAGGGGGGGTTAATGGGAGCTCAAAAATTTCTCTCGAAACTTTGGCCTTTGTCCCACAAATGAACCCCCAAAAGCTTTGATCGAAACCGTGATGCCCACGACCCTTGGAAGAGGGTGGATGATCCCTAGGATCACAGCGGAGCACCACAAAGCGATAGCAAACCAAACGACAAAAGCACCGGAACAAGTTCAACCACTAAAACCTAGTCCCGAACGTAGATTGAATCCTACGTCGAGAAATCCCTGAATACCGATGCTAACAAGTAGCAAAGATACCTAGAGAGGTTCCTAGGTGAACAATAGGGCCAAATTAGAAGTCCAAAAACCAAGCGGAGAAGCGGGGAGAGCAAACGCACTACTAAAGCTCAACACACAGCCGATTCCCGGATTGTCCGCGGTACGTCCCGGACTGTCCGGCTTAACCGCGGACTGTCTCGCGGAGGGGGATGGCCGACTGTCCACACGGCCAAAATTCCCGAAACCAGAACAGTTGCTGGAAAAGTTCCTCTGCACCGGGTGTCCTGACACCCACAACTCTTACTAAGTGTAACACCCAATTTTTAAGAACAAAAATTGGAGAACAATATATGTATGTCAGGATCAATTTTCATACATATATCCACATCATATAGTTAATATCAAAACAATGCTTTATTAATAATATCGAACTTTATTACAAAAAATGACCCTCGGGTCCAAAAGAAAAGTACAGACTCTAAGTCTATAATCATGTAGATACCGCAGAAACTGGACGCCATCTCCACAGGAAGGTCGAACACCGGGGCTGTGCGCCATCCTAGTGCAAGTCGTCTGGGTCGTATCCACAGTCTTCTGGGTTGCGTTGTTGTCGAGGTCGTAACCACTGTCTTCGTCGGGTACTCCTGCTCTGCGTCGTAGACTCCAACGTCTGGTGGGGTAGCAGGGGGTTCAAAGAGGAAGAGTGAGGGTAACATCGAAATGTACTCCGCAAGTGTGGGAAATATATGCTTATGAGGGCTATAACGAAGGTAGGCTGACTTTGTTTGACTCAAGCGCCTAAAGCAACACTCCTATTAAATCCTATTAAACCTATGCACCTATTTACTAGGTATAACCACAGTCTCCAACGGAAAAGTAACCACCACCACACTCGGAGTCCCACCGAGCAAACCACTCGGAGTCACACCGAGCAACCACACTTGGAGTCACACCAAGCAACCGCACTTGGAGTCACACCAAGTTCCCCACACCTGAAGTCCATCAGGCACAACACACACCTGAAGTCATCAGATGACCCGAACCAGGCCGTTACAAGGAGTCTCCTACGTGTATTAGTTCCATACGTCACGACATAGAGAGCTACCTTCCGTAATAACCACCAGGTCATGCGCCCGAGCCTGGGAATCGCTCCCGTACCAAGCAGTAACCGCGTAAAAGAAGCCTCTGTACCCATGTCATAGACTAATGACCACATAAGGCTTCTCTAACGAACCAGAACCAACCCACCAGCTAATCTCGAAGAAGTCCAAGCCCGCTCGTGACCGTGAGCACGGCTGATATATCAGTTTTAATACTCTGCAGAGTTCGCACATCTCTTACCCATGAGTCATGTGTTTCCCCATCACGCTCAACACTGCCAAGGTGCACAGCGGGGTCGCACTACAAGGCCTTTACAAAGTCGCCTCCAAGTCCGTTCCACACGTACCTCTAAGGTTCACCCCGTACAAAGGTCTACGACCCCCAGGCCCCCTCGTGAGCCACTAAAACAAACCCCGTGTGGACCCTCAACTTGAAGGAAACTAATTAATTAGCCAGTCCCAGAGCCATATAGGCCTCATGGTTTGCGCTGTTTTGTCGGGTTACTTGTCCAAGAACCGGGTCCTAGGGATCCAGGCAGGATAATCTAGCACAAGCCCAGAACCAAAAACCAAAAGCAGCTGCCGAGTCCCACGACACAAAACCACCAATACGGTCCATCCTGCCGGATATACCTACTCACCATACTACAACATTACCAGCCCAAAATATTCCATAGATCATTAATCAAGATTATTATTAAACCACCATCCCATCCAAGACAGCAGGGCTAAGCATGACTTCTACCCAACACATCCCAAAACAGGCGACAAGGATAATATAAACAAGTTCTAATAAACCTTAACATGGGATTCAGTATTAAGACACTGCATGCAACTACTGGATCTAACTACTCTAACTCAAAATAAAATAAATACGGGAGCAATATGAGCAAGGACACTTGCCTTCGGACTGGGTCGAATCAATGGAGGCGAAGGCTGGATTCTGGGGTTCCGCGTAGATCGCGCTCGCTGGATCAAACATCAAACATGGCCCAAACAAGACAAATAAATAACAATACATCAACATTAGTAAACAGAACATAAATGATCTACTGCGTAGAGCTCGATGAGACGAATATAACGCGACTTGAACGGGTCAAATCGGAGTTAAAACGCAAAAGTTATAAGCGTTTGAAGTTGGATGACATTTCTGTAAATAAACTAAACTTATTTTCATATTTAAAATAAATCAAATCTGAAAAAGAACGTGGCGTGGACCAGACCTCATTTCGGCAAGAGCTCAGGGGCTAGGGTGCAAGTTTCTCCCGACTCAGCGAACAGGAATAGAGGACCGCGGGTTTATTACTCAATACTAGGAGGGGCTATATGTAAAGAGACCTACGTGTGGCGGCGACCGCTGACGGGCCCTGCGTGGCACCAGGTGGCGCGTCGCAAGTGCGGGCTTTGTTGTGCCAGCCGTGTCGTGACCGCGGTGAGGGGCGCCGTGAACCGAGTGCACGGGTCTGTGGACCGGTCCATGACGAAAGGGGGTAAGCAGCTTCTAATCTCAGCCCTTCATTGAGATCTGGACGGCGAGGGGGAAAACGGTGGGGGGCTGAGCGGCCGCCGGCGCACTGGAGGCGGCGGCGACATAACCACCACGGCGGCGCCATGGAATGGCGCACACGGAGAAGAGCCTAGAGGCTAGTAGGTCTGGATCTGATGTGACGGATGGGATCGATCAGTAAGCTTACTGCGGTCTTGAAGAAGGGGCTGGTTGAGGTGCGCCCGAGGATGGTGTGGGGCGGATGGTGGCGCCCTGGTCTTCTGGTGAGGTCGACGGTGCCCCCTCCCGGCGCGGATTCACCCTGTGATCGGGTTCCTCGGACGCGGCGTGACTCCGCGAACTCACCGGTGCTCAGAGAGGGAGGGCAGCGGCGATCCTGGGGCGGTGGTGAGCTCGAGCTAGGCTTAGCAATGGCAGAGGCGGCTGCGGTGGCTCGGAAGGGCTCTGGAGCACAGGGGATCCCACGGGAAAGGTAGGGGTGGCGTCGGTGTGCGTGGGGAGGGTCTCTGCGGCTGCTAAAAGAGAAGGGGCGTGGAGTGCGGACGCGGTAGGTGCGGAGAAGGAGCGGCTCGCGGAGGGTTCGGTTGGGGACGTTGGGGACGGGTGCTGACAGGTGGGTCCCGCCTGGCAGCGAGCAGGCACGAAGAGGGCCGCTGGCGGTGCCGCTTGCGGGCGTGGTGCTGAGGAGCATGCGGAGCAGGCGGGGCTTGGGCTGGATTCGGCTTGGGCGGGGGAAAGGAGTGGGGGCGGGGCCGTTGGGGAAGGGAGGGAGGGGGGTGGCCGGTTGGGCCTTGTCGAAGTCGGGCCGGTCAGGGGTGGGCTGAAGGGGAAATGGGAGAGGGAATGAGGCCCTTTGCCAATTCCTTTCTTCTTTTCTTTTCTAAATTCCTTTGCAAACCTTTTGCAAATTCAAAACAGATTTGAAATCAAAACAGTTTGAAAAGTTTTGAAAACATTTTCCCTAGGTTTTTCAAATAAATTTTGAATTTGATTTTACAAACTTTTATAAATCTTTTATTTATTTTCTAAATAGAATAAATTCGGTTCGCCCTAACCGGGGTTTAGTAAAATTCTTTTTCACCCAATAAAATATGCAACGGCACGAATGCAACAAACTCTGGCTAAAAATTTTCCTCCATCTAGGATTTTGGCCATTTCCTTATTAACTTTATTTATTTTTAAAACCCGGGGTGTTACATCGGGCCCGGACTGTCCGCGCCTGTCAACGGCGGACTGTCCTCCGGTCACCCGAGGCAAACACAGCCGAGCTGCGTGACCACTGCTCGGTCGGAGCCCGACGCGCGGACTGTCCGCCGGTCAAACCGCGGACTGTCTGCGACCTCACAGTGAAGGCGATTTCAGTCGCCCTTCACACACAACCTCCCAAATCCGAATCAAATCACAATCCCACGTTCCCAAACTTGGAGAAGATGATCACGAGGTAGTTAGGAGACTATCCCCAAGAGATCATCCGCTCAAATCGATTCAATCAACGGGAAATCGAAGGGGAAGGTGTATGAACCAAAAAAGCACCACGAAAATGAAATCGACCCGATCTACTTGTTCGTGAAGAGTTAGATGAATTCCTTCGGTGGAAATGATCTCCTCACTATAAAGAACAAGTTGATTCAAGTGGAAATTAAAAAGATGCAGTAGGGAGGGAGATCGAGTGACGGGAAAATCGTGGAGAAACGAAGAACGCGAAGAACACGAACAAAAACGTGAATCAAGTCATCGATCTGCAACCGTGTGGCTACCACACGCTACAACAGTGAGGTTACGGCCTCACTTCTCAAAATCTCCAGTACACAGAGGTATGGTTCTCTGCGGATCTCAGTAGCTACAGCAGGGGATTGGGAGAGCAGGAAACCCTAGAAGCAAAGAGCAAATGACTGAGATAGAATGGGAGGAGGGTGTCTCCCTCTACTTATCCTAATTCTAATTCCTACTTACCCCTCACTAATTACAGAGCGAACCAGCTAAACCCTAGGGTTATTCTGGACCAACTCGAAGATGCTGGTGATCCGACGGCCACGCCCGCCACAACTGGTAGCGTTGCCTCGACGCAACCTCACCGATTGCCGCCACCGCTCCGCTTGTCCTTTTCCCGGACTTCGCCCCGGTTTTGAGGCCCAAACCGGGAAACCAGCCTTCACGACCAACCCCCGGTTTTGAGGCCCAAACCGGGAAACCAGCCGACCGTAGCCTGAGTTTTGTGGCCCAAACTCAGCAAAACCCCGCAGCACCCAGGTTTTGAGGCCCAAACCTGGAAACCGTCCTCAGTCCGAGTTTTGTGGCCCAAACTCGGAAACCATCAGTGCCCAGGTTTTGAGGCCCAAACCTGGAAACCGTCCACTCGGTGGTTTTTCTGTGGCTCAACCACCAAACCGAGCCATAGAGGGGATGCACCGCCCGTGCACCTCGTCCACCGACACGTGTCCCCAGGTCCTCGACCCGAGCAACACCGTGCCCGCAAGTCTTCGCTCGTCGCTGTGTCCAGGCTGCCAGCCACCACAGCTGATCCTCAGTCCACCGGTCCCTGAGTCCAAGCCTCACGTCCGCCCTTCGCCACTCTCGGTCCATCGGCACGGCACGTCTCTACTTGACCTTCACCTTACCTCTGATCACTGTATCCGTGCTCGACACCTGCACAACACAAGTCAAAGAACATGCACATCATCCCAGTTGACAATCACTCATCACTCAGAGACTCAGCATACACCCATATATCCGCATCTTATCACTGGAAGAACAAAATGGTCTATAAAATGTATAGTTCTAATGACATCTATTCATGAGACGATTTTGTATCTTATAAATAGAGCAGTGAATTCTCAACTTCCTTAAAAAATCTAGCAGTTCTTAAAATTTTGATAGCAACTCAGGTTCAACACTTTAGTGGTTATTATTTTTAAACAGTTCTGGAAACACTTCAGTTCTATTTTTTTAATTGGTGAAACTATGCCTAAAAATCACTTTTTCTACAGTTTCAGTGCTCCCCTGTACTTGGCTGCTACTTTTTTTTTACAATTTCATTA
Organism: Coix lacryma-jobi var. lacryma-jobi; assembly: GCA_009763385.1. NCBI lineage: Eukaryota > Viridiplantae > Streptophyta > Magnoliopsida > Poales > Poaceae > Coix > Coix lacryma-jobi. The sequence goes on along the minus strand of VDCT01000082.1, from coordinate 118,662 downwards.
TGTTCATTCTGTTTAATCGGTGTGCTATGTTTTTCATGTTATATTTTATTTGGCGAACAACTACACAACTGCTTCTAAGAGAGACTTGGACCGCAACTCATTCAGAAGTTGAAAAAAGGAAGGTGTTAATCCCAAGCAGTGGAGACTTGGGAAATTTTCAGCTCATGTTATGCCCACATGTATGATCATTTGTTCTTTACAACCTTGTTCTGTTGCTTCCAGTTTAGTGTCTTTTTCATAAATTATATCTAGCTTTACAAACAAGCAGTCTAATTACGTGAATGAATTAAGAAATTGCTCCGAGAAGTGGTGCATCTTTAAATCATCCATTCAAACTGACTTGATTCAAGATAACATTGCAACTCACGCAATACTATTGTATCATTTTTTTTATTGATCCATTGCATTTCAGATCTTTGAGCTATCTAAACTATAACTTATACTATCTCTCATGGTAGATGTCTGCGGTGCTTCTCACGTTGGACAATACCAGCAGCTAGGTGGGGATTTCATTGGGGAGCCTGATTTGATACATCATAGAGACATTCGACTAGGGGGATAGAGATTTATATTTTGTTTGTTTCATAAGCTTTTCTGAAATAGATACATGTCCTCTGCTTGGTGGGGTTGCAGGTGAGCACGCACGCAATCCGGACGGTTCACGAGACATTGAAGGACCATCAAGGCTGCTGATAGCATCCTCTCCAATGCGACCTCCATGTGTGTTCGCTGCTCCTCTGTCAATCAAGATGCTAGACCTTTAGCCGAAAATCAGGGTGAGGGCATTTGAGGGCATGGTGTGGATTGAGGGCATTTGAATGAATGTGCAAAAAGGTCAGGTGCTTGCGATGATTTACTACTGAATTATTAAATATTTTGGTAGATTTAAAAGATGGAGTTAATTGATACAAAATGACTATTTTCGGATTGAAGATATAACTCCTCGTTAAGGTTATGTTGTTCAGAGGAATCACCATTTATGATATTAGAACGAGTTACCATAATTATAACGTTTCTTTTGAATGGGATGCACTTTTGTAAAAAAAAACATCCCTGAAAGTGTTAAATTGATGGCTAGCAGAACTGATTGCGATGAGAATCTTGCAAGTTACTGCTGTTGGCTTTTGGTTAAGCTCAAGTTCAAATGTTGTGTGATTTTGCACATTCATTTAGCTTGTGATTTTTGGCTTCACGCTTTAGGCTTCGATGCATGGCTAAATGAAAATAAAAAATATAATACATCTCTAGAAGAACCTTCTATCTCATTTTATGCTTGAATACCAAGTTAGCATTGGCTTTGCTTTGTTTGATTTGTATTATGAAACATTCCATTACCGTTAGCATGAAAAGATCTATGCAGTAAGTTTGTGAGCCCGTGACGTCATGGTCTCCATGACTGTATTAATTTACGTACTTTGCTTTTTATTAAATATCATTTTGATATCAGCATTTAATTTTATAGTATTATTATCTTATCATGCGATTCATGTATTTTTAGAATAAAAGTTTAATTATCCCATAGCAACGCACGGGCACGCTACGGGATAGCAAAACTTTTATACTAAAAACATATGGATCATACAATATGATAATAAGGAGCTACTCGACGTCGGAACACAAAACTTTTATAGTAAAAACTTTTCAATATTGTGCATACTCTCCAATTTAGAAAAAAAACCACACAAATTTAGTACTGAGATTTAAGAGTGTCATATAATAGCATGGAATGGCTTCCATATAAGTCATGATTAATGGAATTTTTTGTGTACCTTATAATCAATCGGGTGAAGGGGAAGGGGGCAATATCCCACAGGCAACACATCAGTCACAATATTTTTTTAAAAAAAAATCATAAGCCTCAGATACTAAACACCCTTAAAGCAATTTTGGATGCAAATATATTGTGTATCCAACCAGATAGGTAGGAAGACTTTACACCTGCAAATGATTAGCTTCTAATAATCATGACTCCTTCTTATGGTAACATTTTCCCACTCATTCACCTCCAAGTTCTCTCTTGAGATCTCCATCCTTTCTGCTAGCCACAAGGATAGTGAGAGAGCAGCATAACCTTTTAGACCCAAATATCCCAATATTATGATGGATCAGACCTGATAAGAAAATAGCAGACAAGCACACTATAAGCCATTTAGTTAGTCGTGAGACAATGCCAAAGTTCACACATTTTTTGCCAACTGAAATGCTAGATAATATTTATCCTTTCACAAGTTTCAGATAGATTTTCATAGATATTTGATATGCTAACATTTGAGGTTGAAAATTACACATATACTGATGTGTTCCATTTTCCTTTTACTGTTAGGCAAGCAATAGTCATTGTCTATCATGTCAGCCTTCAAATAGGAACAATCCAATGGCTTTTCATTGTTATGAGCAGTACAGAAAAATGGTGACCTATATAGTTTCAGAGAATTGCAAAGCTTATCAAGAAATTTAACAGAATGAAGCTCATAGCTTCGGAATTGGTTTTCTGCCCATTATCTATATCTACCCTCTCTACTCTTGCCCCCTTGCCATACATGCAGTTTCATAATGATACATAAAAACTATTCCTTTGCTGATGCCAATATGCTTCTATATCACAACACTTTCTACTATGGTAATTTCTTAATGATACATATAGTTCTAAAAATATTACCATACCATCTCAATTATTGATTCCTTATACCATCTCAGGGTGAGTTGAAGCTTTCAGCAAATATGTGTGCCACTATGCAGAAGCACTCTGCACTATCCCTGCTGGTCATTTGTACGTTGTTGCAAATAGGCAAACTCTGGACTCCAGAGTATCTGGTGAAGTCCGCAGGGGATTTCTGCATTGATGTGTATGTATGGAGGAACTAAGTAAAACACATGAAAAGCCAATAACAAGCTAGATAACCAACCACATGGTATCATGACTCATGAGAACTCAATTATTTTAGCGATTGGATGTTGTGGAGGCTGACCCAAAGGAGAAAGCAATGCAACAGAGCAACAGATCAATAACACATGGATAAGCAACAACACCATCTGAATCTTGGTCACCAGTTATTGGAAGCAATCTCAACACATAGCTATAGGCAAGGTGGAAGATGAGATGAGCTAGCTCCTTGGTGACCTATAAATTTTTCGATCAGGTTGTCTATACATATAGTTTTTTTTTCAAATTGTTTTGATTTGTATGAAAATCTGACATTGATATAATTCTGCAGCACTCAGAATTTTATTTCCGGATGCAATTGACATAACATAACAATTCAAGACATTGTTTTGATTGCATCCATAACAATTCAAGGTTATGTTCGCTTTACAGCGGCAACGACAAAACTGGCGGCCCTCCCCCGATCTGGCCCGCCTCCATTTCGATCCCTGGTGCCCCTACGCCAACGCCGAGTTCCATTGACCACGATCCCCCGTCGTGCGCAGCATCCTCTTCGGCAGGGGCTTCTCCATCGCGGTGCTCTCGTGCCCGCCTCCAACCTGGTCTACCTCCCGGGCGGACCTCGACCGCATAGTACACCCAGCATGTAAGCTCACCTCTTCTCTTCCTTTTTTGGATCTGATCTAATTAGGTTTGCACCTGACGTTCTGCATTTTTTTATCCGAATGTTATTGTATTCAGAATCATAACCATGAGAGAAGTTCAAAAAAAACCAATACTGTATGCCCAATAAAGGTAAAGCTACATTTTCTGTTCAAAACTGAATTTTCAGGCATTCAGTTTGGTGTATACTGAATTTTCAGGCACCCAATCGGGCATTCAGTTTGGTGTATACTGAATTTTCAGGGTGACTCTTCATTTGTTATTCAGAAAACTACCTAGCGTCCTCAAGTGATTATCCTAAACTAATGAATAATAATCAGTAATCTTTTTAGTTAAAACAAGGCCTTAGGTAATCAGTGGCCTGAAAGGAACAAAACACAGTTGTCTCTGAACTCCTCAAATGCACGCTCTATTTTCCAACATTTTCAGAATTGGATGCTTGCTTACATACAGCACATTCGTATTGTACTGCACCATGGTTGTCATATTTACACACATTTTTGTACCAAGCACGTATTGTTCAGGCAATTGGGTGGAAGAGCTCTCAATTCTGAATTTCCGATTAAGTTGTACCTTCCCAGTTATCTCTGTGGCTCTTAGGTGATGCACAGTTTAGGTACTACCATATTTTTGTTTTAGTTATATATACTTCAGAGTTGATGAACAGTGCACTAAGGCTATTTTTTCTCTCATGCCACATTTCCTGTGCAGTATATGGTAATAGGTGCCTCTTAGCCAAACTAGGGTGGAAGATGAGTTGTGGCAGCTACGCCTTGGATGGGAAGGTGCCACAATAAAAATTCATTTATCTCATTTGATTTGGTTTTTTCATTCAAATATATCAGTTTCGTTGAATCAAGTTTCAGTCATCAATCAAAAAGATTTCTCACGTTTTATGCGATTTTATAGCGATGTTGTGGTTCAGTTGGTGATTGATGCATTTTGTTTCTGATGTGTAGGAATCAATGAAACAACATGATAGAGGACATACAAAGGGATGGTAGCGACGAAAACTGTCATCTAAGATGGAGGTGTGAGCATTGGAGGCATATGTGTTTCCCATATATATTTTGGTCCTTGAATTTCATTAGAATACTTGCTGCTCATCGATCACCTGATGCTCAGAAGTGAGATTCTTGTAGATTTTCCCTATTCACTTGTATACTCAAATGCCTCCATTTAGTGGTGGTACATATGCTTGGACTGTGATTCCGATCCCATAATATTATAAATAAAGAACCAGTCAATATGGGCACTTTATCTCTACTTTTTCTATGAGTTTATCACTTAGAAATTTAGTTAATACCATGCTTTCTTCATATTGTGTCCATAACCTGAGTTATTGATAGACGTGTAATGTTAACCAGAGTGCTACTTTACCTTTCAGGCCTTCGTGATTGCTTTTGCTGTGCATGAGCAATGATTATAAGACTGATAAATTGTGGGTGGCAACAAGATTTGGATCAAGATTGTTCAATGGATATATCCAGTGACAGAAAGTTGAATATACAACATGATTTGATGGTAGAAGGGGAATTTGGAAGGCTTCATAGATGTAAGTAACGCTTTATGCCTTCTTATGGCCATGTTAGTGGTTGCATTGAAACTAGCCTTATTTGACATTGACCTTGATGTTTGGATACAGAAAAAAGAATCCATTATTTGTTAATAATGTCACTCTATGTAGTATTTTGTTAGACCGAAATTGAAATAACCTTTGTTTATTGCCTCTTTAAGTTTTATTGTCTATAGGCTAGAATTATAGCAGTGTGTTGCTCCTTTTTTCATGCAAGATAATATTGCACTGGTAAGTTTTATGCTGATTGTTTGAACCGGTCTGATACATTTTTTTCTTCTTTAATGGTACGCAAATCTCCTGCATATTTTTTAAAAAATATGCCAGTCTGAACTTAGATATCTTTTACACGGTTTATATTAACATGAGCATTCAGAATGAAAGAATTACTCGATATAGTAACATGAGCATTCAAAATGAACATGCGCTTTTGGTTTTATCAAGGTCTATCCTCCCTTGATTTTATGTCCTCTGAAGCAACAACTTTTTCATCTATTTATGGACTATTATGAATATGGTAGTTAAGGTTTATCAAACATAACAATTTCTATTTTCAAACCATGAATAGAACTTGAAAGGTAGGACCTCAACCTGAAATTAAGTGGACCAAGATTCAGATGGTGTTGTTGCTTATCCATGTGTTATTGATCTGTTGCTCTGTTGCATTGCTTTCTCCTTTGGTATCCCGTAGCAACGCACGGGCACGCTACCTAGTAGTAGGGTGGATAGGATGGTGTTGCGTGGTGAGGTGTGGTTGTATCGAGGTCGGTGTAGTACAAGCAAGCAGCAATGTAGGTTTAGCCGATTGTCGTTCTGTTTTCGGTGGCGTTGAGTAACTCCATATTATTTAATCATGTGAACTTGTCTGTGTTAGTACAAAAATTTTGTTGTCCGTAGCAACGCACGGGCACGCTACCTAGTTGTTCATTAATAAATGCAATGCTTAATTAAACTATGAGTAACCACATCAGTAGGCTTGCTGGCAGTCGTTGTGTTGTTGCGGTATGAGCACTCAAAGCGTTAGTAGTACTCCAAAATATTAAAATATGAATAGCCTAAAATTTGTGGAGCCTAGAATAAAGAGTCAGTAGTGAAAGATTTATGTAACTCTATAAAATTTTAATCAATGAATCGAACAGTAGAGAGAATTGCACTCACATGTTTACCATACCCAGCTCACTTTTCTCCTTACGGTGGCAAACAATTCCCCTCGGCTGCGCACCTTGCGCCAAGGGGAACGTGAGCATCCCTCGCGTCGGTGGGCACCGTCACGGGCAACCTAACCCTGAATTGTGGCGACGTCCGCGCACTTCGACTGGGCTTCCGCGCGCAGCAAGCCGGCAGCTGGCCCCCACACAAAAGAAACAAGCGGCAGAACAAACAAAAAAGCGAGCGGGAGGGGTCGAATTATTTCCGCACGCGCCGGTGACTTCCTTTCCCAAACTTTTCATCTTCTCTTGTTGGAGAGTTGGAGAGGGCACTAGCATTCGAATTTGGGAGGATGCCTGGCTTCCCTGAATCCGGCACTTGTTACACCAAGGGTAACAATCTGCTAACTATGTGGATGAACTTATTGACCCTCGCACAGGATCCTGGGATGAGCTCCTTGTCGAGATGGTTTTGGGAGGAAGATGCTGAATGTATACTTTGTATCCCAATCCATGGAGGGATGGGGGATCTGATTGCTTGGCATTTCAATCCAATGGGCAGTTCTCTGTTCGGTCTGCATATAAGGTATTCATGAATGATAGAAACAGAAGAGCTTCGGGACGGGGGGAAGTTCAGCTTCTAGCACGGCAGCAAGGATTCATGCATGACCCCTGTGGAAAAGGTTATGGCATTTAGATTGCCCGAAAAGATGGTTCATTTCCTCTGGCGACTTGGACATAATACTCTGGCCCTTCGGAGTAATTTGAGAAGGGGAATGAAGATTGATGCAAAGTGTGTTATGTGTGGGAGATTGGAGGAGGATGGGGCACATCTTTCTTCAAATGCAAAGAAGTTAAAGCGGTGTGGTCAAAACTCTTTCTTGATCAACTTCGTATTCAACTTGCGGGCCTGCTCTTGTCAGTGAAGTAATAGAAGTAATCCTGAAACAAAACGCTCAGAGGCAAAAGATTATCATCGTCTTGCTATATCTTTGTGGTCGGAGAGATGTGGTGTTAGGGAAGGAGAGAAGAGGAAGAGTGGAGACCGGCTTGCAAGTCTGATCGGCTCCTATGCAACTAAATGGACACGGCCGAAGCAATCTTCAGATGAAGGACCGTGCCGGACGATGAACAGTAAACAATGGATGCCACCACCGCAACATTTGTAAAGATAAATTGTGATGGATCTTTCTCAAAGGATAACCATACTGGGGGATGGGGTTTCTTGTACGTCAATGGGATGGTGGCGTCATTGGATCGGGGTATGGCCGTCTAGATATGTCGGCGAAGTTGTTCATACTGAGTTGATCGCAGTGTTTGCGGCGGTTCAGTGTGCGGTGGATCTGGGAGTCCCAAGAATCATTGTGGAAACAGATGCCTCTACGATTGTGCGAGCGATATCTTCAACGGAGCTTGATAGGTTCAGCTGGAGGTCTCCAATGGGAATTGAAGTTTGCTTAGAAGTACTTCATTTCTTTGAGAAGTTCATATTCCACGTTCTTGTAATAAATTTTAATTATCCCAAATTAAGTTTCTGCCTTTGCACTGATTGAGAATCACTACTTGACTCGCCCCCGTATAAATTTTTGGAGTGTGCCAATATTTTTGGGCGTTGGATAAGATTGTTGTTGGAGTTTCTTTTCGTATAAACCTTGTCTCTAGCTTGTTTAGTTGCACTTATTTGGCATTTTTTTACAAAATTACTGTAGCAATTCTAAATCAAAGATTAAAGAGAACATGATCTAAATACAAAACTAATTACACGGTGTACGGAAATCACGAGATCTATCTATTAAGCCTAATTAATCGATCATTAGGACTATTACTATAGCACAACATTATCTAATCATGATCTAATTAGGCTCATTATAAAGGTCTCTCAATTTTACCGAGGGTTGTAGAATGAGTTTCATCATTAATTCACGTCTCAATTTTATCGAGGGTTGTAGAATGAGTTTCATCATTAATTCACGTTTAATACTCCAAATTAGTGTTCAAGATTTACTGTAGAGAACGTAAATTTTTTGACGATGCAAATAAACAAGGCCTGTTTGGTAGGACTTATATAAACCGACTGATAAGCTGATGAAACGACTGATTTGTTGCGAGAGAAAAATATTATTCTAACGGCTGATAAGTGGCTCATAAACTGAAGCGAAAAATCCCTTATTTTTCACTATAAGATGTTAAATATGGACATCTTGGAGATAGTTGTATCTAAAGCAACAATTTACCACTCGCTTGATTTAGTAGCAAATCTTTGTCTAGCCACTGTTCACACTCCCTCGATCACAAAAATATTTCATGATCAATCTAATAACACTTAGTTAATATTATAAAAATTATATAGTGTTTCAATAAACTTAGTCTAAGATGGTTAAAACTAGAATGGCATCATTGGGGTAGATGAGAATGAGGGCAATTGCCACTCGAAGATTCTCAAAACAATGCATAAACATTTTGTTTTAAATGTATCCACTTAAAAGGGCACCTTTTTATCGCGCAAAAGATTTGCAAGTCTTTATATAAAGTAGAGAAAAAGGTTAGTACAACACGCGTTACGGCGCCCTAGAGGTTCGAAAGTTGTACATGGGCGCTTAGTGTACTGAGATCCATCAACACACAGATTAGGACAGGAAATATTACAGGGGACAAAACTACAAACTGAAGAATTTCCGCAATCATAGTTTCCAGTAATTTCCAAGTTAATACATCACAAAAAGCAAAATTCAAGCACCTACAGTCCAACCAGTTAATCAAAGATCAAAATTTCAGTATCAGTTCACCAATTTCAGTACCAGAACATCTAGAATCGAACGGCCTCCTACATAGTGGAAGACAGGAAAGTAGAAATTTATTGGTATACTTGTGTGAAACAACCGTGCAGCCATATACTATACCTGGATGCGAAAAAAATGCAATGATATTCTTTCAGTGGATGTTATTGCTGGATTGCTTTAGCTTTTCTTCTTGGTTTTCGTAATCTTCAAGCCTCTTCAACCACCGCAAACCCAGATCACAGCCTGCCTCAGCTGCAATTTGAAACTGTTCTTTCGCTAGCTTTATTGGATCCTGCTGCAGGTCCTTTTCCTCATTTTCCCAGTTGATGGACTCTTGCCTGAGTCGAATCTCGTAATCACTTCAGGTATTTCAGCACCTGAAAACAATGCAATGTTAGGTGAAACGAATAATTAATTGTAATAAGATGTTACATGCTTTAGAATGCCAAAAAGAATCAACATTCCACAATCAATGATACAATAATGTGTAAGTTAACCAGACACTATAGTTATCTCACAAAACCTTAAGAAGCAAGGATCATATGCGACAGCAGCACCAGCATGTCCCTGGTGATGGTCAGAGTTCAAGTCTCAGAACACAAACCACAATCAAGTTATGTATAAGTACGAGAAACTGAACTTTGAGCATGTAATTCATATCATACAATCAATTATTTAGTTTTGTTCGAAAAACTTGACACCTTTTCTGAAGCTCTATGAAAACACCACAATGCGGAAGCTATATCTCTCTTAACACAGTCCCCAGTTAGATATACAGCACCGAGAAGATATAAAGCGCCAGGGTGCAGCTGCAACCACGGACTCAGGTCAAAATAAAATAGCCCTGACAAATGGCACATCAGAAAGCACAAGATCAGCATTCAGGTAAGCAGCATACAACATACCTGATCAACAGCTTGCTCAATGTAATGGAAAGCCTGTTGATCTGACTGAACATAGTCATTCTACAAGAGCAACAAAGACAAACACCACAATTAAAATGAACACAAATTCCATGGATATCAAATGCTCATTGCCTAACAAAAAAACTAGGTGATTGAACCTAATGAGCAGAAGGGGCAGGGGTTATGAACTGTAAAAACCTCAATTCTTAGTCGACATCCAAGTTCATACTGTGCATCTGGATCACCCATATTTGCAGCTTCAACCAACAAAGCAGCACCACTGCACACGTGAAAAGGGAACAACTTTTAATTCACATGGAATTCTATTGAGTCCAAGACATGTATCATGAGATGGCAGCAAAAAAAAAAACAAATGTTCCAAAAAGAAGACAGCAATAGCAAGGTCAGTTTTACTTCCTATTGTATTTTATGGTCTAATTGAGTGAGCAAATTTTAAGATGATTCAACTTCAGTCCGTTCTCTTCCAATTTTGTTTTATGTCGAGTTGCTAATTCCAATACATTTGTCTCCCAATGTAATTCAATAGGTAGCCAAATTTTGAAGCAACTAAATGGTGCATGATACTATTCTTCCATACTCCAAAACAGAAATATATTGTTTGCAGCACGGCAGCAGTGACCTCCAACAGCCAAATCTCAACCATTTCAAACAGACTACACTAGTGAATGGTGATTACTGATTAGTATTGAAGCCTCTCACAGCCTGTGGGTTACTGATGAGACTTCAAACACTAAATACATAGTACCTAATGCTACCCTATTAGCTTGTAGCCATTGATCAAGATTCTTAGGCATAGTTGCATCACAGTACAAAACTCTACACTTCTATGCACTAAACTTTCAATTGCAATGACACTTTTTTGATGGAAATAGGAGGACACAAATAGTTGTCTAGCATAAAACATGTGCTACACAGCATACTAGCCATATCAATAGCAAGATCAGTATGTGAATGCATGGCTTAAACAAATTATGTGGCCTAAAAAATGAATTTAACCAATTCTAACACCATGCTACATTTTGAAATAGACTTTAGATTGATAATAAATAAATAAAAGACTGTTAACTAATTCTGATAGATATTAGGCACATATGAATCAGTTGCCAACTCCACTAGCTAATTCACAATCCTAGAAACCTAATATTATCATCTAAATGATACATAGTGGTATCATATAGCAGCAAATATATGATGAGCAGCATGCCTGCTAATGTAGGATGCATAATCAATATCAAGTTTCTGAAACCATAACACTTATAATACATCATACTTCTACCGTGCACTCATCAATGGTTTAGGACTCAATCGACTTAAAAGGAATATGTAAAGACTTGTCAAAACAATGACAAAAGCATTGATTTAGTGTATTTCCATGTTCCTGGAAGCAATAGAACAGAACATAGCAGCAGCATAATTTATACGACAAAAATAAGCACCACATTAAAATTAGAAGAAGTAAAGTTACTCACACTGCCTTACAAGCTCCAGGAACATGATACTTGAAATGCATTCTGCCCAGCCAATACCTCGCATGTGTATTATCATTGTCGATCTCCAAAGCCAGCTCAAAGTTTTCCTTAGCACCCTTTACACATGAAGAAGAAAGTTTTGTAAAACGAGATGTTAAGACCAATGCTTAAAAAGCAGTGTGAAGCAGGTGTCATGAAAGGTAAAACTTTGAAGGTTAAGCAGGTTAAAGGACCAGATCAGTGTAATCATCTGGTGGATTATCGCCATTCCACAACTCCAGCTCTTTAATTCACAAAATATCTAGAGAGAACTCGTTACCCAGGTTCCCTTCCAAAGCTGGAGATATCATAAATTTCACCTACTAGGTTACAATCAATGAACCTTTTTGTGTGGATTAAGTGCTCCCTCATCTTATTATGGAGAAATGGGGGCACAAAGGAAGACAAACCCTAAGCCGTACCCTTAGAAGCGGGATGAGGCGCTTGTCGTTGCGGTCGGCGTAGTCGATGACGCGGTCGACCTCCTGGAGCGCACTCCATCCCTTGGCTATCAGCTCCATCGCCTTCTTGTTCCTGTCGTGCATCCACCTCTGCAACCAGACACCAAAATAAGAAATAAACCGCATCAGCATTCCTGGTCGTCACCAGCGCCGCCAGTATAAAACATGGCTATCATCAGATGAGATCCACCCACAGCCCACTCGACGCGCCCTAACCTGTGGGTTCAGTGCGGCGCTGAGCTGGCTGGCGCGCATGGAAGAAGATGAAGACGAGGCGGCGGCGGACAGCCGCCGCGCCGCCGCGGCGAGCATGACTTGGCCGAGGAGAGCGGCACGGAGGCCTAGCCGTGGGCTTGCTGGTGCCCTGGCGTCGACGCTACCCCGCGCACTCCCGTCGTCTTCGTCTCGTCTTCTTCCAGCGGCTGCGGGCGAGGGGAGCGTGGAGACTGGAAGCTGTGTGGGGAGCGGCCGCTCAGGCCGTCGAGAGCCCGAGTCGCTGACCGGTGGCCCCGCTTGAGACTTCGAAGCCAAAAGCTCGAAGGATTCATGGGCCGGGCTGAGCTTACTCGAAGGCCGAAATTGTACCGTGACACTGGGACCGGTTATGCGGACCTTGGTCACATTCCGTTTCCCCCTTTTTTTTCGTTGAAAAAAAGTCCATATTTATTAACCCTATTTTTCAAGGGGCAGAACAACCCTCCACGTCACTCCAGATTCGCTGAGCCATCCGATCTGCCATTCAACGTGCCAGATCGCTTGAAGCGGATCTCGCCGAAAGTGGCTTCTCATGATTCTCTTTGTCTTCTCTAGCTTTTCTATGGCTTCTTACTGTCTCTCCTAGCTTCTCCTCCGAGTCCGATGAAGCAAATATATATCCAACTCAAATCTCTTCTTCTTCTGGACTCTTCTCTCCCCTCCGTGCTCTCTCTCTCTGTCTCCCTCCCGACGCGGCAGAGCGACGCCCATCGGTGCGAGTGGGGCGCGGCTGCGGCCGCCCTCGTCCTTCTCCTCTCCCCGCGTCCCAGACCAGAGGAGCCGGCTCATCTTGCGAGGTGCTGGTGGGGCATGACGGCAACCTCGCCTACCGCGCAGTGCCACCCGCACCCCCGTCCTGCAGCACGATGCTGCACGTGGGCCTCAGCGCTGCCGGCGCCGGCCGCTCAGCCGCGCGAGTGACTCCCGCACCCCCACCGGTGGCCGCAGCACGTAGGTGCCCTCTGACGCGCCCTGGTCCCGACGCTCCATGGGTGTTCCTATGCTCCAAGAAACCCTAGCTTGTTGCCCTCTGAGTCCATGCCAACAGAGCCTTCGACGGCCTCTTCCTTCTCCCGTTCCTCACTTCGTCTTCCTCGTGCGAGCGCATCTTTCTCAGTCCGGACATCCTTGCTAGGGTTTCGTTCCCCCTTGGTGCTGCTGTAGTCGAGACGACAGTTGTGCCGCCGCTGATGCTCCATGGCTCTTAGGTCCAGGTGAGTTCAATTCCCTCTTCCTCCTCTGTCTTCCTCCTTAGGCATTGCTATGAGAAACAGGAGAAACAGGATTGCTATGATGGGGATCATGGTGGATTTGGGGGAGAGGTCCCTCTAGCTTCTTCACCTTTGGGTAAGAAAACGTGTGTTGTGCTTTGTTGCTCTCCAATGCTAGCTTCGTAATGATTGTGGTTTAGGTGTTTGATTAAATGCCAATTCAGGCTGTGATCCTATCTGATGCCAATTCAGGTGTGTTGGGAGCTATATTAGGGCGGCTTTACAAGACAACAAAGGCTTTGGATAGATCAGTATGCACTTTTACCTGATTAGATACTGATGCTTCATCTACAAAGCTTGTTTCAACTTTTCCCAGCTTTTTTAGAGGGGTAACTGTTAATGGTGTTTGCAAATTTTTGTAAACAAATTGGCTTACATGAAGTATTGTTGGGTATTAGTGGTGTATTAATAGGTCTGTCATCATTTATGCGTACCATGAATGTATACGCTGGCTGGGGACAACCATCTTATTTTCTTGTTGATGATGATGCCATTCCCAGCATGTGGTTTGATACAGCCAACTATATAATTCAGATCATTTTGTATATCCCAATATTGATATGGCATAACACAGACAACATTATAGAGTTTTAGTTTCTGGTATTTATATAGCTTTCACATGTTTAGCGGCATTGGTGTATGCCTGCATCTTAGCTGCTACCGCATTTGTGTCTTTCTTTAGGCATGTAATTAACTAGGTGTAGGATGTGTCATATGTACATAGTGCAGAATTCCATTTGGCAATATTTTGTGGTATCTCGTCTCGGCTACCTACAACCTATTGTTCGCAAAAAAACAGCTTCAATCGGCCACATCACTTGAGGGTATTTTCTGCATGAAACTTTATATTGCAGGAAGACCATTTATATCAAAGTTCAATGTTTCTTATTCTTAGTGTACATCGCTTAGGCTTGTATGCTTCATGGATTTTTTCCCTCTTGAAACTAATGGTTAATATTGTTCTGTGTAACTGAATAACGATATTGACAATGTCCTACTTGTCTCCATTGCTGCCAGATTAGATGTTCTAACGCACCAGCTGCTCGTCATTTTGTTCCATCTGCCTCCACTGCTTGGGTATTTGTTCCATCTGTTTTCGAAAGGGTCAGGACTCTACACCACATGACGGTTCAGTGGATTTCGAAATGGAAGAGCTTTTCTTGATTTATGTTCTTGATTGAGGAGAGGTACAATTGCATTGTCTGCCTTCATTTTTTATCTCCTTAAAATTACCAAAGCTTGGAATGATTATTTCTCCAACGCTAACATAAAAATAATTCCAATTTTGTGCAGAAAATGAAAAGAATCTATGTGAGAGTTGGAAGGAAGCAGTTGTTCTCTCAAGATTTCCATCTCATAGGTAGTTCCTTTCATGATCAGAACTTAAAAACGTAGATAAGTTCCTCAATTTCCTATTGTACATGTATGAATACTTAATAATGTTGTTTAGTTGTTCTCTCAGAACAGAGAATCAAGTAGGTTCAAAATTCTCATCCACAAGAATGGACCAAAGTAGCTCTCATTTGTATCCATTGACTTTGGTTTTTTAGGCTATTAGAGTATATATAAGTGGTACATGTTAAATTTACATTTTCAGTTGACTCCTTTTAAATGAAGTTTTGTAATGTTGAATTCCATCCTAGGTTACACCTCAATAGGGTCGACTGAATTATAGGAAGAAAGAAAAAAAAGTACGATAATATAGTTTCCAGTTGTCTCAAAACATTGTCCCTGTGTTGTACTGTTGTTTAGCATCTATATGGTTAATGGCTTTGTAGTCACATAAATCCTTATGTTCCAACCTAAACAAAGAAAAATGGTCATAAATTGGTCAATGAATTCAGTCAGTCGCTATTTCTGCTTCTCATAAATTTGCTCTTTTCTGTCAGATTCCTCTGTAAAGTTCATATTGTTTTATATTTTCAATAATTAGGTTACCTTTCAAGTTAGATATGGATTTGCGGTTCCTAATTCTGTATAGCACAGTAATTACACATTAAGAAAATATATCATCCTCATTCACTCATGCAAATGGATTGTGTGCCCTTTATCTTCACATTTTTCAATGCTTCTCATGGCAGTACCATCTAATAAAGACACAGATACATTGGCTCACATGTCATTATGCAAGGTACAGACTATCTGCATAATTATCAATTGCTTCACTCAATTATCCATTGGTGGCGTTTGCTAATAATTGTTAGCTACTTGTTGCACGTCAAGCAAGTTCAAGGTGGTCCCTTAGGTGTTCAGGATGGAGCAAACAACCATTACCATGGATAAACGTTAGAACTATACGGTATTATGCAAGGTACAGACTATCTGCATAATTATCAATTGCTTCACTCAATTATCCATTGGTGGTGTTTGCTAATAATTGTTAGCTACTTGCTGCACATCAAGCAAGTTCAAGGTGGTCCCTCAGGTGTTCAGGATGGAGCAAACAACCATTACCATGGATAAACGTTAGAACTGTACGGTCTCTCAGGTGGTCTATCAATCGTTACCTGCTTATTCTGAATCCATATTTTCCCCTGTAGAGTGCATTTCAGCTACAAGATTTATAAGGACAAGCTAACAGGTAATTACTGACTCCCTCTTTTCTACTGAAATAGTTAGTTCGCTTGAAAACTTAAATTTGTGGACAAGCCTTTTGTAGGTCCTTGGTCAACAGGAGATGCAATACAACCAAGCCCTGTCACAACAGTTTCGCGACAGACAGATGCAGCCTACACGTATGCAACCAGACATGGCCCAAAGTCAATTGAATCAAGGAACTTAGCTGCGAAGTTATTTAGGCCACTTTACTGGAAATGCAAATGGTGCAATGTTCACTGCTGCACAGGCATCAACAAACTCATAGATGGTTAGATATACCTTCTCTTAATAATTGTGTGCAAAATAAGTTCTCTCATTTTCATGTGCTGCTGGCAGAAATATTTTCAATGCTGCTGGCTCAAACATTAGGCTGAAATAGGTCGGTTCATTTTCCAATCAGTTTTTTATTTGTCTTTTTTTCCTCCTCTATAACAATAACCAGGACACCAGCAATCACTGAGCCATGATCGCAGGCACCTCTTCCAGGGAAAGTGATGATGAAAGGTACCCTATTAACACTGACCTCTTACTTTCTTTACCAGGTTACCATTCCAATTAGAGGCAAATGCACACAATCCAAAAAAAAAGACTCATTACACCTCACAACGCATTCTCAGATTTCTTCACAATTTAAGAACTAATAAACTATTTGGTCTTTATTTTCCAGGATGACAACATCGAAATAGACAAGGTCACCCAGAACACTGAAAACGACAGATCTACTTTCTTACCATAGATTACACCAAAATGGTGAGATTAAATTAAACCTTTATTGTGGTTTGGATTCACCGTTTCATTTGTTTGCAAAATGAGTACAACTGCATCTTGATAATACTGCTTTCCCGAAATTACCAGTTAGTGATCTGCAAATCAGTTTGTCCTAACAAGAACTATTATTGCCCTTTTAAACATTTGGCATACATGCAGCTACGTGCTCCCTGATCTCAAGATTTACCAACACCAGAACTACTGCATAGTCGATCTTTACTTACATAACCACTTAGATTGTTTACAAATATGGTGTCACATATCCACACACCGTATGAACTTTTTTGGTTTTATGTGCATGCATTGCTTAACCATAGTGTATCTGGTTTACTCCGTTTATTTCGCATGACAGGCAAAAAAAATATTATTTTACCACAGTTCATAATGTATGATATGTACCACATCCGCTATTTCACCCTTTCTATCGCTGCATCCAATCTTTTCTAAATTCCCCATTTATTAACTCAATCTATTCTTTCTTAAACCAGTTAAAGCATGCTCAGGAATACAGTCCAGGACTACATGAACAACATCATTTCTTAGGGCCTGTTCGGTTACATAAAATTGGCCAGGAACCAATCCAGTTGCTCATAGGTTATGTAAATTAAATATAAAAATTAAATAAATAATCCGGCCACGAAACAACTCCAGGAGCCGTGTTCCCTGATAACCGAACGGGCCCTTAGTGTGTCAGACTTATCAGAGTACAAAGGAATCCCGAACACCCCAACGAAAGATCACTAAAAGAAAAAAGATCAACCTGCTTGTACGCTTGTTGGTTGTATGTTAGTCATGCTATTGTACCGCCAGATACCATTAGTTACCTATAATCATGAATCCTATCAGGACTTACATGCCTGTTAGCTCTACAGTTTAAAATCGCAGGCCTCTTGCCTAGAATAGTATGATATGTACTAAACTGAATATCCTCTAATTATTCTTCGTACTCATGGTTCATCTAACCCATACTCTTTACATCTCCCAATGTGTGCATCGTGTGCACATTGTTTCTATAGTCGTTTTGCATACCTTATGCTTCGAAAATTGAAATACAATTATAATGTACTAATTAACCACTGCTTATTCTTTACCGGCACGCGCAAAGGCGTGTGGCCTTTACTAGTTACTTTAATTTTCCCCACCAAACTCCAAAATTGTATATCTTGCCTCTCAAGTTTCAAAAATCATCAAACTATATCCCTTCTAGGTTATATGTGGTTTCAAAGCAATTTCAAAATATCTCAAATACCTTATAAGACTTTTAAATCACGAAAAATGAAACTTTCTAGAAATAAATCTAAGAAAATTATATGCATATATTGAGATACGTAAGACCCAAATCAAATATTTAGAGTTTGTGAAAATTATCTCCAAAATATTTTAAAAATTATAAATTAGTTCTAGGAAAATGTAAAAATATCTAAAAAACTTAAACATTCTAAATGGATGTCTAAGTCATTCTAAAACTTCGCATAACAAAAATGTGAGTTGCAACCAACAATAGTATGGCATATATGTAATTTGAATGCACTCATGTTGGTTGCATCTTATGTTTTTATTGTGAAAAGTTTTTAAAACATATTTATATATTGATAAATATGTCTTGAGAATTTCCAAAAAAAACCTTAGATGTTTCCTATTTTTCTAACCTAAATATATTTTTTAGAAGCTTTTAAAATACTTGTAAGAGATTTAAATATTTTATTTGGGTTGTCGTGTCATAATCTATCTCTAAGATTCTTCTCAAAAAATTTAGAAGCTTAAAGACATTTTATTTGGGTTTGTTCGTGTCCTAATCCATCTCTATTCTAACTTATAAGATGTTTGGCTTTTTAAGACATGTAGTTTTTATTATGCACTTAGATATACACTATGTCTAGATATCTAGGAAAATGATGTATCTATAAAAGCTAGTACATCTTATAGTTGCAACGTTGGTGCACTTTGCTTCGTATGCTATAATATGCTCACAAAAAGTATCTTATGTTATCTTATCGGATATGGATTTTCTGTTGTCACAATCTCCTTCAATATCAGAGTGGTTAATGCATGAATTTTCGTATCTGTTATCTCCTCCTATACTCGTGGTTGTGGCTGTCCATGGTCCTTAGTCCTTACGATAACACTCGTCCAACCGCTCCACTCTCTACAGTGACTAGTGATATGGACTGCATTGCCAACGTCAAGGAAAGGTATTTTGAATATTGTTTTTATCAGAAGACAAATGCAAGATGATCGCAGTCTCAGATGTGAGGGCATGAGAATGAGACCAGAAGATCCATGGCTGCAACTAATTGGACGTTGACCTGGGACAACTTGTCAGGTCGGGACACAGGTTTTAATGGGCAATTACCAGGTCAAGTCTTCGGTCGAAGATACAGCGACTGAAGGAAACAAGAAAACAAGTAAATACAAGGAAAAATAAGTATGTGATGTGATCATATCAATCTGTATACTGTATATGATATAAACTGTATGTGTACACCGATCACACATCCTTCAGATGCCTGTAATTCATTTAGTACTCTTGAGCAAACATGGAGATTTCTCACTTTTTCTCACGTACTTTTTCAGTGTGTGATTCTAGTTCTAGTAACTTCTAAGCATAACTCATCACGCAGCAAATCTCAGCAGCTAGCTAGGTCTCAAGAACTTGGCAATGGAGGATGTTGTTCTTGGCGCGGCTGCGGCCAGCGAGGTTGGACAACAGGCCCGTGACGAAGCTCTTGGCATGCGCTTTGCCAGCGAGGGTCTGCCACCGCTGGTTTGCTGATGCCCCGGCGCGACGTCGACGACCGAGACGCTCATGTCGTTGCGGACGACGCAGAGCCTTCCGTGGAGGGCGACAATGGCGGCCGCCTCCGCCGCCTGGGAGCTCCCTCGGTGCTGCTTGCTGTCGACGCAGGTGGTCCACGCGTCCGCGGCCTCGTCGTAGGCCACGCGGCCTCGTCGTAGGCCCTCAACCGGCAGCCGTCCCTGCAGTCGGCAGCGTAGAGCCGGCCGTCGAGGCACGCGCTGGGGCTCCGCCAGCCGGTGACCATGCCGTCGAGGACGACGGACCATGCGTCGGCCTCCGGGGAGTACGCCTGGCTCAGCACCTGCTGCTGCGCGCCGATACCCTTCACGTACCACCGCCCGCCGTGCACCGCGCTGACGAACGAACGCGCCATCGGCGCGGCCATCTCGGCGACGCACCACCGGTTTCTTGGCCGGGTCGAACACCTCGGCGGACCTGAGCCGGCGCCGCCCGCCGCCCGCCGCTCTCGCCGCCCGCGACGTACAGGCGGTTGCCCATGACGCACACGTCGAAGCACCGCCGGCGGCGCAGCATGTCCGGCGCGCGGTGCCACCGGTTGCTCCGGGCGCTGTAGAACACCACCCCGGCGCGTGGCGGCGCCGCCGCCCCTGCGCGGGTCCCCGCCGCCGAGCAGGTACAGGTGGCAGCCGCCGAGCACGGCGCAGCCGAACCCGTCGGCCTCGGCGTACTCGCGCGGCACGGGCGGCAGCGCGCGCCACGCGCCGCGCGACGACGGGTCGAGCACGTCCCACGACACGCGCCCGTCCCTGCCGTCGCGCTTCACGGCGTACAGCCACTGCTCCGCGAGCCCGAGCCGCCGGCGGAGGCCGTAGAAGTAGTTGCCGGCGAGCAGGCGGCGCCACTTCCGGCACACCAGCCTCAGCTTCCAGTGGTCAGCTCGGGGCACCCGGATGAGACAGGCAATGGCGAGGTCGTCCGGAAGGCCCGGGAGCAGCGGGCTCGGCCCTCCGCGGCTGCTCCGGTCTGCGCCCGCGCCCGGCCGCGGCCTCAGCGGTGGATGGACGCCCTCAGGCTCGGTTGGACGCACGCCTTCGATGCCGGGATTCGCCTCGCCGCCGCGGCGGCGGCGGCGGATGATCTGTCCACTCGGCAAAAGCATGCAGAGCTGTCAACCTGCGGCGAACCATCACAAGAAACAGAAATTGTTAGGCAGCTCAGCAAATTAGTATCAAGAAGAAGAAGTAGGCCAGCCAAATCATAAACAAAAGAAGATTATGAGCTAGGAGCATCATAGTTGGTGTTGTTGGGAATTAAATTGAGTGTGTTTATTTTCCCATAAGCGTGATTGACTGATTGGTTCATGAAACTTTAAGAGCGATCAGACAAGAGCATGAGACAGACACTGAATGGTGTCATGAAACAGCAACTACTTACTACAGAAGTAGTTGAACAACTACCTTCTGGGGGACCAAGTTTGATGGAATCGCCATGCAAGTTTCACCACGAAGGGCATTAGCAACGGCGGTGATGATATGTTTACATCAATACATTTTCTCTAGACGAAGCAGTGCTGAACGTATTATTATGCAACTAAACAACTCAATGAGCTTTCCGCAGGTCAAATGAAAAATGATTTGTAAACTGAATTCACCTGTTCTACTCCGCCCAGCAGAATTATGTGCCATTTACATTTAAAAAGGCATGATCTTTTCTAGAGGAACGTCAATAATTCTCAGATGGAAAGGTCGCCATAAGAAACATCTAGATGCTTGCGTTCGAAAGAACAGAAAAAAAAAAAAGAGGAAAACATCTAGATGCTCATACTGATAGACGCACACAGACTTCCATCCGGCCATTTTTTTCCTCGTGTGTTTATTCTGAATCAGATTACAATTCCATGAATTCCAACCGAGACCAAAACACCTTCAAAGTGATAGATCGATGGGAAAATACGGTATGGTGAGCTGATGGTCTGTCCGACTAAGAACAACAGGCCAGACAGAACCCAGAAGCGTCGTCAGAGATTTCCAAAAAACCTCCTGCTCAACTAATTAAAGCAATATCCAACGATGGCAGGTATGCAAACAAGCAAAGGAATATGCACTTATAATCCAGGAGACGAACAGGAGCAGAAGAGACAGAGGGAGAGAGGAGGCTCACCAGCGGAGGAGCAGCTCGGTCCCTTCTGTCCATGGCTGTTCCTGAAGCAACAACGAATCGAGATGGCGGCGGCTGTCAGCAGCTGCAAAGAATCAACCGAGCCGATCACGAAGCGGGGGACATCACACCATTGCTGTCCTCATCCTCTCTCTCTCTCTCAGTTCGCCTCCGAACCGAACCGTTGGAAGAGGCTGCGAAATGTCTCCCAACCAGAAACTCCTTCCAGCACGTACCCCTGCTGCTATGCTAGCTGCTGCCCTTTCTGAAACTGCGAGGAGGAAGACGAGAAAGAAGCAGCGGCTGCCGGCTGGTGAGACCCGCCCGCCCCTCTCGCATTAAAGCCTGGCGCGTGTGTGCCTGCCGGTGGACCCGGTCCGCAGCTGCGGGCCTGCGCGGGCTGCGGCACACGCACGCACAGCGCTCAGCAGGAGAGGACACGTCCGTTGCTGTCATTTCGTCTCCTTCTCAGTCAACCACTCCTGCTCGTCTCGTTCTCGTCTGCATGGCTGATCACTGATTGCGTGCCCTGAAGAGTGAAGACTATCGTCGTCCAGATCATTTGGGTTGCTCGGCAGCTGACCAGCTAGATTTTTTTTATATTTTTAACACTTTTTTAAAACAATTTCCAAAAATTACACCGTTTCCATTTTTCTTTTTTTTCAAAACTAACGCGGCGCGGCAGGCTAAATTACTGGCCGGCCGACGTGGTGGTTGACGTCAGCTAGCTGCTCTACTCCTTCTGATGCTGAAAGATGAGCTCCTAAATTTTTGCAGTGTTTGTAACAACTGCTTTTGTTTCTCCTGCTGCTTATTTGTTAATTTCTTTGTTTAATTTGCCTGCTGCTCTGAATAGATCAGCAGATAGTTAACATTGTTTAGCACAAACTCGACGTGACGTATTCAGGCCTAACCGTTTTAGGGGCCATTCGTTTAGTTTAGGGTCGTTTCTGACGCGAAAGAATCCTGGTGATGTTTGGCTATATAAAATATAGTACCGTTCCTAGCCGGACTAGTTCCGGGACTTGTTTCCATGTTAACTGAACGCACCCTTAATATTTCGATAGTTCCATATGTAAGTTATATATATAGGTGATTGTAACAGCAAAACGAGAATAACAGAACCTCTGGAAGCAGGAAAGCAGACAAGGGGAACGGCAAGCGACAGCGTCAATAGTCAGGATCAGGACCAGGCATTACAGCGTCAATAGTCAGGATGAGGACCAGGCAAATGCAGAGACGAATAGTACGTGCGACGGGGTATTTGAATATAAAGTTTAGTAGGTGTCATATCAGATGATGCAGCACTACTATTTAGTCTATCAAAAATAGATTAATTATAAAACTAATTATACCGTTATACAACTATTAGCAAGACGAATTTATTAAATCAAATTAATTCATCATTAACAAACGTTTATTGTACCACGACATTATCAAATTATAGTCTAATTAGACTTAATAGATTCGTCTCGTGAATAATCCTCCGGCTGATTTTATAAATAGTCTATTTTAAATAGACTAAATTAGAGTCACAATATTCAATATGACAGAGACTAAAAAAAATCTGACCAAACACCAGGAGATGAAGTGTGATCGGTGGCCTCACATCGCCAAGAGATGATAGGTCAATTTGCAGGAACAATCATAATTCATAGGATAGGGCTGCACTGCCAGCAGCCGATGACAATGTGCACCATTTTTTCATTTCCGAAGCACAAAGATACCTTTCAACTAGAAACACGGTGACACAGAAGTGAAAAGTCTCTTCCATTAACTAAAAAGAAAAGAAAGAAACAATCATGTCATATGCTCTCTCTTCTCTAAATTATAAGATATATTAACTTTTCTATGTACATTGTGTTTACTATATATATAGTACATATCTAAATACGTAACAAAAGCTACGTATCTAAAAATATCAAAACATTATCTTTATATAATTTGAAACAGAGGGAGCCACTACAGGAGACGTTGTCTTTGCCGAGTGCTGGCTGCACTCGGCGAAGGCCTTTCGCACTCGGCGAAGGCTTCGCCGAGTGCCGCACTCGGCGAAAGGCACTCGGCAAAAAAGTTGTCGGCAACGATTTCTTCGCCGAGTGCCAATATCGGGCACTCGGCGAAGCCTTCGCCGGGTGCCAGGTCAGCACTCGGCGAAGCAAACGGGAGCCGTCACCTGACGGTCCCTTCGCCGAGTGGCCACGTGGACGGCACTCGGCGAAGCGGGACCCTTTTGCCGAGTGCCACGCAAGCCGGCACTTGGCGAAGAGGCCCCTTCGCCGAGTGCCACGCAGGCCGGCACTCGGCGAAGAGCTCCTATTTGCCGAGTGCCACGCAAGCCGGCACTCGGCGAAGAGGGACCCTTTGCCGAGTGTCAGGGTCAAGGCACTCGGCGAAGAGGCCGAGCTGAGCAAAATTTGCCCAGCTTTGCCGAGTGCCATGACCTCTTTGCCGAGTGTGGCACTCGGCAAAGCTGGGGAAAATGGATTTTTTTTTCCGTTTTCATTTCCCTAAACAGAAAATATATCACACATTCATATTCCATTTCAGACAAATATCACATGCATATATATCACACATACATATCCATTTCAAACAAATATCACATGTTCAGTCTCCATGCATCACAAGCTAACAAGTTTATCACAAGTCCACAAGTCCGGCACTCGGCACTCCTCAACAAATCCACAAGTTCACAAGTCCATCACAAATCTAAGTCGGTCATCACTGCTCACCTTGGTGCTCAGATTGTGAAGAACCCCCACCTTGCCACGCGTCCCACGACCCGCCCGAAGGACCACCTTGCCAACCTTGCCACCCAGGCGGCGGAGGTCCAGATGGCCACCCGGTGTACCCTGACTGCGGAGGAGGGTAACCTGGCCACCCATAGGGCGGAGGAGGGCCACCGGGGAGCCACCCAGACTGCGGAGGAGGACCACCAGTGATGTGCAGAGTGTGCGGAGGAAGGCCAGGTGCAGGAGTCGGTGCCGAACCCTCCGACTGTGAGTGCACAAAGGAGAAGCAAATTCGTTAACACCTGGAGGACAGCCGTAAAAGTTAAAGAAATATAAACAACCATATATACTCACCGAGTCTCTGTCGTAGGAGTAATAGGAGGCACAAAAGGAGTGAGCAGCGAGGAGGCACGACAACACACCCGGGATGTTGAGGCTCCCAAAGAAGTGAGCTATGTCCTGCGTCCTCTGCGCCTCCGTTGCTGGACGGCCAGTAAGTCGCGACGATGGGCCGCCGCCTCGGCCTCGTGGCATGGCCTGCAACCTCTGCTGCTGTTTCGCCTGGGCCTGCATCTGGGCCTGCAAAATTCGTCCCGTAAGGTTTAAACAATGCAAAGACAAGGTATATGTGTAAAAGCAATGAGCGACGAATAGAACAAGTACTTACCTGAAGTGCTTCCATCATCTGCTGTGAGGTCGGCTGCCGAGGTCGTATGGGGACGGAGGAGCTCGTGCTGGCAGCTCGATCTCAGCGAGGTTGGGAACAGAGGACGAGTCAACTGCGCTGTTGGCTATCCAGTACCGGTCGTGCTGCTTCCCTCCTCCCAGCCTCATCACCAGGTCTGTATCTAGGGGCTGGGTGGCCGGATCGAAGTCCTCCCCATGGCGCTCGCGAGCCGCAGTGGTGTACTCGGTGACCTTGGTGTAGGCGTTCGTGTTGGTGAACGTCTCGGGCCCGGCGTCTGGGTTGTACTGGGTGCTCGCGGCAGTCGCCTTGCCCTGGTGCGACAAGTGGTACGCCTTGAAAGGGAGGCACTCCTCACCACCATGCGACTGGGACTGCGAGGAAAACACAGATGATTACAAGTAATGAGTAATTGAGTGTTACAATAAAGTGGCGGGGCAGTGGTGAGTCGGAGCAGTGGCGAGACGACGCGGTGCAGGCAGACCCGCAACGCCGACGAAGATGATAGGGGTCGCCGAGTACCTCCGACGGGTCCTCCTCCTGCCAAAAAAAAAGCATATGGTTAGTCTCCACCAAAAATTTCGGCAGCACCTCCCCTGCACGGTGAGGTTCCCAAAACCTGCAAAAAATCATCGGCACGATGGCCGGCAACCATAGTAACATCCACCGCAAGCATATACTTTAATTATAAAGTCACATATACTACCACCTCCTCCTCCTCCATAACCACCACCACCACCTCTATCTCCTTCACGATCTACCTAAACCACAACTCAACCACCACCACAATCACATTGCCACCACCTCCACTCCACCACAACCACAACACCAACACATTCACCACCACAAATATATAACAACATTTGACACAAGAAAGAAAAGGGAATGGTAGATAAGGCCATACCTACGGCGGTGAGGGTCGAGGCCGAGATGCGCAGTCAAGTGGAGTGGCACGGGGCAAACTCGGTGATTCTCCTCCTCGTCGTCTTCTTCTCCTCCCTCCTCCTTCTCTTTGTCGTCCCTCCTCCTCCTCCTCTCTCCTCCTCCTCTCCTCTTCTCCTTTCTCCACCACCAGCAGGCAGGGGCAGGGGCAGGGGCGCGCCGGGGCCGGGGCAGGGGAGCGGCGGGCGGCGGGCGGGGCAGGGCGGCGGCCGGGGCGGGGGCGGGGGCGCGGCTCGGGGTGGGGGGCCGCGGCGGGGCGGGGCGCGGCGGCCGGGGCGGGGGGCGCGGCGCGGCGGGGCGGGGCGGGGCGGGACGGGGGCCGCGGGCGCGGCGGGGCGGCGCGGCGGCGCGGCGGCGGAGGGCGGCACGGGGTCGAGCAGTGTGTGTGCGTGCGTGTGTGGAGGGTGGGTGGGTGGCCGAAAGGCCGTTTTGTATTTTTTTTTTATTTCGAACGACTTTGCCGAGTGCCAGATCGGCTGACACTCGGCGAAGAATCTCTCTTCGCCGAGTGCCAGCCGATATAGCACTCGGCAAAGAGGGCCACGTGGCAGACACAAAGCGGCCAGCAGGCCACTCTTCGCCGAGTGCCAGCTGGCACGACACTCGGCGAAGATGCTCTTTGCCGAGTGTTAGGGCTGACACTCGGCAAAATTTTCATTTTTTTTGATTTTGGACACCAAATTTTTTGTGGGTCATCCCCACACTACCACTGTCAATATGTTCAAATTTGACAGTTTTTCAAAACTTTTTGTTATATTTTTTGACTTTCTTTAGTTTTGTTGAATTTTCCCGAAAGACGCAAGTTTGAACTGCGGGTGCATCGAATAATGGATTTTCATGATTTAAAAAATATTATTCTTGTTCTTACCGTATGTTGAGGCCAAATGCAAAAACTGATCCTAGGTTTCGATCAACGTGCTCACGGGGCAACGCCTCCAAATTAAGTGTGGACGGTTTTTTAATTATAGAAATGCAAATGAATTCCGAAAATCGTGAAACTTGGCGAGATGTTGTTACAATCATATGCGTATGTCATGAAAAAAATTGAGAAAGTTTCGAGCAAATGGCCACGTACGATGCTTATAACCTGGATATCTCAACATGTTTGTACCTGGATATCATTTGAGATGTCTAGGTTTGTAAGCATCGTACGTGGCCATTTGCTCGAAACTTTCTCAATTTTTTTTCATGACATACGCATATGATGTAACAACATCTCGCCAAGTTTCACGATTTTTGGAATTCATTTGCATTTTCTATAATTAAAAACCGTTCACACTTAATTGGAGGCGTTGCCCCGTGAGCACGTTGATCGAAACCTAGGGTCAATTTTTGCATTTGGCCTCAACATACGGTTAAAAACAAGAATAACATTTTTTAAATCATGAAAATCCGTTATTCGATGCACCCGCAGTTTAAACTTGCGTCTTTCGGGAAAATTCAACAAAACTAAAGAAAGTCAAAAAATATAACAAAAAGTTTTGAAAACTGTCGAATTTGAACATATTGACAGTGGTAGTGTGGGGATGACCCACAAAAAACTTGGTGTCCAAAATAAAAAAAAATACTTTGCCGAGTGCCACTTAGACTGACACTCGGCAAGAGCAGCACTTCACCGAGTGCCACACATGCGGCACTCGGCAAAGCAACTTACGTGGCATGGCCCAGGCCCGCACTCTTCGCCGAGTGCCACGTGGGCCGGCACTCGGCAAAGAGATGGTCTTCGCCGAGTACCAGACGGCGGGCACTTGGCAAAGCTAACGGGCCCGGATGCCGTCTGGTCCAGCGAGACTTTGCCGAGTTGTGCTCATCGTTGCCGAGTGTTCGGCACTAGGTAAACAGATGTTTTCGCCGAGTGCTTTTCTTTGCCGAGTGTTGGGCACTCGGCAAAGCTGGCTTTGCCTTGTGCTCATTCTTCGCCGAGTGCCATATTTCCGGCACTCGGCAAAGAGGCTCTTCGCCGAGTGCCCGAAATTTGGCACTCAGCGAACTCGCAGGCACTCGGCGAAGATCGTGTTTCCTGTAGTGAGCATATTATTGTTTGTCCTAACTTAAACTTCTCTAGTTCCATATTATTGTCTGTCCTAAGTTGAATTTCTCTTTTTTTAGTAAATTTCTAGATAAATACGTTAATATTTACGAATTTAAATTTAAATAAATATTTTATTAAAGCATATTTGATGTTGTAAATGTTGAACGTAGTTGAAAGAGTTTTGAACTGGGGCAACCAAATGAACATATGCTATTTCGTAAACAGAATTTGGTAAATGGAAATAATCATATGGGATTAGTTATAGTATGGAGTCCTCACATGTAAGAATGGCGCAATATCTCACCACACAGATGCCATTCATAAAATAATATAACGACATCACCAAAGTGTGTAGCCATAAATGCGAGCTCTCACAGGTATGCAAGGTGAGCGATGGGGAATCATCCCCATCCTCACAAAACCCCACATATTGTTTGCCCACTCATTTCAATCCGATGAAACTAAATCAGCTATGTCTCTATCCATCCCATATAGAAAAATAATTCCTCATCAGCAATCAGGGATTGAGCCCCTTTTGCCATCTCTAGATTTTGGACATGAGTAATTATGGATTGAGCCCCTTTTGCCATCTAAGATATTGTTTAGTTGTTTGTATAAGCAGATGCAATTTATTTATTATGTGAGAATGATGTGTGAGCCTTACAATCGTTCACTGCATCAACCAAGCCTGGCCGAACAGTGAAACTCAAATCCATCGCATCCGCTCAACATACGTGTGTGAGTTTATATTTGCATGTGTGTGGATGTAGGTTTCTTTTTTGTGAATTTAGGTGTAGGTTTCTATAGGAGAGCTGTCAGCCAATCACGTTTTCTTCGACATAATATACGCACACGTAGATACGTACAGTTCGGAGAGAAGAGAAGCATCGACCATACACGCTCTAGGTAGTCCACCCTATATATCCAAACTCTAGATCTATCACTTGTGTAGTGTATGTTGAGAGCATATACTCTTTGTTAGAGTATGCAATAGATTTGGCATGACTCGTTGTACCGGTGATCACATGATACCTCTATGATATTATCCTAAAGCTTACATTATCCTAAGTCAGTGGGTTAAGTTTTGCACTTTTGCTTCAGTGGTTCTCTTAAAAATTGCACATATCTTAAAGCATCTAGATAATGAATTAAAATTAATTTCGTTTGGATCTGACTCAGGCTCATCCTATCCGTGTCCAACCAAGCCCAACCACAACACACTCAGATTCATAACATTAGTTAGACTAGACTACCTCCGATATTTCTTCAATCCATAGTACATGTAGGTGCTTATTAGGCTCATTAGCACCCAGGTGCTTTAAGATGTGTGTAACTTTTTTTTTTTGAGAAAGGACCACCGGAGCCAAACTCTTCCAATAAAACATAGAACTAAGGTATCGGGACTTGCTCAACCAAACAACTAGTCTAGCACGTGAGATCATCCGATGTTGTATTCTTCACCATCAATTTTCATAGCAAGAGTAAATTTAACATCGTTAGATCTTGTTTGGCTCATTGTACCGGTGATCACATACAACCTCAATCATCGTTAGGAGCTTAAACTAAATTTTACTTCAATCTCTCCCAAACCACATGGATTGAGGTGTATTTATGTATAGGCAAAACATATTAAAGGTATCATTTCTTGTTTTTTCCTCCTAAAAAAGTAAACCTTTTCCACACAATTGCTTCATCTATTTATCGATTGATCCTGTTCATGCACTAGTGTTTGCACAACACGGGAGGTAGGGTTTAGGGACTAGGGAGCAGGGTGGCAGATCCCATGGTGGAGCGGGTGAGGCTCTAGCCGTCTCTATGGTCGCTGGATCCATAGAGCCCCTAAGCTCCTTAGAAACTTTTGTCATGAATACGAGGAATGATTAAAGCTGTCTAAAAATTAAAGAAGTCTTCCCTGGCATTTTCTCTGGATCCACAACTGCGAGGTGTACAGTGACCAGCAATTATGTCACAACGGCTTACTCGCGTTCTGGAGTAAACACCAAGCTATTGTCATCCATTTAAGGAAATGAAGGTGCACGTGCCTTGATGTCAAGGCAAAATGACGTTTACTGCGTGGGCAGACCGGCGATCGAGCTTGGCAATTCGTCTTGCTGAAAAGTACAGCGGCCTGCAGTGCAACGTCGTCACTGATAGATACTTATTAGAGAAATGCTTACCGACCTAGGCTCTGTTCGTTTGAGCTATTTAACAGTTTTAATTTATATAAATTAACCGTGAAACAGTGTTTTTCTCTTCTAAGAGCATCTCTAATTGTTTGGAAAAATTGACTTGAAAAAAATTATCATTTAGCAACTTGCTAAAACTTCTGACAAATAATTTTTTCATGTCTCTCAATAGTTTTGCTAAAATAACATAGAAAATATTCCAACTTGGGAAAAATAACATAGAAATGCCGGATAGCAAGTGAAGCTGACTTGGTAAATATAGCAAGTAGTGACCTCCTATTCCAACTTGAAAAAATTTAGCAAGTCATATAACAATCTGTTGAGAACATTTTTTTCTTCTTTTCCCATAAAATAAAGATAGCAAGTTATTTTCCAAACAATTGGAAATGCTCTAACGTTGACTATACAAATCAGCTCAAACCGATTTAAGTCTTGCCGAACAGAGGTGAAGCCGTATAGACCATACAACGTTTAAAGAATACTTGATGACTGTGGTGCGGTTGGGGCCATGTGTTATTACTACTGCGAGTGCTTATCCGGTGAGTGGTGCGGTTGGGCCATGTGTTATTACTGCGAGTGCTTATCCGGTGAAATATAACAATCACCTTGCTATCACGTCAGTGCCTCAGCATGAAGAAGAAAGTGAAATAGAAACATTGGACGTGGAATACAGACTACTTGGTTTGAGCAGTTTTCTTACTGAAAAGCCAGCTAAGCGAGCTGTTGACGTCGGAAGTGATCCAAATCACACGCTAGCAGGGCTAGAAACGCCCGGAGAGGTTGCAGATCAACCTGGGACAGCAGAGACTCTGGCTAAACCGTTGAAAACCGATCTAAAGACCGGTTTAGGCCGATTTAGGGTTTTAAATCCCTGTGTTGGTAACTCTAGAACTCCTCTCGGGATGACCCCATCGGGAAGAAGCAATAGAGGTTGCCCTAGGACCAGCAAGGCCGCCTAGGACGAGCAAGGCCGCCTAGGACGCCATCGAGTCTCGTCGGGAGACGCACCGAACAACAAGATAGAGGTGAAAAAAGAGTAAAAGAGATAGTAAATTGATTTTGATCGATTAGGATTGGATGCCTCAATCGGCCATGATTCTCTCATATATATATAGAGGGGGTTGGTCTTATCCCAATAGGAAATCTCTTCAGATACAATATCCAAGTTTCCTATCCGGACTCTATCCAAATATAGAATCCAAGAGTTCAATCCGGACTAAACAAGGTAAACCTGATCTTGCCGACTCACAGATCGATTAAATTGGTCCAATGGGCTTTGTAGACAATAGTCCAAATCGTTCATACCGATTAACAGATCATCCTTACAAAAGAAGGACCTTTGAATCGACGCTGGATCAACATTCATCACCATTGTAAGGCCTCCGACCAGTGTCACCTGGTCGGAATAGCGCAACTGGTCGGAAGACCTCAAATGATCAGGTCTATCTTACTTAGAACATCCGACCTTTCAACGAAGTATTAAAAGATAAATTCGACTTTAAAATATTATGAGCCGAATAACTCTTCTAATCCTATTATTTATCTATGACACTTTTGAGTGTCAACATATACTCATGTTTTTTAGGTGATCTCAGTAGAACCTATAAACAAACCGAATAACAACGATGTCCAACTCTCAGTCATTCAATAATTAAGGGTAGATATTTTCTGGTCATTTTTGTTCTAAGGACGATACATGTATCGGTCATGGCTTGGAAGGCACTCAGGCTTCTTGCCAAACACTTGGAAAATATTTTTTCAAATACCTCCCATTTATTGCTCTTGGGAGACTTTCACCTTGCAACGTCTCCAGCATATATGCATTCCCGAATATCACTTTGATCACTTTATAGGGACCCTCCCAGCTAGGCGACCACTTGCCAAATTTATTGCTTCTCGATCCAAGCGATAATATAGTCTTCCATACTAATTCTCCCACTTGGAACGACTTGCTTTTCACCTTTTTGTTGTAGGCTCTGGCACTCGGGCTTTGTCCTTCTCCATCTCCTTAAGAGCTTCTGAAAGTGCAATGCCCCCCTAATATGGGTTTTGGTATTGATGACACTTAGCTTAGGGACTAATATGTTAAATGAAGATAACTTGCGGCTTTAGTCCCTTGGAAGTAATAGAAGATAAAGTATGGCAAAGGAAGTCCCTCAATTCGATCATCAACATGCGGAAACTAAACTTGAAGAAGAGCTTCGATCGTTTCTATTTTTCTGAGTTTAGGAATGCCGTACTATAAAGAGGGATGCAAAGTTAGGTGGTCTGAAGAGGATAGAGTGCTCAATTATAAAAAAATCAAAAGAGAGACACAACACTTCACGAGCACTTGGAGTTGCTGCTGTCAACTTCCAGTGTCGGAAGTTCCGACATTCAAGTCGGAAGTTCCGGCCCTGGGAGTTCCAGCGAGTTGTGCTCAATCTTCCCAGTGTCGGAATTTCTGACATCCCAGCGTCGGAAGTTCCGACACCCAGTGTCGGAAGTTCCGACGTCATGTGTCGGAAGTTCCGACAGTGCTTTCTCAGCCTGCTCAGCTTCCTGCCCGGAGAAACGTCGGAAGTTCCGGTTATCACTCGGAAGTTCCGACGTGCCGGAAGTTCCGGTTGAAAACAGTGTTCGTAGTTGACGCGGAACTTCCGAGATCTGCGTCGGAAGTTCCGACCGTGTTAAAAAGTGACCGTTGACCCTCTATGAACAGGTTTCCAATAGACGCCGAACTTCCGAGATCTGGACCGGAAGTTCCGACGTTCAGTTTTTCAGCAGCCCGTGGGTTGACCTATAAATAACATACCCCTCTTCACTATTCCAACCGTTACCCAACCTATTTACTCTGACCTAACTCTGTCCAAACTCACCACCAATCATTAAGGCTCCTCCCCACTCTCCCCTTCTTTCCCTACTTCAATTCTTGCAAGGAGTTTAGTGGAGAGCTAGTGGATTGAGTGAGATTGACATCTAGCAAGCTTGAGCACTTGAGTTCTTCGTCACGCCGGTTGATTTTGCATTCTTTACTCTTGGTTCTGGAACCCTAGCCGGCTAGCGTTCTTCGGGAGAAACTTGCTCTTTGTGTTGATTTCCCCGAATTGTTGTATTTACCCCTGTGATTCTAGTGAAGAAGCTCAAGAAGCCTTGTGGTTTCTTTGAGAGAGGCTTAACGAGGTGACATAGACTCTGACCTTTGTGGTCACCTCACAACGAGGAAGTAGGAGCTCCTTTGTGGAGTGGACGAACCTCGGGATAAATCCTTGTGTCTCGTGTGCTTCTTGTTGTTGAGATTATTGCATATATCACTTGTATTGTTTTCTCTCTCCTCTCTCTCAAAGTACTAACTAGATGGTGGACAAGTTCATCCGTTGGAAGGCAATACAACATCGAGGAAGGGTCTCTACGCCCTCACCCTTTAACTAGTTGTGGGTTGTAAGAAAGCTCTAGCTCAAAGTTCATTTCTACACTTGTTGTAGCTTTCACGTAGGTGTCGGAACTTCTGACACTAGCGCCGGAACTTCCGACTTCCGAAGTTCCGACCCTAACTGCCGGAACTTCCGACTTGCTACTGACAGTTTGACCTTTAGTGTGTGTAGAATTTTACAATTGCCTATTCACCCCCCTCTAGGCACTGTTTGATCCTTTCAATTGGTATCGGAGCCTAACCCTCGTGTTAGCGCTTCACCGCGGTGAGGGAAAACAATGTCTACTCTAAGTGAGCAAGATTTAAACTCGATTGCCGAGAAGATTGCGAAGCAAATTATGGAAAATCAAGCAAAGCAATTTGAGGACCAATTGAGCAAGATGCAAAAAGAGATAGAAAGCTTGAAGGAAGCCTTGAGCAACAAATGATGCATCCATTGGTGGGTCAACTCCTCAAGGTGGTGGAAATGAGGATGGTGCAAAAGGTAGTGGAAATGAAGATGATGGAAAAGGTGGAGAAGACTTCACTCGTACATCGTTTGACTATAACCAAATGAGCAAGGTCCTTTTCAAATGCCTAGTGTCAATCTTGGCAAACCACCATCATTTGATGGCATCAACTACAATGATTGGTCGCACAAGATGAAGCTACATCTCATTGCGGCAAGAGCTTGGGAGATTGTTGAGATTGGACCTAGTCACATCAAGGAGAAGAGTTCACCACCCAAGATGCTATAGAGATTCAACAAAATGCTCAAGCCGCCTCCTTGATCCTATCATGCCTCAAGCCCGAAGAAAGTGCCAAGGTCCATGGCATGGAGGTTGCCAAACAAATTTGGGACACTCTCAAGATATCATTTGAGGGTGATGCTAGTGTAAGAAAGTGCAACATTGAGCTACTTCAAGGAAAGATTGAGAACTTCACAATCAAGAGTGGAGAAACAACTCAACAAATGTTTGATAGATACATGACCTGATCAATCAAGATATTAGAGCCCTTGGAGATAAAAAATGGGATGACAACTCGGCGGCAAAGAAAGCTATTGAGAGCTTATAGGAAAAGAACAAGACACTTGCATCCATCATTATGGAGAGACCAAACTATGTGAGTATGGGACTCATGAGATGCTTGCTAAGATAAAGCATCATGAAGTGCTTGATGATGAGGCGATAGAAGATCAAGAAGCAAGCAACAAGAAAGTAGTGGCTTTCAAGGCAAATCAAGAAGGAAGAAGAAAAGCTCAAAATGATCATTCAAGTGAAGAAGATGATGATTCGATGAAGAGACCGCACTTCTTGTCAAGAACTTTAGAAGAATCATGAGAAGAAAGATGTTCAAGAAAGGTAGTGGAGGTGACTACAAGAAAGCAAAGAAGAGATTTTGCTATGGATGTGGTGCGGATGATCACTTCATAGCCGATTGTACAAGTGACAAGAAGAAGAACAAGTACAACAAGGATGATGACAAGAAGCAAAGAAGAGGAAGAAGAGGTGAAGCTCATATTGGGCAAGAGTGGTACTCGGATGATGACTCAAGTGATGATGAGAAGAGAAAAGGGAAGGACAAGGAGAAGGGAGCCGCCAACATTGTTATTCACAAGACTTCTTCTCCAAGCCTCTTCACCAACAATGGTTCAACAACTTCTTCATCATGCCTCTTCGAGTGCCTCTCCGATGATGATTTCACTCATTCTTGCTTCATGGCTAAGGATGAGAAGGTACCACTAACTCTCCTATTTGCTCTAGTGATGAATATAGTGATGATGATGAAGTTGAATATGAGCAAATATGATAAAGAAATTTGGAAAGAAAGGTGGACCTAAAATAATAAAATTGCTAACTAAGATAGAGAGTCGGAATGCGAGTCTTTCTATGCAAGGGGACATTATCTCTCAAGAGAGAGAAAAGAATCTTGCATTGGAAGCCTCTCTTGCCGAGGAGAAGTTGAAGGTTGAGAAATTGACCTTGGAACTATCATTAGTCAATGATTCCTACAAGAGATTGACTAAGGAGTGTTCCAAGGACAATGACTTAATTGCTACTCTAAAGAATAAAGAAAGCTTGATTCAAGAAAGCCTCACAAGATTGCAAGAGAAATATCAAACTCTTGAATTAAGTTACAATACTCTTTGGAATAGCACCTCTTCAACTACTCCTAAGGATTCCGATAGCTCTAGTGCCTCAACTAGTCAAGGTTGTAAAAAGATGTTACAAAATTGATATAAATGCTTGTGCAACTAACCTTGTTGAGTAGAGAAGAAAGGACAAGGAGATCCATAGGTTGAACATGATCTTGAAGAATGGTGCCAATGTAAGTTGCAACAACCTAAGGACATCCTCAAGACTGCAAGGCATCCTTCCATCAAGGAAGGCATTGGCTATAGTAAGTATGATGGAAAAGCCAATGGAAGGAAGATGGTCAATGGAGTACCCTTTGTTAACTTTAACAAAGGAGCCTCTCTCTTTGACCTCATGAACAAGGTCAACAAGGTTGTCATTCCAAAGATAACACTTGCAAGTGACAAGAACAACAAGAAGAAGCAAGTGGAGACCCCCAAGCAACAAGTGCCCATCTCTCGCAACTATGCTAGTGATTATATGTGTTGTTGGGGCAAGGATGGCAAGATAGTTGTAAAATATGTTGGTGCAATGTGACTAACCCCCTAGGACCCAAATCTATTTGGGTACCTAAATCAAGAACTTGATCTTGTTTGTAGGAATATGCCTCCGGTAGAACAAGTTGGGTGTTGGATAGTGGATGCACCAATCATATGACCGGGACAAACAATATGTTCACTTCTTTCCAACCAAACCACAACTCATGTGACAACATTGTGTTTGGTGACAATGGGAAAGGAGAAGTGCTCGGTTTGGGTAAAATTGCTATCTCAACCGATAATTCCATATCTAATGTTTTACTTGTGCATTCGTTAAGCTACAATTTATTATCCGTTTTCAACTTTGTGAAATAGGTTATGATTGTCTCTTTACGGATAAGGGTGTGATCGTCTCTAGAAGAAGGGATTCCTCTATTGCATTCACGGGTGTGTTGAAGGGAAAACTTTACTTGGTTGACTTTTCAACTAGTAAAGTGGAACCTAAGACATGCTTAATGGCAAAATCTAGCATGGGTTGGTTATGGCATCGCCGACTAGCTCATGTTGGGATGAGGAACTTGGCCCAACTTCAAAAGGGTGGGCACATTCTTGGACTAACGAATGTCTCTTTTGAGAAAGATAGAATTTGTAGTGCATGCCAAGCCGGGAAGCAAGTTGGAGCCAAGCATCCAACAAAGAACATCGTGACAACCACAAGACCGTTGGAGCTACTACATATGGACCTCATCGGACCCGTTGCTTACCAAAGCATTGGTGGCAATAAGTATGGCTTTGTTATTGTTGATGATTATTCTCGCTTCACTTGGGTGTTCTTTTAGCAGATAAAAGTAGACCCAAGGCGTCTTCAAGGAGTTTGCAAGAAGAGCTCAAAATGAGTTTGAGCTCAAAATCAAGAAAGTGAGAAGTGATAACAGGACCGAGTTTAGGAACACCAACATAGAAGAGTATCTTGATGATGAAAGCATCAAACATGAGTTTTCAGTTCCATACACTCCACAACAAACGGTGTTGTGGAGAGGAAGAACGAACTCTTGTGAAAGCCGCAAGATCTATGTTGGATGAGTACAAGACCTCTCATGACTTTTGGGCGGAGGCAATGAACACCGCATGTCATGCAATCAACCGCCTCTACCTTCACAATAAGAGAGAAGACTCCATATGAGCTACTAACTGGTAACAAACCGAAGGTGCATTACTTTAGAGTCTTTGGTAGTAAATGTTTCATACTTAACAAGAGAACCAAAAGCTCAAAGTTTGCACCCAAGGTACATGAAAGCTTTCTACTTGGTTATGGTACTAACGAACATGGCTACCGTTGTTCAATAATGTCACTGGCACTATTGAACTAACGGTAGACGTGACCTTTGATGAATCCGACGGCTCTCAAAAGGAGCAAGTCAATGATGAGCTTGTAGGTAATGACATGTCTCCATCCCAAGCTATCAAGAAGCTCGCCACCGGTGATGTGAGGCCCATTGAAATTCAAGATGAAGAAGATGAGCTTGTGCATGTTCCCCAAGATTCCTCTACTCATCATGTGCACTCAAAATGTGCATGGTGAAGCTTCCGCATCAAGTACTCCGATTGGTGGAAATGCAAATGAAGCTCAAGTACCACATCAAGATGATGATCAAGCTCGACAGGGTGATCAACAAGGAAATGGAGACAACTCCACACATGGTCATGATCTTGATCCTCCCAATGATCAAGGACATGATGATGATGAAGACGATGAAGATGGACCTACCAAAGGAGGTCACTAGTACCCCATTCTCGGGTGCATCATACTGTTCAACGGGACCATCCCGTTGACAACATTTTGGGAAGCATCCGGCGTGGGGTAGTCACTCGCTCTTGTTTAACTTCTTTTTGTGAGCATTACTTGTTTGTGTCTTCTCTAGAACCTCTCAGGGTAGAAGACGCTCTCAATGATCCGGATTGGATGATGGCAATGCAAGAAGAACTAAACAACTTCACTTGGAATGAAGTCTGGTCCTTAGTGGAAAGGCAAATCAAAATGTGATTGGAACCAAATGGGTCTTCCGCAACAAGCAAGATGAATATGGCGCAGTTACAAGAAACAAGGCAAGATTGGTGGCTCAAGGATTCACTCAAGTCGAAGGTTTGGATTTCGGTGAACTTATGCACCCGTAGCTAGGCTTGAGTCAATTCGTATATTACTTGCCTATGCTACTCACCATGATTTCAAGCTATATCAAATGGACGTGAAGAGTGCATTCCTCAATGGCCCCCTATCTGAGCTGGTGTATGTTGAACAACCACTGGGTTTTGAAGATCCAAAGTTTCCCACCACGTCTACAAGCTTGCAAAAGCACTTTATGGGCTCAAGCAGCCCCTAGAGCTTGGTATGATTGTCTAAAAGGATTTTCTTCTCCAACAAGGGTTTGAGATAGGGAAGGCTGATCCCACTTTATTTACTCGCAAAGTCAAAAATGATATATTTGTGTGCCAAATATATGTCGATGACATAATATTTGGTAGTACTAACGAAGTTTATTGTGAGGATTTAGTAGGATCATGACAAATAGGTTTGAGATGTCTATGATGGGCGAATTTGACGTACTTCCTCGGATTTCAAATCAAGCAAACTTAAGGAAGGGACGTTCATATGCCAATCCAAGTACACAAGAGACATGTTGAAGAAATTTGACATGGACAAGGCCAAGCCCATGAAGACACCAATGCCAACAACTGTGCACAATGATCTTCTCAAAGAGGGTAAATCCATCGATCAAAAGGTATACTGTTCCATGATTGGATCCCTCCTTTACCTTTGTGCATCTAGGCCCGATATCATGCTTAGTGTTGGTATGTGTGCAAGATATCAATCTAATCCGAAAGAATGTCATTTGATGGCGGTTAAGAGAATCTTTAGATATTTAGTCCTCACTCCAAATCTTGGCCTATGGTATCCTAAGGGCTCCACATTCGATTTAGTCGGTTACTCCGACTCGGACTACGGTGGTTGTAGAATTAATCGAATGAGTACCTCCGGGACTTGCCAATTTCTTGGTCGGTCCTTGGTGTCATGGAGTTCAAAAAAGCAAACGAGTGTTGTCATGTCCACCGCCGAAGCCGAGTATGTTGCGGTCGGTGCTTGTTGTGCCCAACTACTTTGGATGAAGCAAACCTTAAAAGACTTCGGTTGTGAGGTAACCAAGATTCCCCTTTTGTGTGACAACGAGGGTGCCATTAATTTGGCAAACAATCCCGTAAACCACTCTCGTACAAAGCACATAGACATCCGACATCATTTCTTGAGAGACCATGAAGCCAAAGGGGATATCGCACTTACATGTGAGAACCGATGATCAACTAGCCGATATCCTTACAAAGCCCCTAGATGAGTCAAGATTTTGTGCTTTGAGGAGTGAACTAAATATCATTGATTCTAGTAACCTAGGTTGATATGTTGCACATGTATTTGCTTGCAAAAACTTTGTGAAAATTCTTGTGCAAATTTCAAAATCTATATTCCATATTCTTCTCAAAAGTGACTATTGCTATGTGATGCTTGCTTGACATCTAGTCACATTTGAGAAGTTGTGTCCATCCTAGTGCACTACGTTCATCTCTTTGAGCCTCCTGTTTTCCAAGTGTTGGAAGTTCCGACCTTATGGTCGGAAGTTCCGACGTCTTGCCAGCCGCAGCCTATTTTTCCCGCGCTAGAAGTTCCGAGATCCAAGCCGGAAGTTCCGACCCTGGAGTTCGCAGTAACTGTTTTCCAGCGTCGGAAGTTCCGAGATCCAAGCCAGAAACTTCCGACACCGGTTCGGCCGACGGTTTTGGGGTAAAAAGTTCTTGACCGCCCTCCTTCCAATCATTCTCTTTTCACCCCCCAGTCAAACCCGCCCTCCTCCCTCCCGTCGCCCCCCCTCCCGTGCTCGCTCCCTCCGTTGCCTCCTCTCCGGTGGGAGCTCCGGCCGGCGCCCCACCCCCTCCCCACCATCCCCTCCTCCATCCCATCCAATCCCTTTCTTCTTGGTGAAGGACTTGAAGCCCTAAGTGGACGCCATGGTGGTTTTCATGAAGTTCTTTGGTGTCTTCGCGGTTTGGTGCTTGGTGGAGCCGTGGGAGTGGTGGATCTACCCCGGGAGAAGGCTTGGCTAGTGGATTTCTTCGGATTTCTACGCTTCTCCCTCCTCCCCAAGGTATATAGTGGTGCTCGCGCTCCTCTTATCAATGTACCTTTGGTGGCTTGTTTTTTCCACCCCTTCTACGTATCTTGTCCTAGTTTGTGCGATATTTGTGTGCTCAGATTTGGAGATTCTTGTGGTAGTTCGGCCTGGTCCGTTTTGACAGGGTCGGAAGTTCTGAGATTCATGCCGGAACTTTCGACCGTCGGAACTGCGACGTTATCGTCGGAAGTTCTGACCCTGGCTGAGCAGACCGAATAGCCTAGTCTCGCCATCTCTTTGGCTCACTTTCTCCACAACTTTGAATCAGCTCTTAGCCTTTGATTTATCGTTTCAGTGCCTCCTGTGACGGAACGACCCTAATCCCATGGCCCACGTGTCCCTGTCAACCTCTGACAGCCGAACCATGTTCCATGTGATTAAGACCTGTTCGCCACCGGGCTACATCAGTGCCCAATGTCCGCAGGATCATCTCACAATTCGGTTACAGCATTGCATACTTTTACAAATAACATCGGAATAATGAGCGGAAGACTTAAATAACATTAGTTTTACAAAACAGGGTTCCAAATAGAGATTAAGGTGCAGTTATTACAAACCAAGTTCTGATAATAGAAATAAACATAGGCAACATAGTGGAGAACAGCAAAAGATACTTATAATCACCCAGCCCGAGGGTGTACAACTATTCTTCGGCCTCATCGGCCTCTTCCTGGACGATGGTCACGCAGCAGGGTGCAAGACACATCGGGGACTCTGTCATACCTGCAGCATGGGTAACAAACCCTGAGTACTGGGTACTCAACAAGACTTACCCGACTAAAGAAAAAGGAGAAGACTCAGGAATGAGAGGCTTAGGGTAGTCAAGGTAAGGCTTAAGCAGATCAAGTATTTTGCAGAAAAAGCATTTTGTAAACCTTATTTTATTTTGAAGATTCAGTATTCCTCAATTCTTCATCATTCATGATTCATTTACATTTCAAAAACATTCCTAGTTGAGATAACCACTCTCCGTTGGCAGTCAGTGGACCAAGTCTCCATAACCGAGGAGGCACGTTAATCCGGATAAATAATACTCAGCTGAGGATCCCTATCCACACTGCATATGTAGCACCCAAGCTTGCATATGCCAACTCGTCTACCACGATTCTCCGAGATTGGACCGGTCCTACGCCACCCGAAAGTACAGTACAACACTCCTTTCCAGGTACGACGACCACGTGGGTACATGCTACTTCCGCCATCTCTCCACTCCCAGTGCGCGGTTGTCGGTCCCAATCAAGGATTTCTCGGAGCCAGAGCTTTCCGAGTATGTGAATAGTTACAAGTCTTGACCAGCAGGCCCCATACGGATGGTCCCTAATTTTCCAGCCAGAACTATACCTTGGTTATATCACCCAGCGTAATAGTCCCGTCAGTTTTTCAAACCTGTCCGGTCGGTGTCAACTGTTGAGTCCCGGACTACAACATGACGGCACCGTACGCTCGGACAACCTCTCCTTGCTATTGACTAGGTACGGATCAGATACCTAGCCAACAGCCGGGGAGTAAGACCAAAATCCCATAAACATTCCTTAAGTGATCACACTTTTGAAATTGGCATTTTATTGCAAAGTCTTATTCAATAAGCATTGCTAAGCATTTTTCAAATACTTTTGAAAAGCAGGTATCAGGTGTATCAGTGGTCAAGGTGGATAGTGCATCAATTAGGATAGCACACAACTCCTATAAACCTAATGCAATAATTTAACTCAAAAGCATTTAAGGAAATCATTTTAAATTCAAGGAAAGGGTTAAATGCACCGGGGCTTGCCTTGAAGAGCAAAGAGGGCAGGCTCGAAGGCGGCAGGCAGTTGTCGGAGCTCGGGGTAGCCTCAGGGACAGGTTCGTCGGCGGCTGCCTCGATCTTGACTCCTTCTTCGGTGACTATACGAATGCAATGATGCATGCACATGAGTATGCTAGCATGAACAATGCAAAACAGGGCATACAACATGAACCCTAATCACTTTTTCTATTTTCCTTAATTATTTAAAAGGTCATTTTATGAAGTTGCTCCAAAATTACCAAATTAATCACATAAGTTCATTATGGTGTAGATAGATGGCAAAACAATTTTCATAATTTTTGGAGGTCATTAAGGTGCTCAAATAAAATCAGACATTAATTAACAAAAGGCACTATTTAACAATTAAAGATAAATGCTCAAAAATCAACTTGTTCCAAAAGACTTCA
Organism: Coix lacryma-jobi var. lacryma-jobi; assembly: GCA_009763385.1. Classification (NCBI taxonomy): domain Eukaryota; kingdom Viridiplantae; phylum Streptophyta; class Magnoliopsida; order Poales; family Poaceae; genus Coix; species Coix lacryma-jobi. The sequence continues at coordinate 75,908 of VDCT01000082.1, read as the reverse complement.
AAATTTCACCAGAGACTAAACATGGCATAGGAAGCTCACAAAAATTTATCTCATGATTTTTGGAGTTATAAATATTTTCTAAAAATCCAAACTATCCATTTATTAATTAAAAGAGGGATTTTACATTTTTAAATTCTTGCAGAAAAGTCAAGTTTCATATTTTTATAAAATACTACACAGTGCATGGAGCATACCATAATTTTATCAGTATTTAGGAACAACAGATTAATTCACACAAAAAAGAGAAAACAGAACACTATTCACATCTTTCAGAAAAAGAAAAGAGCACTGTGCTCCTTCTATGCAGGGCTCGCGAATCGCGCGGGGTTCGGCGCGATCGCGCGGGGCTCGGCGAAACGGAAGCGACTGCTTCGTCCGAGGCCTGGCTCGGGCGAAGCGGAGAGCATGCGCTCGCCGAGGCCTGCTCGGGCGAAGCGGAGAGCATGCGTCGCCGAGGCTTGGCCGGGCAAAGCTAGGCAGCGCTCGCCGAGGTTGGCTCGGGCGAAGCGGACTCGGGCGAGACGGAAGGCTCGGCGAGACGGAAACCAAGCGTCGTCCGGCTGACTGGGAGGCTCGGGCGAACGGAGTGGAAGCAGAGACCGGAGGCTTCGGGTGCTTACCACGGGTCGGAGGCAGGGCTCGGCTGCTTCGAGGGAGACGCGGTTCGCAGGCGTGCTCGAGGGTGTGGCTCGAGGGTGGCTCGACACGTGTCGAGGGTGAGGCTCGAGGGTGAGGCTCGACACGTGCTCGAGGGTGAGGCTCGAGGAAGGAGACGACCGCGGCGGCACTCCGGCGATCCGGCGATCCTGCGCAACACACGAGACCGCAAGGGCCTGGTTAGAGTCGCGCGGAGCCAAGGAAGCTGACACAGGGGTCAGGGGAAGATGATCGTGGCCGGAGAGGGAGTATTTGACGAACCCGAGTTCACCGGTGTTCCGTCGGAGTTGGGAAGATGGGGGTTACGCCGGGCGATTGGAGGCGGGTAGGTGAAATTGAGGGGTGGGAAGCTTCACGAGCTCAAGGCGGAGCTTTCGGGCTAGGTGGTTGAGCGGCGGGAGCTTCGGAGTGGTCTGGCCACGGCGGCGGGGTCGAGTGAGAAGCTCGGACTCCGGCGGTCCCTTTTATAGGCACGGTGGGGCGGTAGAGAGCACGGATGGTGTGGATGAGCTCGGCGAAGCGTGCGCACTCGATTGCAAGCCGGCGGGAGGGACGGCGTGCGCGCAGGGGCCGGGTGTGCGCTCGCCGGCGACGGCCACGCGGCGGCGACGTGCTGGGAGCAGTGGGGGACGGGGCGGGAGGTCAGCGCTTGCGCGTGCGGGTGCGGCATGATGGCGCGGGCGCAGGCGACAAGTCGGGGGCGCGTGCGGCTGCCAGGCGCGCGTGGCGCAGGCGGCGCTGGCGCGCGGCCATGGCCGGGGCCCCCCTAGCTGTAGGTGAAGATGAACAGGGCTAGGTCTAGGGTTTGACTTTCTGTATTTCGCAAATTACTTCCAAAACTTGAACTGAGCAGCAAAAACTCAAACACCAAAGTTGTTCAGAAAAAAGAGATCTACAACTTTGTCAAAAAGAATATTTTCAAAATCCAAACAGTTTTTGAATTAAATACGAAATCAGAAAAGGGACACTTTTAGGATTTGAATAATTTCAAAATTACTTTTGATTTTACATTGAAAGTTGGAAATCTGCAAATATGAAAGTTGTTCCTTTTATCAAAACCTACAACTTTGCTAATATACCCTTTTTCTGAAACCCAATAGTTTTAAATAAATTTTGAAAACTGAAAAGGGGACAAAAACTGGAATTTGAATGAATTTGGATTTACTTCAAACTTTGTACAGAAACTTGAAAATTTGTAAATACCAAAGTTGTTTCTCTTGGCCAGATCTACAACTTTGCTTTTTGGACCAACCTCAAATTTGAATAATTTTTGAATTACAAAAAGAGGGATAAAATCCAGGGTTTGGAAATCAGGTTTTGCAAAGGGATTTGAAATCTGATTTTGATTTTGAACTTTGGCCAACACAACAAAACTTCAAGACATCCAACTGAACAAGAATTACACAAAGCTAGGCACAGAGGTGAAATTACCATTTTGCCCTTAAGGAAGATTTGGGCTTTTAGGGTTTTTGAAAAGAGATTGCTACACAAGTACTAAGCAAACATAAATGCAAGGCAAGAATGATTAATGACTAATGATGATGACATGTCAGGTTAATTACAGTTAAACACCAGAGGTGTTACAGCCTTCCCCCCTAAAAGAAATCTCGCCCCGAGATTCCACGTCTTAAGAAGGAAAAGGCAAAACCTTACATCTACAGAGATTCGAGAAAGTCGGGATAGTTCTTTGCTAAGAAGTCTTCGGATTCCCAGGTGGCTTCTTCTTCAGAGTGCTGGTTCCACTGGATCTTGTACCATCTTGTGGTGGTTCTTCGGGTAACACGATCCTTGTGATCCAACACGCGAACTGGATACTCAGTGTATGACAGATCTGGTTCTAGCTCAACGCCTTCAACTTCAACCACATGTTCAGGTACTCGGAGACACTTCTTGAGTTGGGAGACATGAAACACATTATGAACTGCTGAAAGATGATCGGGCAAACTTAGCTTGTAAGCGACCTTGCCACAACGATCCAGAATCTCAAACGGACCAATGTAGCGGGGTGCTAGCTTTCTTTGACTCCAAAACGAGTGACTCCTTTGGTGGGTGAGACCTTCAGGTACACATAATCCCCGATCTCGAACTGCAGAGGTCGACGTCTCCTGTCAGCATAACTTTTCTGTCGAGACTGTGCAATCTTCATGTTCTCTTGTATATGCTTGACTTTCTCTTCCATATCTTTTACTAGGTCAACTCCAAAGAATTCCCTTTCTCCGGGTTCAGACCAATTGAGAGTGTACGACAACGGCGGCCGTACAGTGCTTCAAAGGGTGCCATTTTGATGCTCTCTTGGTAACTGTTATTATATGAGAACTCTGCCAAGGGCAAACAGTCATCCCAAGTATCTGCGAAGGTGAGCACACATGCTCTCAACATATCCTCTAACACTTGGTTGACTCGCTCAGTTTGTCCATCTGTTTGCGGATGATATGCCGTACTATGCAAGAGCTTGGTTCCAAGTGAGGTATGGAACGCTTTCCAAAACTTTGCGACAAACTGGGTACCACGATCAGAGATAATGCTCTTGGGTATGCCATGGAGTTTCACTATGTGGTTCTTGTACAAAGTGGCATAAGTGGGGACGGTGTAACTGGTCTTCACTGGCAGGAAGTGAGCTTGCTTAGTGAGGCGATCCACGATCACCCATATGGAATCAAAACCTCTTGATGTCTTGGGTAGACCATTGATAAAGTCCATACTGATATCGTCCCATTTCCAAGCAGGTATAGGTAAAGGTTGCAATTCTCCTCCGGGCTTCATGTGCACGGCTTTGACTTTCTGGCAGGTATCGCACTGAGCGACATACCGGGCGATCTCAATCTTCATCTTTGTCCACCAGAATTGCTGCTTCAAATCCTGGTACATCTTGTTGCTGCCGGGGTGGATGGAGAATCTAGTCAAGTGTGCTTCATCAAGGATTAACTTTCTTAACTCAGGCACTTTAGGAACTACTAACCGATTCTTAAACCATACTACTCCTGCATCATCGATCCTGAAACAATCAGCCTTTCCGGATTGGACCTTTTCGATGATGTGCTTGATTCCAGGGTTATCTTTTTGTGCAGCGATGATCTGCTCTCTGATAGGGGTTTCTATTCTGATATTATTCAGAGTTCCTTGTGGAATCATTTCAATATTCAACTTTTCCAGCTCATAACACAAAGAAGAATCATAGGGTTTCATCATCAGACAGTTGCAATAAGACTTGCGACTGAGTGCATCGGCGACCACATTCGCCTTACCCGGATGGTAATGCACTTCAAGATCATAGTCCTTAATTAACTCAAGCCATCTTCTCTGCCTCATATTCAGTTCCTCTTGAGTGAAGATATACTTCAGGCTTTTGTGATCAGTGTACACATTACAGGTACTGCCCAACAAATAATGACGCCAGATCTTCAAGGCATGCACTACTGCTGCTAACTCGAGATCATGAGTTGGGTAATTCTCTTCATGTCGCTTAAGCTGTCGGGAGGCATAAGCGATCACTCGACCTTCTTGCATCAAAACACAGCCCAAACCAGTACCAGATGCATCACAGTAGACATCAAAGGCTTTTCGATGTTCGGCTGGGCTAGCACTGGTGATGTAGTTAACAGTTTCTTCAGAGTTTGAAAGGCTTGCTCACAGGCTGGTGACCAGACAAACTTCACAGAATTCTTTACTAACTCAGTGATAGGCTTGGCGATTCTTGAGAAATCCGGAATGAATCGACGATAATATCCAGCCATTCCCATAAAGCTGCGGACTTGATGAACAGTGGTAGGTGGCTTCCAATCCAGAATGTCTGCCACTTTACCAGGGTCAACTGACACACCTTCAGCGGATAGGACATGACCAAGAAACTGTATCTGATCTAACCAGAACTCACATTTACTGAACTTGGCATACAGCTGATGTTCTCTGAGACGGGATAGAACGATACGAAGATGTTCGGCATGATCTTCAGGGGTTTTTGAGTAGACAAGGATGTCGTCAATGAACACGACCACGAATTTATCAAGCTCTGGCATGAACACAGAGTTCATGAGGTACATGAAATGAGCAGGGGCATTGGTCAAACCGAAGGACATGACCAAGTACTCATATAGGCCGTATCTGGTGGTGAAAGCTGTTTTGGAATATCTTCAGGACGAATCTTTATTTGGTGGTAGCCAGATCTGAGATCGATCTTGGAGAATACTTTGGCTCCAGCTAACTGGTCAAAGAGAAGATCAATACGAGGCAAGGGATATTTATTTTTGATGGTGACCTCATTGAGTGGGCGATAATCAATGCACATTCTGAGAGTCTTGTCTTTCTTCTTTACAAAGATTGCAGGACAGCCCCAAGGAGACGAGCTTGGGCGAATGAAACCCTTGTCCAACAAATCTTGTAATTGGATTTTTAGTTCTGCCAACTCTCTGGGAGGCATTCGATAAGCTCTGCGGGATATAGGAGCAGTCCCGGGCTTTAGCTCTATGGCAAACTCAACGTCACGGTCAGGAGGCAGACCAGGCAAATCCTCAGGAAAAACATCAGGGAATTCACAAACCACGGGGATGTCCCGGGTTTCCAGAACATAGGCGGTATTTATTTGAGTGGCTGCTGGTTTTTGAGGCATTGGAAGTTGGAGAAGGAGTTTGGCGGTACTGTTAGGAATATCCACTCTCACAACTCTATTCAGGATGTCGATCATGGCTTTATACTGACACATCCAATTCATGCCTAGGATGACATCTATCTCCTGATCATGAAGCACTATCATGGTGGTGGGAAATACATGTTCCCCCAACATTACTGGTATACTGCGAACCACTTCCTTAGTACTTATACGCCCTCCAGGCGAAAATATGCAGAAACTTTCTTTTAAATCCTCAATTGATATTTCATGCTTGATGACAAAAGTACGACTGATGAAGGAATGCGATGCACCAGAATCAAACAACACAACTGCAGGGTGATTGGCAACAGGAAACCTACCGATCATGACGGGCTCCCCTTCTGGTATATCGCTGACAGCGGTGTAGTAGACTTGCCCGTGCTTCTTGACAATCTTGCCCTTCTGAGCATGCTGCTGCTGTGCACGGTGCTGCTGCTGCTGAGATCCTCCAGGATTCTTCTGAGCATTCTGGGCATACCTCTTGGGCTTTGGGCACTCACGAGACCAGTGACCAAGCTGGCACAGTTGTAGCAGGGATGGTTGTAGGCTGTTTGTGGAGTGGTGATACGAACACCTGGGCGTTCGGCTGTGTGGCACTCTGCTGGTTGGCATTATGGGTGGTGGCCGCGGTACGGACGACCACTTGCTGGTTGGGGTAAGGTAGACGATTGTGGTGGTGGCTGGGGTGATAGATGATTCTCTGGCGTTTGTGACCGCCAGAGAAGCTGCTGACCCTGCTTTCTTCTTCTTCTTCTCTTCTTGGTACTGGCGATTGCTTTCTTCAAAAGCAACAGCCCGGTCAACAACATCGTGATAAGACCCAGTCAGGTTATTGGACAAGCTCCTGCGGATCTTTGGGTGCAGTCCTCTGAGGAAACAATCCCTCTTCTTCTCATCTGTGTTGACATACTCTGAGGCATACTGGCTGAGATGATTGAATTGACCCACATACTGCATGACTGTGGAGTCTTTCTGTTGGAGAGCCAGGAACTGATCAAGCTTCATTTTCATTAATCCGGAAGGGATGTGATGAGCACGGAAGCAGTGCGGAACTCTTCCCAGGTCAACGATGACCTTCTGGCTGGGCAGCCAACAGGTTGGCGTACCAAGCACTTGCCGGACCACGAAGCTGCTGTGAAGCGAACCGGGCTTCTGGATATCGGTGCAGTTGATAAGACCAAACTTCTGCTCCATGGTGCGGAGCCAATCATCAGCTTCGAGGGGTTCATCGGCCTTGGTGAAGACCGGTGGACGAGTTTCGGTGAATTCCACATAGGTGGTCTCTTGGTTGATGTTGTGGCGACCACGGTGAAAGTTCTGCTGTCCTTGGTTTTGAGCCATTAGGTTGGCAGCGGCGGCCAAGGCTGCAATGGCATCTGCTAGGGTAGCTGGGACAGGTGGAGGGTTTGGGAGGTTGGCATCATCAGAACCTCCAGCTCCAGTGCGAGTGTTCACAGGCATCTGTTAAGCAACTTGGAACTTAGCATTCATAGATAGGGTTCTGAAAACAACAGACTGATAGCTTCTTCTGATACAAAAGACTGATGACTTGATAAGGTGACTGACAGATGATACAGACCGATAAAGGGAAAAGATGCGAAAAGAAAGATACATGCCAGACTTGGCAACAGACAGACTAACGCCCCCAAACCTAGACTAAGGTTTTAGGTAAGCAGATGGTACAGACACTACGAGTCTAGTCGTCGTCGATGATGATCATGTCTTCGTCGTCGTCGTCTTCTTCGAGGATGAGCTCAGGCTCTTCCTCCTCGTCCTCGTCTTCAGCGTGGACGTCCTCAGCAGGTTCAATTTCTTCGTCCACGTCTGGCTCTTGTTCCACATCGGTTCTTCCACTACTCCGTCCTCAGGGTCTTCCATAACCGGGGGTACCAAGGGGTGGAGTTGATCATACAGCTGATGCACTTCCTCATGAAGCATATCATTGAACTGTTCAATCTGAGCTGTGTACTGCTGCAGTCCGTGGAGCTGGGCTCTGGTAACGTCCTCGCGGGTCCAAGCATCATTGCGCTGCTCGATAGCGCGAACCGTGTTCCGGTTGGCCTGCTCCAGGGAAGCTCGTGCCTCATAAAACTCCAGGCGTGAGTGGTAGAAGTCATGCTCCAAGTTCTCAGCTCAGCCTTCAGATCCTTGATCTCCTCCTTCAGGTTCTTACGGGTGCGGCGGGAAAGCGACGACCGTTGGAAGATTCTCCAGTCTCCTCCCCAGCGTGGTGCCAGCTGGTGGCGTGGCACACCATGCGGTCCAGTCGACTTGCGGGCAGTCAGCTTGATACGGGCCATGTCTGGATAAGAGAAGATGGATGAGAAAGGCTAGCAAGAACAGGTAAAGGCATACTACCCCAACGAACTTAGAGAGGAAGTTAACTTAAGTGATTATGACATGATGCATGAATCGTTCCTACGGAACAAAGCAATGCAATAAATAAATAAAGTACATAGGGCTTAAAACATGTTGTTCCACTAGCTAGTGTTGCCATATGAGAGACAAGATGAGAGAAGCAATTTGGACTCAAAATAGTCAAGTTTAGTTTGTTTGGACTCAAAAAGGTCTTTTGAAGTTTTCGCAAAAACGAACACTGCAACGTTAAAGTGAGATGCTCCGATACCACTCTGTGACGGAACGACCCTAATCCCATGGCCCACGTGTCCCTGTCAACCTCTGACAGCCGAACCCATGTTCCATGTGATTAAGACCTGTTCGCCACCGGGCTACATCAGTGCCCAATGTCCGCAGGATCATCTCACAATTCGGTTACAGCATTGCATACTTTTACAAATAACATCGGAATAATGAGCGGAAGACTTAAATAACATTAGTTTTACAAAACAGGGTTCCAAATAGAAATTAAGGTGCAGTTATTACAAACCAAGTTCTGATAATAGAAATAGACATAGGCAACATAGTGGAGAACAGCAAAGATACTTATAATCACCCAGCCCGAGGGTGTACAACTATTCTTCGGCCTCATCGGCCTCTTCCTGGACGATGGTCACGCAGCAGGGTGCAAGACACATCGGGGACTCTGTCATACCTGCAGCATGGGTAACAAACCCTGAGTACTGGGGTACTCAACAAGACTTACCCGACTAAAGAAAAGGGAGAAGACTCAGGAATGAGAGGCTTAGGGTAGTCAAGGTAAGGCTTAAGCAAGATCAAGTATTTTGCAGAAAAGCATTTTTGTAAACCTTATTTTATTTTGAAAGATTCAGTATTCCTCAATTCTTCATCGTTCATGATTCATTTTACATTTCAAACATTCCTAGTTGAGAACCACTCTCCGTTGACAGTCAGTGGACCAAGTCTCCATAACCGAGGAGCAACGTTAATCCGGATAAATAATACTCAGCTGAGGATCCCTATCCACACTGCATATGTAGCACCCAAGCTTGCATATGCCAACTCGTCTACCACGATTCCTCCAAGATTGGACCCGGTCCTACGCCACCCGAAGTACAGTACACCACTCCTTTCCAGGTACGACGACCACGTGGGTACATGCTACTTCCGCCATCTCTCCACTCCCAGTGCGCGGTTGTCGGTCCCAATCAAGGATTTCTCGGAGCCAGAGCTTTCCGAAGTATGTGAATAGTTACAAGTCTTGACCAGCAGGCCCCCATACGGATGGTCCCTAATTTTCCAGCCAGAACTATACCTTGGTCATATCTCACCCAAGCGTAATAGTCCTGTCAGTTTTTCAACCTGTCCCGGTCGGTGTCAACTGTTGAGTCCCGGACTACAACATGACGGCACCGTACGCTCGGACAACCTCTCCTCGCTATTGACTAGGTACGGATCAGATACCTAGCCAACAGCCGGGAGTAAGACCAAATTCCATAAACATTCCTTAAGTGATCACACTTTTGAAATTGGCATTTTATTGCAAAGTCTAATTCAATAAGCATTGCTAAGCATTTTCAAATACTTTTGAAAAGCAGGTATCAGGTGTATCAGTGGTCAAGGTGGATAGTGCATCAATTAGGATAGCACACAACTCCTATAAACCTAATGCAATAATTTAACTCAAAAGCATTTAAGGAAATCATTTTATAAATTCAAGGAAAGGGTTAAATGCACCGGGGCTTGCCTTGAAGAGCAAAGAGGGCAGGCTCGAAGGCGGCAGGGCAGTTGTCGGAGCTCGGGGTAGCCTCAGGGACAGGTTCGTTGGCGGCTGCCTCGATCTTGACTCCTTCTTCGGTGACTATACGAATGCAATGATGCATGCACATGAGTATGCTAGCATGAACAATGCAAAACAGGGCATACAACATGAACCCTAATCACTTTTTCTATTTTCCTTATTATTTAAAAGGTCATTTTATGAAGTTGCTCCAAAAATTACCAAATTAATCACATAAGTTCATTATGGTGTAGATAGATGGCAAAACAAATTTCATAATTTTTGGAGGTCATTAAGGTGCTCAAAAATCAGACATTAATTAACAAAGGCACTATTTAACAATTAAAGATAAATGCTCAAAATCAACTTGTTCCAAAACCTTCAAATTTCACCAGAGACTAACATGGCATAGGAAGCTCACAAAAATTTATCTCATGATTTTTGGAGTTATAAATAATTTTCTAAAAATCCAAACTATCCATTTATTAATTAAAAGAGGGATTTTACATTTTTAAATTCTTGCAGAAAAGTCAAGTTTCATATTTTTATAAAATACTACACAGTGCATGGAGCATACCATAATTTTCTCAGGATTAAGGAACAACAGATTAATTCACACAAAAAAGAGAAAACAGAACACTATTCACATCTTTCAGAAAAGAAAAGAGCACTGTGCTCCTTCTATGCAGGGCTCGGCGAATCGCGCGGGGCTCGGGCGAATCGCGCGGGCTCGGGCGAAACGGAAGCGACTGCTTCGTCCGAGCCTGGCTCGGCGAAGCGGAGAGCATGGCACGCTCGCCGAGGGCCTTGGCTCGGGCGAGCGAGAGCATGCGCTCGCCGAGGCTTGGCTCGGCGAGCGGACCGGGCGAGACGAGCTCGGGCGAGACGGAAAAGCAAGCGTCCGTCCGAGGCCTGACTGGGAGGCTCGGGCGAACGGAGTGGAAGCAGAGACCGGAGGCTTCGTGCTTACCACGGGTCGGAGGCAGGGCCTCGCTGCTTTGAGGAGCGCGGTTCGCAGGCGTGCTCGAGGGTGTGGCTCGAGGGTGAGGCTCGACACGTGCTCGGGGTGAGGCTCGAGGGTGAGGCTCGACACGTGCTCGAGGGTGAGGCTCGAGGAAGGAGACGACCGCGGCGGCACTCCGCGATCCGGCGATCCTGCGCAACACACGAGACCGCAAGGGCCTGGTTAGAGTCGCGCGGAGCCAAGGAAGCTGACACAGGGGTCAGGGGAAGATGATCGTGGCCGGAGAGGAGTATTTGACGAACCCGAGTTCACCGGTGTTCCGTCGGAGTTTGGGAAGATGGGGTTACGCCGGGCGATTGGAGGCGGGGAGGTGAAATTGAAGGGTGGGAAAGCTTCACGAGCTCAAGGGAGCTTTCGGCTAGTGGTTGAGCGGCGGGAGCTTCGGAGTGGTCTGGCCACGCGGCGGGGTCGAGTGAGGAGCTCGGACTCCGGCGGTCCCTTTTATAGGCACGGTGGGGACGGTAGAGAGCACGGGATGGTGTGGATGAGCTCGGCCGAAGCGTGCGCACTCGATTGCAAGCCGGCGGGAGGGACGGCGTGCGCGCAGGGCCTGGGTGGCGCTCGCCGGCGACGGCCACGCGGCGGCGACGCCCTGGGAGCATGGGGGACGGGGCGGAGGTCAGCGCTTGCGCGTGCGGTGCGGCATGATGGCGCGGGCGCAGGCGACAAGTCGGGGCGGCGTGCGGCTGCCAGGCGCGCGTGGCGCAGGCGGCGCTGGCGCGCGGCCATGGCCGGGGCCCCCTAGCTGTAGGTGAAGATGAACAGGGCTAGGTCTTAGGGTTTGACTTTCTGTATTTCGCAAATTACTTCCAAAACTTGAACTGAGCAGCAAAAACTCAAAACACCAAAGTTGTTCAAAAAAAAGAGATCTACACTTTGTAAAAAGAATATTTTCAAAATCCAACAGTTTTTGAATTAAATACGAAATCAGAAAAGGGAACACTTTTAGGATTTGAATAATTTCAAAATTACTTTTGATTTTACATTGAAAGTTGGAAATCTGCAAATATGAAAGTTGTTCCTTTTATCAAAACCTACAACTTTGCTAATATCCCTTTTTCTGAAACCCAATAGTTTTTAATAAAATTTTGAAACTGAAAAGGGGACAAAAACTGGAATTTGAATGAATTGGATTTACTTCAAACTTTGTACAGAAACTTGAAAATTTGTAAATACCAAAGTTGTTTCTCTTGGCCAGATCTACAACTTTGCTTTTTGGACCAACCTCAAATTTTGAATAATTTTTGAATTACAAAAAGAGGGATAAAATCCAGGGTTTGGAAATCAGGTTTTGCAAAGGGATTTGAAATCTGATTTTGATTTTTGAACTTTGGCCAACACAACAAAACTTCAAGACATCCAACTGAACAAGAATTACACAAAGCTAGCACAGAGGTGAAATTACCATTTTTGCCCTTAAGGAAGATTTGGGCTTTTAGGGTTTTTGAAAAGAGATTGCTACACAAGTACTAAGCAAACATAAATGCAAGGCAAGAATGATTAATGACTAATGATGATGACATGTCAGGTTAATTACAGTTAAACACCAGAGGTGTTACAGACATGGGCAACGGCTCGACGCAACCAATCAAGCGAAAGTCTAGCCTCAAATAGGTAAACAGGCTCAACTCCGCTAGCAGGAAAACTCGAGCACCAATTGGAAAAACAACTGAACATCAGCAAAACAAAGCTAGCCCTCAAGAAGAGGTAGGACTGGCTCACACCGCAGCAAATACCAATTGAAAAATCAAAGCAAAATGCTGTCCCTCAAGATAGAGGCACAGAGGCTCAACACAACTAGCAAGAGGCTCGAAACAAACCTTACGTCAACACTATGCCCAGAGGCTCACCACACTACAAGAACTCGAACCAAAACCTTACGGTCAAACTCCCCTTGAATAGTGCACGCAACTAGACACTCTCCCTTAGTTGGACTCAGGAAGCATATGATTTGCAATTCTCCCCCTTAGTTAAAATGCAACCATCAGCATAAGGAACCGAAGCAATTTTCTCTCCCTCAGAAAATGCACATTAAAGTTTTCCAACAAGAGATTTCCCTCCTTCCAAAATGCATATGAGTCACAATGCAGTTACACCACTACAAGAAATGGTTGGTTTTTGACATAAAATCAATTTATTACACTGGCTTTTGACGTTAATGATGACTAGTTATGTGAATTATGACATTAGTTATGTGCATTAGACATCAGTTATGTGTATTATGACCAAAGTACAATGCCAAAATGATTGCCCTCGACTCATTCATAACTACGATTATTACATAACTCATGTCATCCTAACATATTATGTCATAACCCTGCAGAATTAAACGTCAAAAGCCATTGTCACAAATGGATTTTAACGGCAAAAGCCCACCATTTCTTTAGTTTTAGCACCTGCTTCAGGAATATAGTCAAGAAATGCAAGATGCTCTAAACCTATAGCTCCAACGACTCACTGAAAAAGCATACAAGCTAGCGAAGGCTCAAACTGATCACCAATATGGAATATAACATCTGAGCAAATGAGCAGTTTTTGCCAAAAAGGTATTCACCATCAAAATAGCACTACACATGTATAGACAGGAACTTAGACAAGTGCTATCATGTATACAAGGTGAACTACCCCTAGCAAGTTCAATCATCATGCTATCGAATGAAGCATAAACTTGTGAATTCAGTTTTAATCGGAGTTGCAGCGGTTAAGATTACACAAGTTCAAATTTAGCATGTGATTGCGAGAGGTTGAAAGCTTGTCATTGCCTAACTTTTCAACTGTGCGAAGCCTATGTAAAGCACTCAGAAAGCTTAAAGCACAGTTTCGGTCATACACTACACAGCTCAGTTTAACTCAAGTGCAATGAGAAACAGTCTCGAAACTGGTGATGTGTGACAAGCAATTCCATCTCGTCTTTCAATTCACTTAAAAACTTGGTTCAGATTTATTTGACAGAATATGAACAGACCAAGCAAGTGACAGACTTAGAACTAGAGACATAGCAACCTAGCATATATGAAAAGCACGAGTGAAATTCAACACATCTTACACATGCTAGTTGCATATCTCAATGGTGAAATTTTCAGGTTTATGTTGTTAAGGAGGTTCACCATTCAAAAATAGCTCAGCTCACAACATGTATTAATGATCAGAAGGAGCATAAGCTACAACGTCAACATATGTCAGAGCATACTAAACAGAGCATAATTACATTCTAAAGACTTATATCCATGAAGCTCAGAATGTAAAAGCAGGCTAAAATACAAAAAAAAAGCAAGCAACGAGAAAATAGTCAGTTGTATTATACAAGATCCAAAATGTTTCCCCCATCTAAAAGGGGAAACACACACCAAGCTCACCCCTCAACCTTTAAAGGTTGATTCGTCCAAAGGCTTGGTGAAAATATCAGCCAGCTGATGATGAGTATCGACATGGCGAGGTCGATATCACCCTTCTCAATAGTGGCTCTGCAAAAATGAAAGCGCACATCAATGTGTTTGGTCTTCGAGTGAAGCACGGGGTTCTTAGCAACGCTAATCGCACTCGTGCGTCACAAAGCAAGGAACACGAGAAAAGCTCAGACCAAAATCACGCAAAGTGGCCATCATCCAAAACAACTGGGAACAGCAGCTAGCCGCAGCAACATACTCATCCTCCGTGGTAGACTGGCGACACTAGACTGCTTGCGAGAAGACCACGATACAAGAGAAGAACCAATAAATTGCAAGTCCGAAATGGACTTGCCGCTCAATGCGGCAACCAGTAAAATCGGCATCGAATAACCGCAAAGGGAGAGGGTGGAGGAAGCTGAATACCAAATCCCGAACTCAGGTGTGAAACGAAGGTACCTGAAAATGCGCTTGACCGCTTGACGGTGAGAAGTGAGCGGCGACGCCTGAAAGCGCGCACAATGACACACCGCGAACTGGATGTCCGGGCGTGTCGCCGTCAGGTAGAGCAGCGACCCGATCATGCTTCGGTACTCCTTTTGGTTCACAGCTTCTCCATCCTTGTCCGCATCCAGGGCCGTCGTGGTCGACATGGGTGTTGGAAGAGGCTTGGCCCTCACCCATATCGAAACCCTTTAGCAAGTCCTTGGTATACTTGCCCTGGTGCACAACGTCCCTTCTCGAGATTGCTTAATTTGCAATCCGAGAAAGAAAGTCAGCTCGCCCATCATACTCATCTCGAACTCCCTGCTCATAGTATCTGCAACTTGCAACCAAAGCGTGAGAAGAACCACCGAAAATGATATCATCCAGTAAATCTGGACCAAGAGAGTGTCTTTGCCTTGCTTGAGGAGAAAGAGCGTTTTATCCACACATCCCATTTTAAAACCCTTAGCAAGCAAAAAGTTTTTCAACCTACCATACCAGGCTCTAGGGGCTTGTTTCAAACCATATAAAGCTTTGTGGAGTTTGAAAACATGGTTTGGAAACTTGGGATTTTCAAAACCGGGGGTTGTTCAACATAAACCTCTTCTTCTATGTAGTCGTTTTAGAAGGCACTCTTGACATCCATTTGAAAAAGTTTTAAACCTTTGGATGTTGCAAAAGACAAGAGTATCCTAATAGCCTCCAACGAGCTACAGGAGCAAAAGTCTCCTCATAGTCTATCCCCTCCTTTTGACTATAGCCCTTTGCTACAAGCCTGGCCTTGTTTCTAACAACGTGGCCATCCTCTCCTTGCTTGTTTTTGAAAACCATTTTGTCCCAATAGGCTTACAGTCTGGAGGAGGTGGAACTAAACCCAAACCCGATTTCTCTCAAAGTTTCTCAAGCTCCTCATGCATGGCATTGACCCAATCCGGATCCGTCAAAGCGTGTCCAACATCTCGGGGCTCAAAATCAGCAACAAAAGCAGGGATGAGCAAGTGAGAGATTTGAGACCTGGACCGAGTGACCCATTCGTCAATGTTGCGATAGCATCTGTGCTGAGGGGGATGTTGGCGCTGGATGTATCATGGCACCTCCCGTGCAGAGGTGATCTCCCCCTCAATAGCAGCTGGTGCCTCCCCGGGTACAAAAGGTACCGCTCGGGGTGGTGGATCCCACGGCCCCCAGGAAGAAGAAGTGTCGGGGGCCGTGAGTCGTCGTAGAAGCCGCTCTGGGGCGGCCAGCAGGTGGGGGGTGCTGGATCATCCATACCTTCAGCACCCTCATCCTCGTCATCAAAAAGGAGGCTCACCGACCTCGTGATCACTGCACGCTTAAAACGAGAAGAAGGACAACCATGGTCTCGTCGCGAAGGGTGACATCGGATGTCTCCTGACTCGGTTAGTGTCAAGGTTAAGTACATGATAAGCTCGAGTGTGAGTGTGCCATAACCCAAAAACACACCGTCAGAAGAACGAGACTCAAATTTGTCGAAGTTGCCCTTTTTGAGTATAAAACAATGGCAACCAAAAACTCAAAAATAACTCACCTTTGGGCAGTTTTCCAAAACGCAACTCATAAGAAGTCTTTTTCAAGAAAGCTCGGAGAAAAATGCGATTTGAAATGTAGCATGCAGTTGTAACACCTCTGGTGTTTAACTGTAATTAACCTGACATGTCATCATCATTAGTCATTAATCATTCTTGCCTTGCATTTATGTTTGCTTAGTACTTGTGTAGCAATCTCTTTTCAAAAACCCTAAAAGCCCAAATCTTTCTATAAGGGCAAAAATGGTAATTTCACCTCTGTGCCTAGCTTTGTGTAATTCTTGTTCAATTGGATGTCTTGAAGTTTTGTTGTGTTGGCCAAAGTTCAAAAATCAAAATCAGATTTCAAATCCCTTTGCAAAACCCTGATTTCCAAACCCTGGATTTTATCCCTCTTTTTGTAATTCAAAATTATTCAAAATTTGAGGTTGGTCCAAAAAGCAAAGTTGTAGATCTGGCCAAGAGAAACAACTTTGGTATTTACAAAATTTTCAAGTTTCTGTACAAAGTTTGAAGTAATCCAAATTCATTCAAATTCCAGTTTTTGTCCCCTTTTTAGTTTTTCAAAAATTTATTTAAAAACTATTGAGTTTCAGAAAAAGGGTATATTAGCAAAGTTGTAGGTTTTGATAAAAGGAACAACTTTCATATTTGCAGATTTCCAACTTTCAATGTAAAATCAAAAGTAATTTTGAAATTATTCAAATCCTAAAAGTGTCCCCTTTTCTGATTTTCTATTTAATTCAAAAACTGTTTTGAATTTGAAAATATTCTTTTTGACAAAGTTGTAGATCTCTTTTTTTTTGAACAACTTTGGTGTTTTGAGTTTTTGCTGCTCAGTTCAAAGTTTTGGAAGTAATTTGCGAAATACAGAAAGTCAAACCCTAGACCTAGCCCTGTTCATCCCCTACCTCTAGCGGCACAGAGCAGGAGGGGCCCCGGCCATGCCGCGCGCCAGCGCCGCTTGCGCCACGCGCGCCTGGCAGCCGCACGCCCGCCCCCGACTTGTCGCCTGCGCCCGCGCCATCATGCCGCACCCGCACGCGCAAACGCTGACCTCCGCCCCCGTCCCCTACAGTGCCCAGGGCGTCGCCGCCGCGTGGCCGTCACCTGCGAGCCTTCGCCCAGGCCCTGGGTGCACGCCCGTCCTCCCGCCGGCTTGCAATCGAGTGCGCACGCTTCGGCCGAGCTCATCCACACCATCCCGTGCTCTCTACCGTCCCCGACCGTGCCTATAAAAGGGACCGCCGGCCGGCAGACCTCCTCATCCCTCCGCCACCGTGGCCAGGCCAGTCCAGAGCTTCCGTCGCTCAACCACCTAGCCCAGCAAGCTTCGCCTCGACGTCGCACAGCTCCCCAACCCCTCAATTCCACCGCTATCGGCTCCCACCGCCGAGTGCAAGTCCTTCTTCCTCAGCGCCGGTGAGAAGCCGTCTGACTCGGGTCGACGGAATTTGCCGCCGTCGCTCCACCTCTCCTCCCTCTGGCCTCTGACCTTCATTCCTTGCCTTCTTGCGTTCCTAACCAGCTACTGGTGGCCGTGCCTGGTGTACAGGGTCGCCGAATCGCCGGAGTGCCGCCCGCGGCCGTCTCCTCCCTCGAGCCGCATCTCTCAAACGTGTCGAGCCTCACCCTCGAGAACGTGTCGAGCCTCACCCTCGAGCACGTGTCGAGCCTCACCCTCGAGCCCACACCCTCGAGCACGCCTGCGAACCGCGCTCCCTCGAGCAGCCGAAGCCTGCCTCCGACCGTGGTAAGCACTCGAAAGCCCCCCCGGTCTCTTGCTTCCACTCCGCTTCGCCCGAGCCTAGCCTCGAGCAGACACGTACCCCTCACCGTCTTCGCCGAGCCTAGCCTCGAGCGGACACACAGACCCTCACCACTTCGCTCGAGCCAGGCCTCGAGCGGACTCACGCACTCTCCGCTTCGCCACGAGCCATCGGCCTCGGCGGGAACACCATCGCTTTCCGTCTCGCCCGAGTCCTCCCGGCCAGGCCTCGGACGAAACGCTTGTTTCCGTCTCGCCCGAGCCTACCAGCCAGGTCTCGGATGGCCGAGTGTTTCCGCCTCCCGAGCCCTGCTGTCCGCCTCGCCGCGATTCGCCCGAGCCCCTGCGAGGAAGGAGCACAGCGCTCTTTCTTTTTTCCTTTTTGAAAGAGTGTGAATAGTGTTCTGTTTTCTCCTTTTTGTGTGATTTAATCTATTGTTCCTTAAATCTTGAGAAAAAATATGGTATGCTCCTTGCTCTGTGTAGAATTTTATAAAAATATGAAACTTGACTTTTCTGCAAGAATTTGAAAATGTAAAATCCCTCTTTTAATTAATAATGGATGGTTTTGGATTTTTAGAAAATTATTTATAACTCCAAAAATCATGAGATAATTTTTGTGAGCTTCCTATGCCATATTTAGTCTCTGGTGAAATTTTGAAGTCTTTTGGAGCAAGTTGATTTTTGAGCATTTATCTTTAATTGTTAAATAGTGCCTTTGTTAATTAATGTCTGATTTTATTTGAGCACCTTAATGACCTCCAAAAATTATGAAATTTGTTTTGCCATCTATCTACACCATAATGAACTTATGTGATTAATTTGGTAATTTTTGGAGCAACTTCATAAAATGACCTTTTTAAATAATTAAGAAAAATAGAAAAAGGGATTAGGGTTCATGTTGTATGCCCTGTTTTTGCATTGTTCATGCTAGCATACTCATGTGCATGCATCATTGCATTCGTATAGTCACCGAAGAAGGAGTCAAGATCGAGGCAGCCGCCGACGAACCTGTCCCTGAGGCTACCCCGAGCTCCGACAACTGCCCTGCCGCCCTCGAGCCTGCCCTCTTTGCTCTTCAAGGCAAGCCCCGGTGCATTTAACCCTTCCTTGGTTTTATAAAATGTTTTCCTTAAATGCTTTTGAGTTAAACTACTGCATTAGGTTTATAGGAGTTGTGTGCTATCCTAATTGATGCACTATCCACCTTGACCACTGATACATCCGATACCTGCTTTTCAAAAGTATTTGAAAAATGCTTAGCAATGCTTATTGAATTAGACTTTGCAATAAAATGTCATTTTCAAAAGTGTGATCACTGAAAGAATCTTTATGGGAATTTGGCTTTACTTCCCGTTCGATGACTGCTTGCCTAGCTAGCATGTGGTCATTGTCGAGAAGAGGGTTCCGCGCGTACGGTGCCGTCATGTTGTAGTCCGGGACTCAACAGTTGACACCGACCGGGACAGGGTTGAAAAACTGACAGGACTATTACGCTTGGGTGAGATATAACCAAGGTATAGTTCTGGCTGGAAAATTAGGGACCATCCGTATGGGGACCTGCTGGTCAAGACTTGTAACTGTTCACATACTTCGGAAAGCTCTGGCTCCGAGGAATCCTTTATTGGACCGACAACCGCGCACTGGGAGTGGAGAGATGGCAGAAGTAGCATGTACCCACGTGGTCGTCGTACCTGGATAGGAGTGGTGTACTGTACTTCCGGGTGGCGTAGGACCGGTCCAATCTTGGAGGAATCGTGGTAGACGAGTTGGCATATGCAAGCTTGGGTGCTACATATGCAGTGTGGATAGGGATCCTCAGCTGAGTATTATTTATCCGGATTAACGTTGCTCCTCGGTTATGGAGACTTGGTCACTGACTGTCAACGGAGAGTGGTTCGCAACTAGGAATGTTTTGAAATGTAAAATGAATCCGGAATGATGAAGAATTGAGGAATACTGAATCTTTCAAAAAAAAATAAGGTTTACAAATGCTTTTCTGCAAATACTTGATCTTGCTTAAGCCTTACCTTGACTACCCTAAGCCTCTCATTCCTGAGTCTTCTCCCTTTTTCTTTAGTCGGTAAGTCTGTTGAGTACCCCCGTACTCAGGGTTGTTACCCATGCTGCAGGTATGACAGAGTCCCCGATGTGTCTTGCACCCTGCTGCGTGACCATCGTCCAGGAAGAGGCCGATGAGGCCGAAGAATAGTTGTACACCTCGGGCTGGGTGATTATAAGTATCTTTGTTGTTCTCCACTACGTTGCCTATGTCTATTTCTATTATCAGAACTTGGTTTGTAATAACTGCACCCTAATTTCTATTTGGAACCCTGTTTTGTAAAACTAATGTTATTTAAGTCTTCCGCTCATTATTCCGATGTTATTTGTAAAAGTATGCAATGCTGTAACCGAATTGTGAGATGATCCTGCGGACATTGGGCACTGATGTAGCCCGGTGGCGAACAGGTCTTAATCACATGGAACATGGGTTCGGCTATCAGAGGTTGACAGGGACACGTGGGCCATGGGATTAGGGTCGTTCCGTCACAGCAGTTCTCATAGCTTCGGCCCAATATCGCCTAGGAGTCCTATGCTCATCGAGCATCGTCCTGGCCATCTCTACAAGGGTCCGATTCTTCCTCTCTACAACACACATTATGTGGCGGTGTGTAGGGGGAAGAAAACTGATGCTCTAAACCCAAAGAGTTACAAAACTTCTCAAAAACCAAATTCTTGAATTCGGAACCATTATCACTCCTAATAGCTCGCATCGAGTTCAAAGGGAACTCATTCTGAAGACGCAAAATCAGATTGCGAGCAAAGGAGAAAGTCTCGGTCTTCTCAGCTAAAAAGAAGACCCATGAATATCTCGAAAAGTCATCGACAACAACAAGCACGTATCACTTCCCCCCAACCGAGCTCACCCGAGCCAGACCAACAAGGTCCATGTGCAAAAGCTCTCCAGGGCGCATGGTCATGACCTGAGTCACTGGATGGTGGGGAGCGGCAACCATCTTCCCATGTCTACAAGAGTGGCAAACAAGATCCTTCTCCATGGATAACTTGGGCAATCCTCGGATTAGGCCAAGTGAACTAAGTCTTGCAAGCAAGTCGAAGCTCAAATGTCCAAGTCTCCTATGCCACTTCCAAAGATCAGAGGAGGAAGGTCCAGCCACAAGACAACGAGAAATGCCAAAGACTCCGAGAAATTTGCACGAAAGACTTTTCCAAAGGGCGAAATCAAACACACAAGATTGCCCTGAGGATCCAAAATACGACTGAGATTCGGTTTAAAACGAATCTCATAGTCGTCGTCAAAGAGTTGCGAAACAGAAAGAAGGTTAAAATGCAAGTTAGAAAACAAGAGCAACATCGCGCAACACAAAGTGCTCATTAACTCGCACCGACCCACGAGACAAAACCTTACCTTTGCTATTGTTGCCGAAGGTGATAAACTCCTTTCCGGCGACAGGGCTAAGACTGGAGAACCAATTGGTGTTTCCGGTCATGTGCCTCGAGCAACCGGAATCCACCAACGAAACGTCCTCCAATCGTTTTACCTACATCAATAAAAAGACATAGGGTGAGCATACGGTCCAACACTGGGGTTAGTGAAGTAGGAAGAATACCAGTGTTGGGCCGGCTGCTCAAAAGAATGGTTAGCAGAAAAACCATCCCTAGCACGCCTACGGGGAAAGCGATCACCACATTGAGGAAAGCGTGGTCCGCTAAGGGAAGAGCGTCCATCGCGATACTCAAAACGCGGTGGGGGAAACGCTCTACAACAAAGCCACCGCCACAGGGTCCATAGCCTACAACTGCAGGCTCCCGCCGGGCACGTCCTCTCCGCTGCCTAGGCCTGGGAACTTGAGGTTCTGGACCTCTAGGCCTAGCAGCACGCCTCTGAACATTCGGCGCATGTACATCATGGAAAGGATGGTACATGTCCGCATTGTTCATCTCCCTTGCACGGCGCGCCCTCTCTCTTGCGCCGAAAGCAAAACTCACTCAAGTGTCCATCTCACCCACAGTGCTCACAATGGTACCTCACCTCACTCAAAGGGGTTGTTGGTACTCACGGTAGTGGTTGTGGATTACTTTGCCCTTCTGTGGCATAAGCTCCTCTTGGATGGGTGACATGGTGTCTAGCTTGTTCTTGAGGTGGTTGGTTTGGGAGCCCATGATTGTTTCTTGGGTGGAGCTCTCGGAGGCTCAACAAAGACCTCATCCTTGATGTTAGGCTTGAGTGGCTCTTTGGGTGGAATCTTGGTAAGCTTGGGAGTAGTGGTGGAGTTGGGCTTCTCACATGGGTTAAGACCACTCGACTCTCCAATCTTCCCAAAAGATGAACCATCAACACCTGGAGCAAAACCTACACCAGGACCTCCAGCAGCTCGCTTGAATTGGGAGATCATCATCCCGAGCTGTGGCTCACCACTAGACACCCATGACAAGATGGTCCGAAGGTATGTGTTTTCTTCCTCGGTTTGCATCTTGTCATGCTTCACGTTCGCAATCTCCATCTCCAAACCTTCACAAAGAACACACCTAGCCACACATGTGCTACCTGAGTTGGCCTCTTCAAGAGACACAATCTTGGCATTCTTCTCTACCAACTCAGATTGCAAGACAGGACAAGTCTTGCACGCACCCAACAGCGAGGGTCTAGCCTTCAGCTCATCCACCTCTCCTACCAACGCAGCATACTTACCTCTCAAGGTGAGAAGGTCAGTCATGTGCTTGGTGCACATCTCACACTCACTCTACCTCCTCAGAAACGACCACTGTGGACTTAGCAAACTCAAGCTCTCTCACCGTGTCCTCCCACTTCTGCCTAAACTCCTTGCGCTCTCTAGCAGCACGCCTAAGCAATTTGTCCTGACTAAGCAAGGCGGCAGTAAGCTTCTCGACCTCAGCAGAAAGCTCGTCGTGGGTGAGAGATACCTGAGGGTGTCGTCGTCGTCGTTGTCGTTCCGAGGAGTCTCCTCCAGCTCGCCGTCGACCTCCTTGCCGAGGGCCATGGTGCAGAAGCCGTCGTCGTCGGCGAAGAAGCAGAGGCCGTTCAGCTTGTCCTCGATCCTCTTCTTCTTCTCGGACTCGTCATCACTTGAGCAAGCAGAGTCGTCATCCGAGCCATCGACGTCGCTGAGCGTGGCAAAGAATGCACGCTGCTCAGCCTGGGCCTTCTCCAAGTACTTCTTCTTGATGTACTCCTTGTCGAAGCCGCCCCTCCGCTTGTGCCTCGCGGGGACGTACTTCTCCTTGCGCTTGCCGGAGTCGTACTTGTGCCCATGATCGCCCTTCCCAGATGTGTGCTTCTTCTTGGGACAGTTGGCGATGAAGTGGTCGGGGTCGCCGCACTCAAAGCATCCTGAGCATCCTCCTCTGCGGCGATGGTTCATGCGGTTGTTGTGGAACCGCGAGAACCGGTGGCGAGCATTGCCAACTCGTCATCCCCCAAAGACTCCAGCTGGTTCTCTATGACAGAGAAGAGTGAAGAAGTGCAAATCCTTCAGAGGGGTTAGCAAAAGAGCCAGAAACCAAAGCCATAGTCGGGCCAGAAGGATTTTCATAAGAAGCCCTCGACATGGCGTCAATCTCACTAGACTTGAGCTTGCTAAAGAGCTCGTCGCAAGTGAGGGTCTCATAGTTAGACGATTCGATGATCGCCTGGACCTTGAGTCCCACACTGACCGATCAAGAGTATGCAAAAGCTTCAAAACCCTCTCATGATCGTCAAAAGGCAACAGCTCCTTGTTCGCTCTCATCTTGTTGACAATGACCTGAAAGCGAGCAAATAAACTCTCTATGCTCTCGCCAGGCATGTGTCGAAAGTTCTCGTACTCCCGCTTGTGCGACTCGTAGAGACGAGATTTGACTTGAGAGGTTCCCTCATGGAAGCGCATGAGGGTAGCCCAAATCTCACGAGCCGTGGGGAGGTGAGAAACGCGATCAAACTCGGACATGCTCAAACAGGAGAAAAGAGCGTTACGTGCTCGGCTATTAGCATCGTGCTCATCCATCTGAAGCTGAGTAACACGAGCAACCAAGACAACGTAATCGTCCCTGTTGCAAATCTCCCAAACAGAAGAGCCCATGCTCTGGAGATAGGCCGACATGCGTATCTTCCAATACGCATAGTTCGTCCCATCAAAGAACGGCGGTTTGCCCACGCCGCGATCCATGTCGCCTTCTATGGATCTGGAACCAGCTAAGGTGGAAGATCCTTAACCTGCTCCGATACCAATTGTAGGACCGAGAAAGGAATAGCAAGGCGACCAGAGGGGGGGGGGAATGGGAGCTCAAAAATTTCTCTCAAAACTTTGGCCTATTGTCCCCAAAATCTACCCCCGAAAGCTTCGATCGAAACTGTGATGCCCACGACCCTTGAAAGAGGGTGGATGATCCCTAGGATCACAGCGAGGCACCACAAAGCGATAGCAAACCAAACGGCAAAAGCAACGGATCAAGTTCGACCCTCAAAAACCAAGTCCCAAACGTAGATAGACGGCTACGTTGAGAAATCCACAAATACCGATGCTAACAAGTAGCAAAGATACCTGGAGAGGTTCCTTGGTCAACTACAAGGCTAAACGAGAAGTCCGAAAACAAAGCGAGGAAGCCGGGAGAGCTAACGCACTAAACCAAAGGCTACAGCCAAGTCCCGGACTGTCCGGCAGTACGGTCGCGGACTGTCCGCCGGCCAAACGAGCAAAACCGCAGTGCTACTGAAGTTCTCTGGACAGTTCCCGGACTGTCCGCGAAAACCAACGGCGGACTGTCCGCCGGTCAAATACCAAGCAGCAAAGCTGCTGAACACACTCCCTGGACGACTCCCGGACTGTCCGCCGGTCAAGGAACAGTAACACGATCGAGACCCGCAGCCATTGACCTGGCTCGATCCCGACGCGCGGACTGTCCGCCGGTCAAAACCGCGGACTGTCCGCCAACGAGCAGAGAGGGCGATTTCAGTCGCCTCCTCTCCAAATCTCTCCAAATTCGATCCAAATCAAAATCCCACGTTCCCAAACTTGGAGAAGATGATCACGGGTAGTTAGGAGACTATCCCAAGAAATCATCCGCTCAAATCGATTCAATTACCGGGCAATCGAAAGGGGAAGATCAAGAACGAAAAAGCGCCACGAAAACGAAATCAACCCGATCTACTTGTTCATGAGGAGTTAGATGAATTCCTTCGGTGGAAGTGATCTCCTTTAAAAAACGAACAAGTTGATTCAAACAGATTTCGCAAAGACGCAGTAGGGAGAGAGATCGAGTGACGGAAAATCGCGGAGAAACAAAGAACGCGAAGAACACGAACAAAACGCGAATCAACACATCGATCTGCAACCGTGTGGCTACCACACGCTACAACAGTGAGGTTACAGCCTCACTTCCTCAAAATCTCCAGTACACAGAGGTATGGTTCTCTGCGGATCTCAGCTAGCTACAGCAGGGGATTGGGAGAGCAGGAAACCCTAGAAGCAAAGAGCAAATGACTGAGATAGATGGGGAGGTGGGTGTCTCCCCCTACTTATCCTAATTCTAACTATTCCTAATTCCCACTCTACCCCTAACTAATTACAGAGCGAACCAGCTAAACCCTAAGGTTATTCTGGACCAACTCGATGGTAGGTGGATCCGACGGCCACGCTCGCACAACTCGTAGCGTTGCCTCGACGCAACCTCCCGATTGCCGCCACGTGCTGCCACCGCTCTGCGTCCTTTTCCTGGACGTCGCACCCCCGGTTTTGAGGCCCAAACCGGGAAACCAGCCTTCACGACCAACCCCCGGTTTTGAGGCCCAAACCGGGAAACCAGCCCACCAACGCCTGAGTTTTGTGGCCCAAACTCAGCAAACTCGCAGCACCCAGGTTTTGAGGCCCAAACCTGGAAACCGTCCTCAGCCCGAGTTTTGTGGCCAAACTCGGAAACCATCCGCGCCCAGGTTTTGAGGCCCAAACCTGGAAACCGTCCACCCGATGGTTTTTCTCTGGCTCTACCACCAAACCGAAGCTGTAGAGGGATGCACCGCCCGTGCACCCCGTCCACCGACACGTGTCCCCAGGTCCTTGACCCAGGCAACACCGTGCCCGCAAGTCTCCGCTCGTCGCTGTCCCAGGCTATCAGCCACCACAGCTGATCCTCGGCCACCGGTCCCTCAGTCCAAGCCTCACGTCCGCCCTTCGCCACTCTCGGTCCCTCGGCACGGCACGTCTCTACTTGACCTTCACCTTGCCCTCGATCACTGTCTCTGTGCTCGACACCTGCACAACACAAGCCAAAGAACATGTGCATTATCCCAGTTGACAATCACTCATCACTCAGAGACTCGGCATACACCCATGTATCCGCAATCATTCTGATTCCACCACCACTGACCAATCATAGAGTTCAACTCCTCACATAAGCCTTTTGTTAGATCAAAACATGACACAACATACGTGGGGATAGCTTGAGCAACAACTTTAATCAACACTTCCTTTCCTGCCTTGGAGAGCATCTTTTCCTGCCATCCTTGTATCTGAACCCAAATTCTCCTTTTAATGTATTCAAAAGCTTTCTTTCGTGACTTTCCAATCGAAACCGGTAGGCCCAGGTATCGCTCATTTTTTGCTTCTGACCCTATGTGCAACTCGGCCTTAATCTGATCCCTGCTTGTCTGATTTGTATTCGGGCTGAACAGAACAGAAGATTTATCCCTATTGATCATCTGACCCGAAGCACACTCATATACATCAAGTATTCTCTATAGCCCTTTCGCATCCTCCATTTGCGCTCTCATTAGAATAAGGGAATCGTCAGCAAAAAAATAGATGATTAATCCTTGGAGCTGCCTCACACACTTTGACCCCTTCAATTTTCCCACCAGCCTCAGCTTGCTGTAACATAGCAGAGAGGCCTCCGCACAAATTATGAACAAATAAGGGCTGAGTGGATCCCCCTGCCGAGCCCCCTCTGCGGGGTCACTGTACCGGTGTAGTCATCATTTACCTTAATGCGATAGGAGACTGTCGAAACACAGCGCATAATCAATTCAGTCCACTTCTCATGAAAACCCAACTTCATCACCATGTTCCTCAAAAAACACCATTCCACCCTCGGTCGTAGGCTTTGCTCATATCAAGCTTTATTGCTGCTAGGCCTGTTTTCCCCCTTCTTCTCTGGTTTAGAAAGTGAGTCATTTCATAGGCAATTAACACATTATCAGTAATTAAACGACCTGGAACGAAAGCACTCTGTGACTGAGAAATAATATCAGGCAAGATAGTCTTCATTCGATTTGCAGCAGTCTTGGAAATCAGCTTATAAGCCACATTACAGAGGCTGATCGGTCTAAGATCTTTTACTTTGCAGGTTTATCCACTTTCGGAATCAAAACCACCACTGTATCATTCCAGCCCTGCAGCATATCTCCTCCATTCAGAACATTCAGTACCTCTTGCTTCACCTTATCACCCACTAAGGACCAGAACCTTTTATAAAAAATTGTCGGGATACCATCCGCCCCTGGGGCTTTCAGGTCCCCCATCTCCTTTAGAGCTTCCCACACTTCTTCATTTGTGAACGGTGTAATCAGCCTCTCATTCATATCCTGAGAAACCCGAGCCTGTACACACCCAATCACCTCCTCCATCTCTTCACCTGCACTTGACATGAAAAGTTGCTGGTATTGGTTAGCTATAAATGTTTTAAGATTCTTCCCCCCCGCCACCACAACTCCTCACTCCTCCACTAGCATTTCAATCCGATTTTTCCTCCTCCTTTCTGAGGCTTGGTATGGAAATATTTTGTGTTACGATTGCCTTGAGTCAGCCATGTAGAATGGGCTCGCTGCTTCCAGTAAGTTTGTTGCTGGTCCAACAGTCTTTCTAGCTTATAACGAAGCACATGCTCTCTATTGATTTGACTCTGGGATAAAAATCTGCACCGACAAATCTCCAATTCCCTCCTAGCAGTCGTAATTCTTTTCTCTAAATCCCCCCAAACATGTTTGCATTCCCACAAAACCCTTAACAAATCCTTCTGAATCTCCATCAGCCTTGTTTCCCCCTCTCCAGCGCCTTGCACCATGCTTCCTCCACTTTGCTTGGACCATTCTCCTCTTCCAGCCAGCGAGCCTCAAACTTCCTCAAAATTTCCGTTGTTCTTCCCCATTCTCTTCTCTCCCTCCCCCCCTAAATCAATGATGATGGGTCTGTGATCAGAATGTCTTGGGTCTCCATTTATCACACGAACCAGCGGGAAGTGAGACCTCCAGGAACTATTGGCCACTGCTCTATCTAGCCTCTCCTTCACATAGTTGTCCACCATATGGTGGTGATTCCTCCAAGTGTATATATCCCCCTCGAAACCAAGGTCACACAAATCACAGTCCCCCAGCGCTTGGCGAAAATTCTCCATGTACCTTGCAGATTTGGAGGTCCCCCCTCCTTCTCACAGTCGAACATTATCTCATTAAAGTCCCCACAGCACAACCATGGCGGATTACTTCTATTGTACAAAATTCTTAGTAATTTCCAAGTTTTCACCTTCTCCTCACATCTCGGCTCACCATAGATTCCAGTAAACGCCACTCAAAACCATCCTCCTCCTTTACTTACTGTGGCATCAATATGATACTTAGACATGCTCCTCACGGTGATATCGATCCCTTTCCGCCAAAACAGAGCTAAACCCCCCCTAAGCCCCACACTATCCTTCACAAACATGTTTGGCATATCCAACCTCCACCTAAACCTCTCCATCCAACTAGTGCAGTGCTTAGTCTCCGAAAGTAAAAGCACATCGGGGGCCTCCTTCTTCTGGACATCCAGAAGCCCGCGAACTGCCGGGCCATTCCCCAATCCCCGGCAGTTCCATGCGATTAGCCTCATTGGGCCTGGCGAGGCTGCTCAAGCAACCCCGCCACCCTAGGTATGTTCTCAGTCTCCACCTCCTCAGAAAAACCAATGTCAGCAACTCCCCTATGTTTTTTCCTACCATGTCAGCAACTCCTATATGTTTTTTCCTACCTTTGCGTGAGAGGCTTGGTTGATGATTACGCGATCGTGTAGGACAAGAACAACTCTGTCTAGGCGTCGTTGTAAAAAAAAAACTCTGTCTGGGCGTCCACATCACCGTCCACTGATCCTCCCCCCACCGGAACCACCGATCCAACGGCCATCGCTCACTCCACCAAACCGGGCCCCACCTGTCAGTCGCCCAACACGCCGCACCAAAACCACCCGCGCTGCTAAAACCCTAATAAACCCTGCCCCTCGCTCCATCCAACCCTTCCCCGCCGCAAACCCTCCTCCGCATCCCTCTCCCCCCCCAGCTTTCCTCGAGCCCAAGAGCACCGCACGCGCCATGCGGCCACCGAGAGGGCGCGGCGGAGGCGGCCGGTTCGGCGGCGGCGGCCGGTTCCGCGGTGGAGGCCGCGGTGGCGGCGGCGGCCGGTTCGGCGGCGGGTACCGCGACGAGGGTCCGCCCGCGGAGGTCGTCGGTCGGTGCCACCCCTACTCCCTGGAGGGTATTCAGTCCTTTGGTGGGTTGAGTTTTTTTTTTTCTGACCTTGTGGTGGGATTTCTGTCTTTGCGTGCTCAGAGGTCTCGACGTTCCTGCACGCCTGCGAGGGGGAAGCGGTGACGAAGCTCACCAACGAGAAGGTGCCATACTTCAACGCGCCCATCTATCTGCAGAACAAGACCCAGATCGGCAAGGTCGAGGAGATCTTCGGCCCCATCAACGAATCCGTGAGCACACCTCCTCGTCTCTCTGAGCGTCTCAAGATTAAAAAAAAACAGCAATTTTTTTAGGCACTTCATGTCGTGGTGGATTACTAGTGTAGCGAGAGCATAGTGTTGGCATAGCTTGTTTAAGTTCTGTTGCTTAGGGAGGGCACTGATTATCCAGTTAGTTCAGTGAGCACTTGGTGCGTGATTTTGCAGATTTTAGCCTTGTGGTAGTACTGGTCTTTTGGGTACTAGCATTGAGCGAATATTTTTGGATATGTTGCCCACATTTGAAGGTAAAAATGCCACGGAGCATGGTGGCGGTCTTTTTGAAATCATCGTTGGTCCTGACGTGTCTGTTAGGTGCCTGCTGCTCTCGCTCCTGGGCAATAGGCTCACATACTTGTTCTTATGTGTTCAACTAATACTGCGATTCTTATTAAGGGTACTCAAAATTTACACCATCAGCTATGCTACTACTGTTGTGGTGAATGTGTATTTTTTTTGGTGTGTGTAGTATTTCTCTGTGAAGATGATGGAGGGGATCATTGCAACATCGTACAAGGAAGGCGACAAGTTCTACATCGACCCAATGAAATTGCTCCCTCTCTCGCGCTTCCTGCCGCAACCAAAGTATGAGCCGACCTAATTGTTGTTTCTCTCTGCACCCTTTGCTTGCTGTTTTGTGAAAAATGGAACCAAGATGTCTCATTCATTTGTGAACTTTCTGTTTCTTGATAGTAAATTGAATAGCTGGCACCTACTGCTTCAAACAATTTGTATCTGAACTTATTTAAATTGCATGTATACTTGAAAGAAGTTTCAAACATCTCTGTTAAGATACTCATTGTTGGCTTCTTACCTTGCTGTTAATAAATCATTAAATGCATGACATCATCATTAAGTCAATAATGCCACTGTTTTACTATGCATTTGTAGCTTGTATTGGAATGCTGCCTCTAAATTTCGAGCTTAGTTTCAGTGCTTTGTGTTGTGGATAGAGAGAATTTATAATGAAATAGGTATCAAACCTAGGGGGGTGTTTTGGTCAGTGCTGTTAGCCTCATCATCTCGTGTACCTGTGTTCTATCTTAATGATTAATGAAATGCCACACAGCTCTCCTGCTTCATTTGAGAAAAAAAATATGTAGGAAGATAGACAGGCTGCTCATATACTGTTAGCCTCACCCTGTCTGTACCTCTTCTCACATGCGTTCATCTGATGAAAAAAATATATAGGATGATAAATAAGAGGCTCATAGGTTTCTAACATCTCAGTGGTTATATTTGGACATCACGTGGAGTTATTTAATCCTTTCTCTTTTCTTTTATTTTTTTGCTTGTTTTGAACAGGGGTCAATCTCAAGGAGCGCCTAGAGGTGGTGGCCGTGGTGGAAGGGCTGGTGGGCGAGGCCGTGGTGGTGGTTCTTTCCGTGGTGGTAGAGGACCACCAAGGGGTGGTGGCAGAGGTAGGGGTGGAGGTCGCGGTGGTTTTAGAGGGCGAGGCAGGTTCTAGGTGTAATTTGAGTTTGATGTTTTTCTTGAAACATCATAGCTGCCCAATTGGAAACTTGCATGTTCTTGTAACCCGATATGTTTAAGGTAGCAGAGCACTTTATTTGTGGAACTTGGATTCTCAATTGAAACAAAGGGTTTGTACCTGTTCCGTTCTAAAGGCCTATTATATGCTTGCTTGTTCTGAATTCAACTTGGGTTGATCGTGGGCGTACAGGTACCAGTTGCAGTGCTTGTTGATGCTTACTACTACTCAGGCTCAGAAAAAGAGTCATTATGGATGTGTTGGTCAAAACTTTTTCAACTTTAACTGAGTTTTTAGAAAATGTGTAGTTTTTTATCTTCAAATAAGTTTATTATAAAATTATATTTAAAGATCTATCTGTCGCTTCCTCCGTCTACGAATAAATAGATTTCTAGAGTTGTTCTAAGTTAAACTTTTAAATTTTAACCGAAATTCTAGAAAAAACTATCAAGATTGATGATCTTAAATTTGTATCATTAGGTATATCATACAATATATCTTCATAATGTGTCTATTTTATGTCATAGATGTTATTACTCTTTTTTATAATGTTAGTCAAAGTTTAAAAAGTTTGATAAACACAGATTTAGGAATTGATTTTTTCATGAACAGATGGAGTATGTACTTCCTCTATATAAAAATAGATATTATTTTAGATAAAGTTTAAGTCAAATATTGTTGAGTATAAATCATGAATAACTTTTTAACTGTTGAGTTTAGAGATATACAAATCATATAAATAATTTGTCTTGAAAAGTACTTTCATATAAATATACATATATCACTACAACAAATAATTTTAATAAATAAGTAGTCAAAATTATGCTTTGGATATCGTGTCGTTATTCTTAACGATATCAATTTTCTATATGAAGAAAGTACTGTAAATATTAATATTTTATTATACTCTTTGTTCAAAGTTCGAGATTGTTCTTTAGGAAGCGAGAACAAACTCTTTTTTTTAAAAGCGAGAACGACAACAACTCTTTTTTTAGGAAGTACAGTATTTCAAAGTTGGTGGTTCTGAGTTGGTTGTCGCCCTTGTCGAAATTCCCTGTGCTCCAAACTGGAGGAAAATTGCCCTTGTCGAAATTCCCTGGAGGAAAATTGTTATGATAGAGTAGTATATATACGAATTTTCCTCATATAGGACCATTATTGGAATACATAGAAACTCCATACTGGAACACAGAAACTCAGCATTTTTCAAAACACAACCGTGCATTGTTCTCAGCACGTGACGTGCTAAACAAGTGCATTGTTCTCAGCACGTGACATGCTAAAAAACCTCATTGGTCCACCTTTGACTGGTGACCTCAAAGAAGTGTTAAACAATTCAATTCAATTTCTAGAAGACAAAATACCAGGCTATATATTTTGCCACTTCAGCTTTTACCATACAACTAGCACATTACACGAATACACGATGTTACTGCTATTACAGTTTGACACGGACAGGGACAGGTACACAAGTACATGACTGATAACGATGCCGGCAATGTAAATCACCGTCATCACACCCAGATTAAACTATACTAATTCTACATATGAAATTACACCAAAGTGGCCAAGACAAATGCTTCCTCTAACCAAAATTTCCCTGGAAACAAAATCCTTTTTCCTTTGCGAAGGTACACACTATCTGTAAGATCTGCAAGTTATCACAGAATGTACAATGCTTCTTGTCTGCTGTCTCTGAAGACATGTTTGCCAAAAATGTTAATTAACATAAGCCAAATCGACAATGCTTGTTCTTCAAGCATGTACTTGAGAAAACCTTCTTCCAAAAATGTGACTTTGCAGTACAGCAGTGTGCGGTCTGATAGTTTCAACAAAAGCAGCATGTTGTTCAACCTGCAACATTAACCATTAATTGATTGCAAATGGAATTCTTTTGGCTGAGGATGAAGCAGTATCTTTACCTGGCACTGTTTAAGTGCTGTCTGAATCACATAGTTTCCATACTGGTCAAGAATGATATGCAGCAATTTAGGATCATGCATGAGTTCGTTGATGATCCTATCACAGATCAGCCGTGGTGCTAGCTTCAGGCAATGCTCCACAACATGGGAACCAAACTTCTGCATGGATAGATTTCCAAAGTGACCTGCCAGCTCATCCACTACTCTGGTTGTTGCCCATTCAATGTTGAGGGCCAGAATAAACTGGATAACATAGTTCCTGCAAGAGTATTATGCAAAGGCATAATAACAGCCATATCATTCGTATTATACAGTGTATTATGCAAAGGCATAACAGTAGTATAACTCATATTAGATCAGGATATCTGCTAAGATGGATACAGCAAAAGAGAACGAGCATACCCAAATTGATCTTGTGAAAGTGCAAGAGCACTAGATAAAATCCTGCACACCAAGTTGTTTCTCTGTTCATCACTTGAATGCTCAATACATTTCTGCAGGACACAACAGCCATTACGATCTCTTGCCAGTTGAAGATAGCGTGATGCAGCAGCCTCAAGAATGAACTGCAACAGTTACACAGTGCATGTTAAAATGCGTACTGATGAATTGTGATGCAACACTAGTATTTTCTCTGCTGGAAACATACAGTTGTCAGGTACATATTCTATTACATTGTAGCATACAACATTATAGAGCAAAAAAATGAATTCAGAGATCATTTCCTAGTATAAAAAGTGTTTTTTTTTCTACAAAAAATCTTAATACAACATGTACATGTATGAGTACTGCTGAAAACATCAAACACACAAAAAGAATTAAATCATATGATATACTTACTGCCTTGTGATCAGGTAACAATTTCTGCAGGCAGTGGAGCACAACATGATTCCCTTGAGAATCAGTCATTAAACGCATTATTCCAGTATTTAAGGCGGACACCACCATTGACACTTGATCGGAAGTATTCATGGTGTCTATAATCTTCTGCACTACACGAGTCCTGAATTTTTTTCGTGAGATCATCAGAGATGAAAAGCAGCCAATATATATAATGATAAAACAATAAAGATTACTAGGTTCATACCCATGAATATTGCAAGAAGCTTTATGAAGTGTTATGGGTGCTTTAGTGATTTGACGAATCATGCATGCCTTTGTTCATTAGTGCACACTTCAAGAATCTTCTGCACCAAATAGTGAGCAGTTGGATCCAACATAAGGTCACCAACATTGTCAATTATTTCAGAAAATATTTGATCAATGTCCTCTTGAGTGCCTTCTGTTAATACTTTTGCATAAAGCGACAGGCGTCTTGATCCTTCGACAGGATACACACACTTCCCATCACCTCATCAATAGATTTATATGTATCAGATTTTGAGGACAAGAACGAGGAGTTCAGCAAGTGAACATAGGGGGATAAATCAAAATCTTCAACTGAATTTTCAACGTCAGCCTCATCGGGATCCTTTCCGGTACTTGCTGTGTTGAGTTTATCAATATTTGATGATGTGAGAAACCAAAGCCATGTGGATGAGCGAGGTTATCAGCTTTCGGGTGATGCAGTCGATATGGATTGAAAGCCATTTCTGCACGCTGAAAATGGCGAAAATCACCACTGCCACATGATCTGCCAGTGTAAGATGTACTTGGGAAGCTGTCTGTAAATGTACTAATTCTTTCTTTTCTGATGAGAAGCACTGTTTAGGTAATAAGACCCATTTTCCAGCCAATGAAAATTTGGTGTTCCAATATATGATGAGGATGGGCCCTTTGCAGGGGGGCAAAATGCAGCCTGCTCATTGGTCCTATGTCGAGAAGCATCAAACCCAGAAACCTGTAGCACTTGTGGATAGACATGATTCGGTTGCACAATAGAGTTTGGTTGCACACCCGCATTTTGCTGCCACATGAAGTTTGAGCCAACATTCTGCTGATGGGGTGCGTACATTTGAGATGCCAAATTTGTTGGAAGGGAGAAGCTGCAGCAGCTGATGGGTGGCAGGAACACCCAAATTGCTCAAAAGCTGTGCAGGTCAGAGGTTCTTGAAAGTTCCCCAACTGCGGTGCAAACCTGTAAGATTGTCCTTGGCGTTCAACACCACTGTTCCGCATGGCATCTTGCACGCCTAAGTGTGGCAGCTGGTTCAGAGTACCATCCACACGCCCAGATGGATAGTGTCCATTTGCTAGCGGCACATTCCGATGACTGGCAGGCACATCAGTTGCGCGGGAATTGAAACTCATGCCTCAAAAGCAAGCGCCAAAGACTGCTCATCATACACATAACCACCATGAGAGAGGCCAAAATGCTGATGCTTGATGATGTGTCATACAACCCAAACTCAGAAACCAACGATGATCTCCCACCATTTGGATAAGCCACCCCGGCAGCCTGCGGAGCTCCACTCCGATTGTGGAGCTCCCTGTCACCAGCAGCACTCCCCTGCCCAGCACCAGCACCAGAGACACCGTTGCCCAGAGCTCTGAACCCGGAAGCATCCTGGCCACTCTGCGAGTCCCCCATGATGATCAGCCGAACACCAGGCAGCAGCTGACGCCCGGCGCCGAATCAATCTCACACACAATGCAGGTTCCCCTTCACCGTCCCTGCAACACAACACAGCCAATCCACCCACGTTGCAGTCAGAGTTGACGAAATTCCGATGAAAAGACATGAACGAACAAAAGCGCTATCTTTCCACAACAGACAACAATGCACCAGCATAAAAGCAGCGGGGGGGCAAAGGCTCCAGAACAAATAGCTTTACACAGCGACAGCAATTCCTCAACAAACTAAAAAGAAGATGAATCGCTGTAATCCGGGCACAGCTCGTGTAAGTTCAATCCAAACGGGTGCGTGCGGTAATCGTAATGGGGGTTTTCTATTCTAGACTGAATTTTTGCAATCCAGCGAAGGGGGGAAAAGAAAGATAAAACGCCCCAGAAGTACACTCCAGGGAGGCAGTTCATACATACATAAGGTAACTAAAAACTTTCAACCACAACAATAGCAGAGCTCCGGGAGGAGAAGACCAAAAGAATCCGCAATTCTCGTACGGAGTGCACCAAAACGCCGCCGCCGGAATGCAGCGGAATCGAACCACCGCCGCGGTGCGGCCTGACACCACGACGCGGTTCAGGGTTCGCAAAACCCGAGAAAACCCCACCCGACCCCGATCACTCGCAATCCGCCGCCGTCAAGGAGACGAAACGACGGACCCCAGATTGAAACAAAAAACCCCGACCTTTCGACGACTCGAAAACAGGCAAAGGACTGAAGCGACGAACTAACCGATCTAATCCGATCGACGATCCGGCAGTAAATAATAAATAAATAAACAAAAAGAAGAAACGAAATTAGTAGCGGCGCGGAATTTTACTACTAGCAGGCAGCAGCAGCAGACTAGTAGTAGTAGTTACCTTTAGTAATGCGAGGGGAAATCGCCACGCCGTGTTCCGGAATCTCGACGGAGCTGGCTGGGTGGCGGTCGGTCGCGGAGAATCTGAATGGGGGTTGGGGAAATCGCAGTAGCAGAGAGATTTTAGGAGAGGAGAGGGCAGGGCAGGAGGCGGCGGCTTACACGGGAAGGAGTAGTAGTAGATGGAAAGAGAGAGAGAGGGGGACCAGGGCTGAAAACGAAAACCATAATTCTCGATTATCGGCAGTCGTTTTGAGAAATTATCGATTTTTTACCTCAACGAAAACGGTAACGGTAACCGATGAACCAAAAATAGAAATGGTAAAAATATCTGATAATGAAAGTGAAAGTGATTTAGCTCTCTTCCGACCGTTTTCGAAAAATACCGTATTTAATAATAATCTACCGTCGAGAATTACCGAACTTGGTCAGAGAAAACTCAATCTCATCTCGCTCAGCACCCCATGCCCCAAGCGAGGCCCATTGACCAAGCCCATTGAGCGCCCCTAGTCTTTAAGACATGTCCTTTGAGGGTACCTCACGTCTTCGCTCTCACATACTAATCTGAATTAATCTATATGACTATTGTCATGTTGTGCAGATCGATATAATTATTGTACTTTAGATATCGTTTTCATAATTTTCGACCGTTATCGATGTACTTTTGGTCGAATAGTTATTTCCGTATTTACCGAAATATCGATGTCGTTCTCGTTTCCGAAAATATCGTATCGATTTTGTTTCCGAGAAAATAAATAATATCAAACTGAAAATGATTTACCGATCGTTTCCGACCATTTTCACCCCTAGCGGCGACGAATGGGCCGGGCGTGCGTGCGGGCGTTTCCCGCAAGAGGTGGTGGTGTGGTGCGTTCAACCTGCCTTGGACTCTTTCCTTTGCGCTCCTCTTTCTCTCTCCTCAATCTTCTCTCTCCTTGGAGGAGGCGTATATGTACTAGTGTATGGACGTTTCTGTCCCTGTATATTTTTTTATATACCTCTGCGATGCGATGAATGGCAGAGATTATTGTGGGTGCAAGTAAGGAGGGGTGATTTTTACTGGTGAGGCGATGTGGGGGGTTTTCTTTTTCGTCAAACAATGTTGTTAAAAGTAGTTTTTTCGGGATTTCTTGGTGGTTGATTAAGATTTACGAATCTGGGATGGAGATTGCGTGTTTAAATCGGTTGTGAATTGCTAAATTGGATATAGGATCATTAGGATGTCTCCATGTGTACAAGGGGAAGGTGTGGTTCTTTTTCCCAAGTGGAAGGATAGAAGTGGAAGACGGAAAACTTTGCAAGTTGTATACTCTACACTGCAGCCTATAAATAAAAGTAAATAAATTGGGAGATATTATTGTAGCGTGATACTACCTCCACCCGCAAAAAAAAAAAACGATTATAGCATACGTGTGGATCAAAATAGCTCAAATTTGATCAAATTTATAGTAAATATTATTAGCACTTACTCGCTCCGTCCCTAAATAAGTGTAGTTCTCGCTTCCCGAGAAAAAACTTTTGGCAATTATATATTAAAATATATTAATATTTATGTTAAGTAGTTAATATCATCGGAAAGATCTTTAAATCTAGTTTTTTTAATAAAATTATTTGGAGATATAAATATTGCACATATTTTCTACAAATTGAGTCAAACATGTGACACACACCAACGACGACACTTATTTAGGAACGGAGGGAGTATGTCTCCAAATAAACTTACTATGAAAATATTCTATAACTAATTTAATGATACTTATTTTGTATTATGAATGTTTATACCTTTTCTATATATAATTAAACTAGGAAAAAGTGCATGTAAGCTGCAACGGAATCTACGTTGGTTGGTGGTCATACCAACAATGACTTGTCTATTTTGTTATATTTAATTATTATTATGGTTTTATCCAACTTTAATAAATCAGATAAATTTAAAAGCCATAATTAATTCTACTAGAATAGAAACTAATCTTATATGAGAAAAAGATATGTTCCATTTCAAATTATAAGATTTTCTGTTTTTTCTACATCTATTATAGATTTTGCTATACACTACGTCTTGTAGTTTGGAAACGGATGAGGCCAGCAATCATACTGCACTAGGTGATGTGCCCGTGCGTTGCTACGGGATAACTAATTTTTATAATAAAAATACTCTAAAATTAATACCAACGTTAAAGTGATATTTAATCAAAAAATAAAGTTTGTAAAATTAATACAATCATGGAGAGTGCGGTATCGTAGAGTCACAAACTCAAATGTATAGATCTTTGGCCTTGTTTAGATGCAAACTATGAGTTTTTTTCTTAACTGTAGCACTTTCGTTGTTATTGACAAACTTTGTCCAAATATGGACTATGTAGACTCAAAAGATTCGTCTCGACATGTACATACTAAAAATATAATTATTTATTTATTTTACCAACATTTAATGCTCCATGCATGCGTCCAAACATTGATGTGATGGTGATGTGATGGAGAGAGTGAGAAAAAGTTGATAGTTTAGGGAAGTGAACAAGGCCTTTGTGTGATACAACTAACATAATATTTATATCTGTAGGAAAAAAATTTCGATATCTATTTCTTTGTTCACTAATAAATCCACGAATAAGACAGTGTTTAGTTCTCCAACATTTTCAAAATTTTTTCAGATTCCCCGTCACATCAATCTTTAGATGCATGCATATAGCATTAAATGTAGTTAAAAAAATAACTAATTGTACTTTTTAGTATGTACATGTCGAGACGAATTTTTTGAGTTTAGTTAGTCCATGTTTAGACAAAGTTTGTTAAATAACAACGAAAATGCTACAGGAGTTTTTCCAAAAAAAATTCTGGAACTAAATAGGGCAGGTTTAAGTTATCGCTTCACCCTGCATTCACCGTATGCTCGAAGTAGTCTATCTGGCGCCAAATGATGTACCCGACCACTCATCACCACACCCCTGGCCGTTTTCGTGCTCCGTCCTCTCTTTAGAGCAGGTACAGTGATGGGCAGCGATCGGCTGATCACGCACGCCGTGGTATTTCTTCCATCTGTTGGTCCCATCACACTCAACTATCTTCTCTTACATGTGGTGTCATGCAAATAAAGAAAGATATGTGAAGTAAAGAGACTGATTATTGTATCTCTTAGGCCATTAGCTTGTCTACCGATGATTGGCTTGGCTTTGGGGCAATCTCAATGGTAAGTTTCATTTTGTTGTTTCCAAGACTGTCATGTCATATGAAACAAAAAAAACTCGAATGAAACTCTCCATTGAGAGTGAGAGTTTCATTTTAAAGATTCATAAGCATTAAATTTCATGACTCATAGAGAGTTGATATTCGTGCCAAGAGAGTTTCATCTAAGGCCAATCTCAATGGTGAGTTTTATTTTGTTGTTTCCAAGACTGCCATGTCATATGAAATAAAATGAAACTTGAATGAAACTCTCCATTGAAAGTGAGAGTTTCATTGTAAAGTTTCATAGGTATTAAATTTCATGACTCATAGAGAGTTGACATTAAATTTAGATGAAACTCATTTCTTCTCTCACTTCTTAAATACACGCCATGTCATCAACAATGCTTATGTGGCAACCTATTTAATGCAAATGAAACTCAAATGAAACTCCCATTGAGATTGGACTAAATGAAACTTATTTCTTCTCTCTTCTTAAATACAATGTCATGCCATCAAAAGTGCTTATGTGGCAGCATATTTAATACAAATGAAACTCAAATGAAACCCCCATTGAGATTGACCTTATATCCAAGTATTATTGGCCTTGCTCTTATCCGGATCCGCATTGGAGGGTAGTTGTAGTCCCACCTCAATGCATGGGCCTAGACACAGGTTTTAGTGGCCTAGGGGTGTGTTGTTGTCACGAGACTTAGTGAGCACCTTAACGCGTGACAGGATGGGTGGCACCGTCCCTACCTGCATCCGAGATTTGTTACCGCCCATATTAATCAATTAGCTACGACTCTTGACTCCAGGTACTATTTGACCGTCTCTTTCCATTCTCATTGGTTTTGGTTTTGATCTACTCCGTATGTTGGTTGCGGTTTTGATGGTGATTTGTTAGTTGTTGGAGCTTCATGGACACATCGGCTAGAAGTGGCAGCGACAGTGATCAGAATGACGAAAAACCATCTGGAACTAAAATAATGTAGAAATACCATAATCAACCATTACATGGAACTGATTAAAAATATTTTTTACAACTACAGTGCAGCTAATTTGAGTACATAGTTCTTATATAAGGAGAAGCAAAGAACAACAAGATTGTTTCTATAAAATCAGACTAAAACTCATGAGTCTCATGCCACAGTTTAGTGCACACTTATCAATAAGTTGTCAGCAACAACACAAAGGGATTTGCTGATGTACGCAGGCCTCAGCGGACTGGTAATAAATATGCAGATACCATGAAACTTCAATGAGTGGGCAATAGTTGTTGTGGTAAAATAAAGTAGACAATCTGAACATAGAGTTGGCAACCATGACTGCATTCAGCGATAGAACAAGCGTGCCAGACATGCAACAGGAGAAAAGAAATTAATCTCAAAACAGAAGGGAAGAAATAAAGGTAGCAATCCATATACGGACCTACATCTTCAGTCAAGCAGAAATTAGCTATTGTACTTCAGGACCTAGATTTTACTGATGCCAATTCTCAGCCTGTAATAAAATATGCCAGGTTAACCCTAGTTAAACCAATGCATTTACTCTGCATATGCTAAACAAAACAAACAAATACCTTAGAAGTCAGGATATAATTGGCACTAAGAAAGATATCACTGAATAGTGGAATATCAGGCCTAGGCACCTTGGCCTAAGCATGACAAGTTCCTGACTTTCTGTACTGCACACGATGAAAGCATGACAGTTTAATAGACAAAGCAGAGGCAATACTGGTTTCATATTGTTTTTCCACTAACCAGTTTCATACTGTGGTTAATAAACTTATTAGGACAAATAATGTAGTGTCAAGTACAGATATTTCGACAAGAACTGGGCAGGTGGCCATCCATGCCTAGCATGGGCTAAAGGGTTCAGCCATTCAGTAAAAATGTTAGGACTGTCAGTAGAGCAAAGGAACACAACGACAATGAGAAGTCTGAACTCTAAACATCTGCAAACATATAAATGGCAAGTCCATGCCTGATCAAAGGGAGGCAAGACTATGATAGTCTGAACTCTAAACTTTTGAAATGTCATTCCCACAGGTTATCAAAAAAAACAGGAGCCATGTGAGAATTCCAATAGACAAATTGATTAGGTAAATGAAAAAAACCTTAGTCCTAATGAAATTCATCAATGTTGAAACAAACATATAGAAGACTCAGAGCTGATTCTCTTTGTACAAATAAAGAGCAGTTTGAGAATCATTAAATGTAGAGCTTTTTACTTACATGACCTTAGAAATAATGACTTTTTCTTATATGACCCTTTTTTATTCGAACTTACCTATATGGTCCTGAAACAAACTTTTATTCCTTCTATGGCCTTCCGTTCATTTTTGGTACTTAACGATGTTAAGTCAAGGATAAAAAGACCATTTTACCCCTAGCATAAAAATATTTGCAGAGTTTTTTTTTTTGTATATTTGGATTAATATTAAACAAATAAATTCATATGACAATATTTCACATAAAAGAAATGTTGTTACGTATAAATATTTGTTTAATATTACTCTAAATATACAACAAAACAAACAAATTGTATTTTTTATGCTAGGGGCAAAATGGTCTTTTTACCCTAGACTTAACATCGTTAAGTACCAAAAACGAACGGAAGGCCATAGAAGAAATAAAAGTTCGTTTCAGGCCATATAGGTAAGTTCAAATAAAAAAGGGTCATACAAGGAAGAGTCATTATTTGTAAGGCCATGTAGGTAAAAAGCTCTTAAATGTATAGAAGATCATAGCTACATAGATCAACCAAGATCATAGCTGCATAGATTATAGCATTTGGATATGCGTCATAGCAAGGCTACGGGATTGCACGAGGCAGGACGACGGACCCACGTTAGATTGTCGTACCAAAACGATGTTTACTCTTTGGTCTTTTTAGTGTGAGAGAAATAGAAGTATGACAGCGAAACATTAATCCCCTATGAGGAAATATTGTAGAGAAAATATCCTCTTATCCAATCTATACATCTCAAGTGGCTGAATAGATTTTAATACACATATTTATGATGTAAAAATAGGATTTTAGTGAATTAGGAAGACTAAAAGAATAGAAGCCTTACCAAGTAGTGTAACATGGTGATAATTAACTCACTGTCATACATCACAAAAAATCATGTTAAAATTCTATAACACATGTAGGGTAGTGTATGGCAGAATAAGGCAAACCTGCTGATGACATAGTCCTTCAGATGGCTTAACAACATATGGAGGATTTATAAACTTCCAGTGGATCCGAAGGGTAATTCCAATTCATATATAAAATTTGTTCATAACATAGCCTACAGTTGAAGTAAAGATTAGTCATAACCCGTCCCAATCCTTCCAAACATTAGACAGAGGAAGGATAGAGATTAGGGGATACATACAACAGGAGCATGGATGGCTTCAACTTGGCTAACAGCTGAAGCCCAACAATAGTTGTTGTCTATGTGCTTTCTCGACACCGAAACATCCTCGATGAGCAAGCTGCTCCTTCTAGGTGAAGATGGACTTTTTGGCAGACTCATTTATGGCTCTATCAAGGACAAACATAATCTGAAAAAGACAACATATTTATATGATTAGTCTTATAGGATCATCATTCTGTTGTTCCTGACAGCATATGAGCTAGAATCAATTTCAATTTTAGATTACAAGTTCTAGACAAGCTAAATGAATAGAACAAATATCCCAAGCCACTTTTATTCCATGAGAAATTCTAGAGAACCACATATTGGCATTCTATTCTAATGCAGTTTATAACCTTAATCGACAAGCATTTACAGTTAAAAAGACCTTCTATACTATCTCTTTCATGCAAAGACCAACCAGATTGCTTCAAGGGCGTCATAAAAATATTTCCAATAACATTAAACCATCACAGTTCACAAAGTTGGTTAGAATATAAATGAAGCCAATAAAATAAAAAGTAAAAGGCGCTCCAAAAATGATTGTCAAACCCCAATTTGATCAGGAAAGTAGCAGTAGCAGTGTCATCATCTGGC
This sequence comes from Coix lacryma-jobi var. lacryma-jobi, assembly GCA_009763385.1. Taxonomy (NCBI): domain Eukaryota; kingdom Viridiplantae; phylum Streptophyta; class Magnoliopsida; order Poales; family Poaceae; genus Coix; species Coix lacryma-jobi. Next base: position 32,485 of record VDCT01000082.1, on the reverse strand, counting down.
AAAACAGAGGTAGCGGTATCACAAGGAAATGAAGAACTCGTGAAAGACCTGGATACAAATAGTCTCAATTTGTATGAAGTTGGCTTCTGCAGATCAGACCTCATTGCAGTATTATCCATCTGTGCCATGGAAGACTAATAGACCAAGCAACACCTGTAAAGTAAACTATTTTGTCACTTCAGGCAAAAGAAAGAATCGTAACTTAAATTATTCAGATCTGAACCATCCACTGACCCTTGCTCTAAATTAGTATATCCATGAAAATGAAACATAAAAGGAGGATCTTAAATTTGCCTGCATACATGTCAAGCTAGCACTGTATCCTACATAATAATGATGCAAATAATTTGTCGCATAATTGAAATGTGCATGTGAGACCTAAACCAAACCTTTGATAAATCTATAACATGATAGGATCTGTTAATATAAAAATAATTTCAGAACAAAAGTAGGCAAAGACCTTTTAAATGACAGAAGCAGTTTGGAATCACCGACCAAGGTATGTGGCGACTTGATGGCAGGTGGAAATTTGATTGTGCGAATGATGCAGGGACACCATGAGGTTGCACAACCTCCGTCCTCTGCCTCCACTCATGTTGTCCTCTGCTTTCACCTCATGATCATCGTGCAGGTGATCACAACTTTGAGACTGTATACTTCATTACTTCAGTTTGTTTGAAGGACCGAGAATGCAAAAGCAAGGCGACCAGAGGGGGGTGAATGGGAGCCAATAAAAATTTCTTCGAAACTTTGGCCAAGTGTCCCAAAATCAACCCCCAAGAGATACTACCGAAAACGTGATACCCACGACCCTTGGAAGAGGGTGGATGATCTCTAGGATCACAGCGAGGCACCACAAAAACTTCCACACCCAAGTTCACGCAAGTCAACTAGTGACAGGATGGGTTTTGGGTAACCTCAACCTCCCCCGAGCAACGCGAGGGGGATTCAGGCTATTTTGAAAAGCGAGGAGCCCAATTTCTGTAGAGCACGGAGTCGGGAATCCAACGCAACAAGCGGATCGCAAATCGAAGGTCAGACGAACAAACTGCGGACGAAACGTGCTGACTGCACCTGACCGGACTCTGCCTGCGTCCGGTCAGCAGGCACCGGACGCGTCCGGTCGTGCAGAAGTGGATTTCGGACCTTACTGTGTTGGACCGGACGCACTGTGTGCTAGCGTCCGGTCGATCACTAGCGTCCGGTCACAAGTGCCAAACCCCGATGAACAGTAGAAGCGATGAGTCCGGTCAGAAAAAATCGAGCGTCCGGTCATGTGCGTCCGGTCAAGAAGCAGAAGCACACAGGAAGACGTTCAACGACCGGACTCATGAGCAGAGCGTCCGTCTCCCCGACCCTGCGTCCGGTCACCCCACGAAACAGTTGTTCGTTCACCGATCCGACTCGATCTCACCCAAAACGAATCCTCTAGGGATCAAACTTGGTGAGAGGAGTCACAAGGGATAGTGAGCTATCTCTAAGAGATCATGGCTCGAACCTATCTCCAAATCGATGAATCGAAGAAATTCGGGGGAAAGGAGAAAACTTGACCCGGAACGAAAAATCGATCGATCTCCTAGACCGTGAGGTTAGAGGTTAATTCCTTCGGTGGAAAGAAGTGCCTCACGATCTAGGACAACTTGGTTCAAACGAATTTGCAAAGGATGATCTGAGCAAAGAGATCAAGCGATGAAAATCGTGGAGAAAAAGGATTCCACGAAGAACACGAACACAACGGAAATCACAGCACGAATTGCAAGCCGAAGCGCAAACACACGCTACGACAAGGAGGATACGGCCTCCTTTCCTCAAAATCAACAATACACAGAGGTGAGTCTCTCTGCGGATCTCAGCAAGCTACAGCAGGGGATGGGAGAGCAGGAACCCTAAGTGCAGGAAGCAAATGAGATGGCTAAAACTGAGATAACTGAGATTGGGAAGGAGGGTGTCTCCCCTGACTACTTATCCTATTCTAGTCTAAGTCTATTTCCTACTCTACCCCTCTCTATTCTAATTACAGAGCGAACCAGCTAAACCCTAGGGTTATTCTGGACCAACTCGGTGGTAGGTAGATCCAACGGCCACGCCCGCACAACTCGTCCGCGTTGCCTCCACGCAACCTTCCGATTGCCGCCACGTGCCGTCCTCGCTCTGCACCCCCGGTTTTGGGCCCAAACCGGGAAACCCGCCTTTTCCATCAGCCCCCGGTTTTGAGGCCCAAACCGGGGGAAACCAGCCTCCAGCCCGAGTTTTGTGGCCCAAACTCGGAAACCCGCAGCGCCCGAGTTTTGAGGCCCAAACTCGGAAACCGGCCCACGCCCAGGTTTTGAGGCTCAACCTGGAAACCGTCACGCCCAGGTTTTGTGGCTCAACCTGGAAACCCAGCACCCAGGTTTTTGAGGCCCAAACCTGGAAACCGTCCACCGTTGGTTTTCCCGGGCTCTACCAACAAACCGGCGTCGTAGAGGGGATGCACCGCCTGTGCACCCCTTCCACCGACATGATCGCACTTCTCCGCTTGTCGCTGTCGCAGGCTGCCAGCCACCACAGCTGATCCTCCGGCCTCCAGTCCATCAGTCTAAGTCCACGTCCGCCCTTCACCGTCCGATACATCGGCATGGCACGTCCGCCGCACGGCACGCCCATCCTTCATCGCGCCCTGTCCGTCGGCACGGCACGTCGCAACTTGACCTTCACCCGCCATCGACCACTGTCTCTGTGCTCGACACCTGCACAACACAAGCCAAAGAACATGCGCATCATCTCCGTTGACAATCACTCATCACACAGAGACTCGGCATACACCCATGTATCCGCAATCTCCCCCTTGATGAGTGCATTGTCAACTCCACAACAAATCATGAATAAGAAGAAGGAGGTAGGAAGGAGAGTGAGAAGAGAAAAACCAACCAAATGACCCAAAAGCCTAACAAAAGCCAAAGAAGGTCAAGTGGATGAAGCGAAAACTTGGTCCCCAAAGACATGGGCAACGGCTCGACGCAACCAAGCAAAGCAAAGCTAGCCCTCAAGAAGAGGTAGAACAGGCTCAAACCGCTAGCAGATACCAATTGAAGATCGGAGGACAACAGAAGCAAAATGCTAGTCCCTCAAGATAGAGGCACAGAGGCTCAACACAACTAGCAAGAAAATCACTCCGAAACAATTGGAAATCAACCCAAACCAAAAGGGAAAGCACACCAGACGATACCAATTGAAAGCCAAATGAAAAAGCTTATGAAAGCTCATGAAAAGCTAGGAACGTTTGCTAGTCCCTCAAGACAGAGGCAACGGCTCAACACAACTAGCAAACTCCCCTGGACAAATGCAAGTAACTAGGACAAATGATTCTCCCCTTAGTTGATCAACACAGGGGCATATGATTTGCATAAAATTTCTCCCCCTAGTTGAAAATGCACTTATCAAGGCCAAAAGGTATCGGAGAAGCAACTCCCTTCACATAAACTCCCCCTGAACACAAGATCTCCTTCCACAATGCATATTCAAAATGCAAGTTAGGAGCTTCAAGTATATAGTCAAAAGAGTGCAAAGATGCTCTAATCAGTATAGCTCCAACATCTCAATTAAGCACTCAAATAGCAAAGGCTCAAACTGATCACTTATACGAAATATGAAGCATCTGAGCATGTGAGCAGTTTTAAGTCAAAAGGATAGTCACCATCAAAATAGCACTAGACATGTATAGAAGGAATCCAAACAGTGCTAAGCATATATACAAGGTGAACTACCCCTAGCAAAGTTCAATCATCATGCATAGGAATGAAGCATATACTTGTGATTTCAAATTCAAATCGGAGTTGCAGCGGTAAAAGAATTCACAAGTTCATTTTTAGCATGTGATTGCGAGAGGTTGAAAGCTTGTCATCGCCTAACTTTTCAACCGTGCGAAGCCTATGCCGAAGCAATCAGAAGCTTAAAGCAACGGTTTCGGTCATACACTACATGGCTCAAGTTTAACTCAAAGTGCACTGAGAAACAGTCTCAATACCATGAGGTGTTGACAAGCAATCCCATCTCGATCTTTTCAATTCAACAATACTTGGTTCAGATTTTAAGCAAGTTATGAACAACCAAGCAGAAAGTGAACAACCAGAACTACAGAACATACATAGCAACCTAGCATATGAAAAGCAGGAATGGACTCAACACATCCTACACATGCTAGTTGCATATCTCAATGGTGAACATTTTCAGATTTATATACATTAGGCATAATTCACCATTCCAAAAATAGCTCGCTCATAACATGTAACAGTGATCAGAAGGAGCATAAGCTACAAGCATCATCATAAGTATCGGAGCAATACTAACAAGCGCATAATTACATTCTAGTGAACATAGACATGAAGCTCAGAATGTAAATGCGTATGCCCGACACAAAACTGAAAGAAGGAAGATACCAATTGGAAAGACTCATGAAACTCAAAAGAAAAAGACCTCTAAATAAAAGAGTCAGTCTGTACCTCTCAAATGCTTCCCCCATCTAAAGGGGAAACACACACCAAGCTCACCCCTCAACCTATTAAAGGTTGATTCGTCTAAAGCTTGGGTGAAAATATCAGCCAATTGGTGATGAGTATCGACATGGCGAAGGTCGATATCACCCTTCTCCTGGTGGTCTCGCAAGAAATGAAAGCGCACATCAATGTGTTGGTTTTCGAGTGAAGCACGGGGTTCTTAGCAACGCTAATGGCACTCGTGCTGTCACAAAGCAAAGGCACTCGAGTAAAGCTCAAACCAAATCACGCAAAGTGGCCATCATCCAGAGTAACTGGGAACAGCAGCTAGCCGCAGCAACATATTCAGCCTCCGTGGTAGACTGAGCGACACTAGACTGCTTGCGAGAAGACCACGATACAAGAGAAGATCCAATAACTGGCAAGTCCCAGAAGTGGACTTGCGCTCGGTGCGACAACCAGCAAAATCAGCATCAGAAAAGCCACAAAGCGAGAGGGGGAAGAAGCAGAATACCAAATCCCGAACTCAGGCGTGAAACGAAGGTACCTGAAGATGCGCTTCACGGCCTGACGGTGAGAAGTGCGTGGTGAAGCCTGAAAGCGCGCGCACAAGCACACGGCGAACTGAATGTCCGGCCGTGTCGCCGTCAGGTAGAGCAGCGATCCAATCATGCTGCGGTACTCCTTCTGGTCCACTGCTTCTCCATCCGTGTCGGCATCCAGGGCAGTCGTCGTCGAATGGGCGTCGGAAGAGGCTTGGCCTCACCCATGTCGAACCGCTTCAGCAAGTCCCTCGTGTACTTGCCCTGGTGCACAAACGTCCCCTCTCGGGATTGCTTAATTTGCAAACCGAGAAAGAAAGTCAGCTCGCCCATCATGCTCATCTCGAACTCCCTGCTCATAGTATCTGCAAACTTGGCAACCAAAGCGTGAGAAGAACCACCGAAAATGATATCATCCACGTAAATTTGGACCAAGAGAGTATCTTTGCCTTGCTTGAGGAGAAAGAGCGTTTTATCAACACATCCCATTTTAAACCCTTAGCTAGCAAGAAGGTTTTTAATCTCTCATACCAGGCTCTAGGGGCTTGTTTCAAACCATACAAAGCTTTGTGGAGTTTAAAGACATGGTTTGGAAACCTGGGATTTTCAAAACGGGGGGTTGCTGGACATAGACCTCCTCCTCAATGTAGCCGTTAAGAAGGCACTCTTGACATCCATTTGAAAAAGTTTGAAACCCATGGATGCAGCATAAGCCAAGAGTATCCTAATAGCCTCCAAACGAGCTACAGGAGCGAAGGTCTCCTCATAATCTATCCCCTCCTTCTGACTATAACCCTTCGCTACAAGCCGGGCCTTGTTTCTCACAATGTGGCCCTCCTCTCCTTGCTTGTTTTTAAATACCCATTTTGTCCCAATAGGTTTACAGTCAGGAGGTGGAGGCACTAGAACCCAAACCGATTTCGCTCAAAATTCTCTAGCTCCTCATGCATGGCATTTGACCCAATCCGGATCCGTCAATGCGTGTCCAACATCTCGGGCTCAAAAGACGCAACAAAAGCAGAATGAGCAAAGTGCGAGATGTGCTGTGACCTGGAGCGAGTAACTCGCTCGTCGATGTCGCCGATCATCTGTTCAGGGGGGTGCTGGCGCTGGATATGTCGTGGCGCCTCCCGGGAAGAAGTGACCTCCCCCTCAACAGCAGCTGGTTCCACCCCGGGTACAAAAGGTACCGCGCGAGGTGGAGGATCCCACGGCCCCCGGAAGAAGAAGTCCGGGGCCGTGAGTCGTCGTCGGAGGCCGCTCTTTGCGGCACGGCAGGTGGAGGGGGTGCTGGATCATCTATACTTTCAGCACCCTCGTCCTCGTCATCGAAAAGAGGCTCTCCAACCTCATGATCACCTGCACGCTCAAAACGAGAAGAGGGACACACAAGAGTCTCGTCGAAGGTGACATCTGATGTCTCCATGACTCGGTTAGTGTCAAGGTTAAGTACACGATAAGCTCGAGTGTGAGTGCCATAACCAAAAACACACCGTCAGAAGAACGAGACTCAAACTTGTCCAGGTTGCCTTTCTTCAATATAAAACAATGGCAACCGAAGACTCTAAAATAAACTCACCTGGGCTGGCGACCAAAGCGCAACTCATAAGAGGTCTTCTTCAAAAACGCTCTCAGAAAAATGCGATTCGAAATGTAGCATGCAGTGTTCATAGCTTCGGCCCAAAAGCGCCTAGGAGTCCTATGCTCATCAAGCATCGTCGTCCTGGCCATCTCAACAAGGGTCCGATTCTTCCTCTCTACAACACCATTTTGGGGCGGTGTGGTAGGGGGAAGAAAACTGATGCTCCAAGCCAAGGTGGTTACAAAACTTCTCAAAATCCGAATTTTTGAATTCGGAACCATTATCACTTCTAATAGCTCGCATCGAGTTCAAAGGGAACTCGTTCTGAAGACGCAAAATCAGATTGCGAGCGAATGAGAAAGTCTGGTCTTCTCAGCTAAAAGAAGACCCACGAATATCTCGAAAAGTCGTCAACAACAACCAAAACATACCACTTGCCACCAACCGAGCTCACCCGAGCTGGACCAACAAGGTCCATATGTAAAATCTCTCCGGGGTGCGAGGTCATGACCTTAGTCACTGGATGGTGGGGAGCAGCAACCATCTTCCCATGTCTGCAAGAATGGCAAACTAGATCCTTCTCCATCGAAAGCTTGGGCAATCCTCGGATTAGGCCAAGTGAGCTAAGTCTTGCAAGCAAGTCGAAGCTTAAGTGACCGAGCCTCCTATGCCACTTCCAAAGATCGGAAGAAGAAGGACTAGCCAAAAGACAGCGAGAAGATCCAAACGACTCCGAAAAATTCGCACGAAAAACTTTCCCAAAGGGCGAAATCAGACATACAAGATCGCCCTGAGGATCTAAGATGCGACTAAGGTTCGGTTTGAAACGAATCTCATAGTCATCATCAAAAGTTGCGAAACAGAAAGCAAGTTAAAATGCAGGTTAGAAACAAGAGCAACATCGCGCAACACAAAGTGCTCATTAACCCGCACAGTTCCACGGGACAATACCTTACCTTTACTATTGTCGCCGAAGGTTATGTACTCCTTTCCGGCGACCGGGCTAAGGCTGGAGAACCACTTGGTGTTTCCGGTCATGTGCCTCGAACAACCGGAATCCACCAACCAAATGTCCTCCAACCGTCTCACCTACATCAATAAAAAGACATAGGGTGAGCATACGGTCCAACACTGGGGTTAGTGAAATAATAAGGGGAAAACCAGTGTTGGGCCGGCTGCTCTAAGAAGGGTTAGTGTAAAAACCATTCCTAGCACGTCTACGAGGGAAGCGATCACCACGCTGAGAAAAACGTGGTCCGCTGGGGAAGAAGCGCTCACCGCGATACCCAAACTGCGGTGTGGGGAAAGCGCTCAACAAAGCCTCCGCCACGGGGTCCGTTACCTGCAAAAGCAGGACCCCGTCGGGCACGCTCTCTACGAGGTTTACGCCTAGGAGCCTGGGGCTCAACTGCTCTAGCGTCTCTCCTTGAAGCTCTCTCCTGCCTAGGCCTAACAAACTGAGGTGCTGGACCTCTAGGCCTAGTCTCCCTCCTCGGGGCTCTCATCTCCTGCCTAGACCTGGAACCCTGACGTCCGGACCTAGCAGCTCTCCCCTGGGCCTTCGGTACATGTCCACCATGAGCTGGATGGTACATATCCGGGTTCTCCATCTCCCGAGCCCTGCGCGCCTCTCTCTTGCGCCTAAAGCAGAACTCGCTCAAGTGACCATCTCTCCCACAAAAATCACACTGGTACCTCACCGCACGCACAGGGGGTTGTTGGTGACCAGGGCTGTGGGTGTAGCTCACTTTGCCTTTGCCCTTTGGTGGCAACTCCTCACGAATGGGTGGCATAGCATCAAGCTTGTTCTGAGGTGGTTTGGCTTGGGTGCCCAAACTGGGTTCTTGGGAGGAACTTTAGGGGGTTCCTCAACCACACCATCTTGGGTGATAGGCTTGGCTGGCTCTTTGAGTGGAAGCTTGGCAAGTTTGGGAATAGTGGTGGAATTGGGCTTCTCACATGGGTTCAGACCACTAGACTCTCCAATCTTCCCAAAGGCTGAGAGATCAACACTCTGAGCAAAACCTACACCAGGGGCACCAACAGCTCGCTTGAATTGGGAGATCATCATCCCGAGCTGCGGCTCACTACTGGAGACCCATGACAAGATGGACCGAAGGTATGTGTTTTCTTTCCTCGGTTTGCATCTTGCCATGCTTCACATTGGCAATTTCCATCTCCAGGCCCTCACACAAAGCACACCTCATGACACAAGTGCTATCTGAGCTGGCCTTCTCTAAAGACTCAAGCTTGGCATTCTTCTCTGCCAACTCAGATTGCAAGACAGGACAAGTCTTGCACGCACCCAACAGCTGCGGCCTAGCTCGGAGCTCATCCCACCTCATCTACCAGCGCAGCATGCTTACTCCTCAGAGTGAGAAGATCCGTCATGTGCGCGGCGCAACTCTCGCACTCCAACTCCTCCGACACAACCACGGTGGACCGAGCGAACTCAAGCTCCTTCACCGTGTCCTCCCACTTCTGCCTAAACTCCTTGCGCTCTCTAGCGGCACGCCTAAGCAACTTATCTTGGCTAAGGAGGGCAGCAGTCAACTTCTCAACCTCGGAGGAAAGCTCGTCGTAGGTGAGAGATACCTGGGAGGTGTCGTCGTCGTCGTCGTTCCGAGGGGTACGCTCCGGCTCGCCGTCGACCTCATCGCCCAGCGCCATGCAGGTGCAGAAGCCGTCGTCGTCGGCGAAGAAGCAGAGGCCGTTCAGCTGTCCTCGATCCTCTTCTTCTTCTCGGACTCGTCATCACTCGAGCTGGCGGAGTCATCATCCGAGCCGTCGACGTCGCTGAGCGTGGCGAAGAATGCACGCTGCTCAGCTTGCTGCTTCTCCAAGTACTTCTTCTTGATGTACTCTTTGTCGAAGCCGCCCCGCTTCTTGTGCCTTGGGGAACGTGCTTCTCCTTGTACTTGGAGTCGCGCCTGTGGCCGTGATCGCCCTTCCCCAGATGCTTGTTCTTCTTCTTGGGGCAGTCGGCGATGAAGTGGTCGGGGTCGCCGCATTCGTAGCATCCGGCGCGTCCTCCTCCACGACGGCGGTTCACGCGGTTGTTGTGGAACCGCGAAAACCGGTTGGCAAGCAAAGCCAACTCGTCGTCCCCCAAAGACTCCAGCTGGTCCTCTGTCACAGAAAAGAGAGAAGAAAGCGCAAAGCCAGCTGAGGGGTTAGAGGAAGAGCCGAAACCAAAGCCATGGACGGGCGAGAAGGATTTTCAAAAGAAGCCCTCGCCATAGCATCAATCTCACTGGACTTGAGCTTACTGAAAGCTCGTCGCAGGTGAGGGTCTCATAGTTCGGCGATTCGATGATTGCCTGAACCTTGGAGTCCCACACCGAACGGTCAAGAGTGTGCAAAAGCTTCAAAGCACGCTCATGATCGTCAAATGGCAACTGCTCTCTGTTAGCCCTCATCCTGTTGACAATCACCTGAAAGCGAGCGAATAATAAACTTTCTATGCTCTCGCCAGGCTGATGTCGAAAGTTCTCATACTCTCTCTTGAACGACTCGTAGAGTCGGGTTTTGACTTGAGAGGTGCCCTCATGAAAACGCATGAGGGTGTCCCAGATCTCCCGAGCCGTAGAGAGGTGAGAAACGCGATCAAACTCACCCACGCTCAAACAGGAGAACAAAGCGTTACGCGCCCGGCTATTGGCTTCGTGCTCATCGATCTGAAGCTGAGAGACACGAGCAGCCAGGACAACGTAGTTGGCGTTGTTGCAAATCTCCCAAACAGAAGAGCCCATGCTCTGGAGATAGGCCGACATGCGTATCTTCCAATACGCATAGTTCGTCCCATCGAAAACGGCGGTTTGCCCACGCCGCGATCCATGTCGCCTTCGGTGGATCTGGAACCGGCTAAGGTGGAAGATCCTTAACCTGCTCCGATACAATTGAAGGACCGAGAATGCAAAAGCAAGGCGACCAGAGGGGGGGTGAATGGGAGCCAATAAAAATTTCTTTCGAAACTTTGGCCAAGTGTCCCAAAATCAACCCCCAAGAGATACTACCGAAAACGTGATACCCACGACCCTTGGAAGAGGGTGGATGATCTCTAGGATCACAGCGAGGCACCACAAAAACTTCCACACCCAAGTTCACGCAAGTCAACTAGTGACAGGATGGGTTTTGGGTAACCTCAACCTCCCCCGAGCAACGCGAGGGGGATTCAGGCTATTTTGAAAAGCGAGGAGCCCAATTTCTGTAGAGCACGGAGTCGGGAATCCAACGCAACAAGCGGATCGCAAATCGAAGGTCAGACGAACAAACTGCGGACGAAAACGTGCTGACTGCACCTGACCGGACTCTGCCTGCGTCCGGTCAGCAGGCACCGGACGCGTCCGGTCGTGCAGAAGTGGATTTCGGACCTTACTGTGTTGGACCGGACGCACTGTGTGCTAGCGTCCGGTCGATCACCTAGCGTCCGGTCACAAGTGCCAAACCCCGATGAACAGTAGAAGCGATGAGTCCGGTCAGAATAAAATCGAGCGTCCGGTCATGTGCGTCCGGTCAAGAAGCAGAAGCACACAGGAAGACGTTCAACGACCGGACTCATGAGCAGAGCGTCCGGTCTCCCCGACCCTGCGTCCGGTCACCCCACGAAACAGTTGTTCGTTCACCGATCCGACTCGATCTCACCCAAACGAATCCTCTAGGGATCAAACTTGGTGAGAGGAGTCACAAGGAGGATAGTGAGCTATCTCTAAGAGATCATGGCTCGAACCTATCTCCAAATCGATGAATCGAAGAAATTCGGGGAAAGGAGAAAACTTGACCCGGAACGAAAAATCGATCGATCTCCTAGACCGTGAGGTTAGAGGTTAATTCCTTCGGTGGAAAGAAAGTGCCTCACGATCTAGGACAACTTGGTTCAAACGAATTTGCAAAGGATGATCCGAGCAAAGAGATCAAGCGACGGGAAAATCGTGGAGAAAAAGGATTCCGCGAAGAACACGAACACAACGGAAATCACAGCCACGAATTGCAAGCCGAAGCGCAAACACACGCTACGACAAGGAGGATACGGCCTCCTTTCCTCAAAATCAACAATACACAGAGGGTGAGTCTCTCTGCGGATCTCAGCAAGCTACAGCAGGGGATGGGAGAGCAGGAACCCTAAGTGCAGGAAGCAAATGAGATGGCTAAAACTGAGATAACTGAGATTGGGAAGGAGGGTGTCTCCCCTGACTACTTATCCTATTCTAGTCTAAGTCTATTTCCTACTCTACCCCTCTCTATTCTAATTACAGAGCGAACCAGCTAAACCCTAGGGTTATTCTGGACCAACTCGGTGGTAGGTAGATCCAACGGCCACGCCCCGCGTCAAAGTCGTCGCGTTGCTACGACCTTCCGTGCCGCCACCGTTGCCGTATCGCCGCCCACCGGCCGCAACCGTCCGCGGCCACGAACCAGCCCTCCGTCCTCCTGCACCCCCGGTTTTGTGGCCCCAAACCGGGAAACCCGCCTTTTCCATCAGCCCCCGGTTTTGAGGCCCAAAACCGGGAAACCAGCCTCCAGCCCGAGTTTGTGGCCCAAACTCGGAAAACCCGCAGCGCCCGAGTTTGAGGCCCAAACTCGGAAACCGCCCGCCCAGGTTTTGAGGCTCAACCTGGAAACCGTCACGCCCAGGTTTTGTGGCTCAACCTGGAAACCCAGCACCCCAGGTTTTGAGGCCCAAACCTGGAAACCGTCCACCGTTGGTTTTTCCCGGGCTCTACCAACAAACCGGCGTCGTAGAGGGATGCACCGCCTGTGCACCCCTTCCACCGACATGATCGCACTTCTCCGCTTGTCGCTGTCGCAGGCTGCCAGCCACCACAGCTGATCCTCCGGCCTCCAGTCCATCAGTCTAAGTCCACGTCCGCCCTTCACCGTCCGATACATCGGCATGGCACGTCCGCCGCACGGCACACCCATCCTTCATCGCGCCCTGTCCGTCGGCACGGCACGTCGCAACTTGACCTTCACCCGCCATCGACCACTGTCTCTGTGCTCGACACCTGCACAACACAAGCCAAAGAACATGCGCATCATCTCCGTTGACAATCACTCATCACACCAGAGGACTCGGCATACACCATGTATCCGCATTGTTAATCTTTATTCTACCATATGATCAGATGTAGTATAAGCGATGAATAACAGTTATGATTAGTATTATTTAGAACTAACAAAATTTAAGATTAGCTTCAATTTGCCCAATTTAATAATTATAGACAGTGATCATAATTCATAACATGGCTACCCAGTGATCCTAAGGTTTAATTCCCCAGAAAATTCAGAATATGCCTAAATGCCAACACAAATCAGAATATGCCCACCCACATTGATAGTAAAAGTTATACATGTTAATAATTTATATACTTTAATAATTTATTAAGAAAGGCTCAGTCAGTCAGTTCTAGCTAGAAGAAAAGTGAGAAAGTGTCATAGTTCTAAACAACTATAAGGAAAATATGTAATGTGCCTACCTCAACAATTATGATCATGTTTCTCTTAGTTTTGATGGTCATTTCTTAACATTTCTAGAAACTTGAGCCTACTCCACTCCTAACCATTAGCAGCATAATTTTAAATCTCTACTTCGACTGATTTAACTCATTAAGTAACTAACATGACTCAAAGAAACTACCTATTCTGAAGACATGATGTATTGATACAAGTGACAAAAGGCTAATTTGGTCCCATTGAGTAAATCATTTTCTCTAGTGCATATTGTACTTCTCCCTTTTGTTGTAGACAAAGAATCTGCAACATCATAGAAATTGCACTGATCAATGACTCGTATAATAGAAGAAAGAACACAAAAGGAAGAAGAGAGAGAAAAAAAGTCAAACATACATCCTGAGCTCCCTCTCCTCGGCTATGCAGTTGCCATTGATGAGAAGGGAATGGACTTGTCCCCGTTCTGTACACCTCCTCGTCCTCGGTCCTTCTTCACCTGATAAAAAACGACGAGAAATCACAAATCAGCCATCACCGCGAGGGACAACAACAAATCAACACCATTGCTACAAACAAACAACAAATCATCACGAGGGAGGACCAGATATGGCATCGATATGAACAAATGTACCAAAGATTATAGATCTCGATGTATCTGTACCTAGTCCTCGCCACAATAACGTACCTCAGCCACCGCTGGGTTGAACGGGATAATTGTGTTTGTCGCACCTGACCTGAGCCGTCGCCTCAGGGCTCGCCACCATCTGTGCCTCGCCTCCAATCAGCCGCTTGCATCCGTCGGTGGCGTGCCATGCTAGCTTGGGTCGTCGAGGCTCATCTCGTTGCTGCCGAGGATCGATGCGCTTCTGGGACGGGGTATGGCAGCGGCGGATGCGGATGCGCTTCCTGGGCACGCCGGCAGCGACATCGGCTCCACCTGGCTTTGCGCCCCGTGCACCACGACCTCCCAACGCCCATAGGCAGCACGCCCCGACGCGACCTCGCGTCGCAAGTCGACGGCTTCACGCCCCATCCAAAACGACCTCCCGATGCCCAGTCCCCAGAGGCAGCGACCTCGCTGCGTCCCCCACCGAAGTTACGCACCGATCTGTGTCCAGATTGTTGCATCTGTCGCCGATGTTTCGTGAGAGCCTGCCACCAGGTGCCGCGCCCTCGATCTATGGTTCAGGCGACGGGAAGAGAGGGATGCAGCGCGATTGGGAAGAGGAGGCGTGGCCGCCGTCCTGGGGCTTGGGGAGAGGAGGGGTCGACGTGTGTTGGGGAAGAGGAGCACCTGGTCGTGGGGAGGAGTTGATTGCGGGAGGAGATCCCAGCTGATGTTCTTTCCTTGTTGGGCATTCGCAGGCCTGGCGTTGATTTTCTTTCCTTCAACGTTCGCAAGGGAGCCTCTACGACCGCGATTGGGGTTCGCAGGAGGAGGCGGACTGGTGAAGCGATGTATTACCGCACGAAAGCAATGTCCCTTTTTTATTCTTTTTAGATTTGTGAGACTTATATAATTCTCCATGTCGAATGTAATCAGTTTTTTTAAGAAGAATGTCAGTATTACACTGAAGCCATATATTTGGTGCCGTATTAAAGATGTGTATATTTATCAAAAAAAATAGAAACAATTATATAGAATTAGTACCCAAATCATTATGTGAATATTTGTGAGCACTCACTGTTACGTGCGTATATGATAATAAAACAACAACGAGAAGGCACCGCCACTAACCCTTTTAACCTGATTTTTTTTTTGAACAACCTACTATGTAATGTACAACATATATGAGACATGTATCGCGTGATTATATATAAAAAGGCTACCTGCTGGAATGCTTCATTGTTCTTGCTGGGAGGTAGTATCTCCTACCTTTTCTCAAGGTCTTTTGTGGACGGAGGTAGTACTGTATATTCCACCTTTGCTCTCCTTGCCTCGCACGACGAAGCAGGGACCTTGAGATGTAAAGGAATCATAACCACCGATCAGAGATAATATTATCGGATTTTTTTGTCATGTGATTACCGAAATTTCTCGTCAGCTAGATATGCATACTTGATTATCATTCCTTATGTGTTATTAGTGCTGTTCTAATAGGGACTGATACACTAACGTACTATAAGTACTGTTTTAAAGTCAGACATACCCTACTTTTCCATGTTTGACTGTACACCAACGTACTACTAGTGCTGTTTTAAAATTATTATATATATAAAATGGCTATACTTATTAGTACCATTATAAACATGAGATTTTATATTAGCATTGGCCTCTTCCGATCCCTCTCCCACACGGTGAGTAGTATAACAAGGAACTCTTATATATGCTCCGATCGAATCGAATCTAATCGACCCAGCATGCATGGATGGTTCTGGTCAACTGCGCACGTCCGGCAATACTGTGCTGCTGCCGTGCATGGTCTCGGAAATTCCCATGCTCTCTGTTCACAACTGATTTGGATTTGGCCGCTGCCACTCGTTGTTTTCCAGTTGCCACAAGCTGACCACAACATGCATTTTCCGAACGACCGTCTGCGCCGGTCCAGCGATTGCATTGCACTGCACTGCACTACTTTGGATACACACACGCAGAATTCAGTTAGGAGCCGTTTGGATCCTTCCACTTTAGTGGGATTGTAATCCACTTAATAAATTAAACTATTTAGCTTGGAATTTGACATTCCACCACTTTACAAATATCACAATTAAGTCTATCTCAAATTTATAGGGTAAGAGAGACAAATTGATTCTATAAATCATCATGCTATATTTCTACTTGACAACTTATGACACTCTCTTTAACTCACTCTCCTATTCTCTCGTATAGCTAACAATAATATACAAATATAATCCATATATATATATATATATGTAACTATATTAGCTTAATTAATATGTGGCTAAATTATTATTCTTAAAATGATTTCAATTCCAAGATCAAATATGCTCTTAAGTTTTTTGACAACAAATAAACAATTCAATTCATTGGTGAGAGATGTCGTGGGAGACACATCTCATTTACGACAGCTATAAGGGCATTTATATTAACATTACTATATATATATTGAACGCATCTTGGCCCCTAGTGGGTTTCGGTGATTGGATGAAACACAAGATTACTGTGACTAACGTGTGTTTTGCAGAAACAGGGATGAGTTAGGTCACGGTAATGACGACGATACGGGCATATGGAGTTCATGTCCCCTGGCGATGAAAATCGTTTCGGTTTTCAAAGGACGGACGACGAAGACGGTGGTAGGCTAGGCTAAGTGTCACATGGTGTTGGAGGACACTTAGGTAGTCTTATGTCTTTGTTTTTCCTTTGACCGTACTATAAAGGAGGAGCGTGAATCAGTACCTTGACCTAGATGAGTCTATTGAGGTAGGTGTGGTGCACACTTGTTATTTCATAGCCCTAGGTAGCTCAGAGAGATGCCTTATGTCGTGAGGATGAAAAGTCGTTAAGGTCGCGCTGCGATCTGAGTTGGTTTTGCCCTTGAAAAGGGCATCAGACGCTGGCCTGGTGGGCATCAGACGCGTTTGATGCTCACTCAGACTAGAGTTTAGTCTGGTGCGTGGCATCGGACGCGCCGATGTTGCCACATCGGATGCGCCTATGCCACTGTTCACTTGCGAGTGAACTTGAGCCTGCATCGGACGCTGAGGGATAGCGTCCGATGTCCATGCAAAGAGGTTCCAGAGAGGGTAAAATCACATCGGACGCGTCCATTGTGATGGCATCGGACGCTGCCCAGCGTCTGATGCTCCTTTAAGTTGTCTGACAGGTGGTACAGTCGACCGTTGGTTGAGGTCATCAGAGCGTCTGATGCCAGGCATCGGAGCATCCGATGCCCCCGCAGAAACACCTGTTCGGTGCTCTTTTGGATGGCCGGTTGGGGGAGTATTTATACTCCTCCTCCTCCGGCATTAGAGTGTTCTTGCCACTTTCCTCTGCTGAGAAACACATAGTGAGTGTGAGAAAGAGCAAGAGCCCTAGTGAGGTTGAGAGAATTGCTAATTGAGAGAATTAGTGACCTCCTAGTGAGAATTGAGTAGCAAGTGTGCATCCATCCATCTCTTTGGCCTTGTCTTGGTCAAGTGAGAGTTCTAGCTTGTTACTCTTGGTGATCGGCATCACCTAGACGGCTTGGTGGTGATCGAAGAGCTTGGTGATCATCCGGAGGCTTTGTGGATGACCCAAGTCAAGTTGTGACCGGTAGCGAGCGATTCACCGGGCCGGTGAAAGGTCCTTGTTTGATTTTGGTAATTGAGTGACAACTTAGGTGAACTAATATGTGCTTGTGTGAGATACACAGGAAGTTAGTTCACATGTGAATGGACAATGAAGGAGCTTATTTCATATGAGACATGACATGGAGTCATGTGGCTAAGATGGTGAAGATCAAGACAAGACTTTGCTTGATGGACCGGTTGCGAAGGTGAAGGGCAAGTTGGAGGCTTTGAAGCCGTTGGTACCGAGTGTCGGGAGGCTTGAGCAAAGATTTGGCGCCGAAGGACCGAAGCAATGGTGAAGAGCAAGTGAGGTCAAGATCGATGGACCATGGAGGTCATGTGATGATATGAAGTGGATCATATAATTTGATGATAGGTTGGTGCATGTGTTGCATCAACACCGAAGGAGATGGAATGGAATGCGCAAGACAAAGGTATACTTATAGGGCATTTCATTTCACCGGTCATAGGTGTGTAGAGAAGATTATGACCAGGTTTAGGATAGATGGCCGTACTATCAAGAGGAGCAAACTTGTTTGGATATCGGTCATCTAGTGCCACTTGAGCGATCTAACTTTGCGATGTTACTAGGATCGAGTGGCATGGTGAGAGCAAGTGAAAATCCTTTGAAAAATGTTTGTGAAAATGCTAACACGCATGCACAAGGTTGTATACACTTGGTGGTGTTGGCACATTTGCAAAGGAGAAGAAGTTTGGAAAAGTTTTCGGAGAAAGCTTTGGTTGAAAAAGAGAAGCGATGGATCTTGGATTAGAATTCTGTACTAACCCTTTGTGAGTTGGATTAGCTCTGTATGTGGGATGTGTAGCCCTCTGAATAAGCTTTCCAAAATGTCCAAGATCATCGAAATCGGTGTTCAGAGGAGTTTTGGCCTAGAGGTAGTACCGCCATAAGGCCGGTAGTACCGGGGGAGGTAGTACCGACCCTACTACCGACCCTACTACCGCCCGTGTTAGAAAGTCGTTTCTAACGGTCTTTTGGACCGCCGGTAGTACCGACCCTTGGGTCGGTAGTACCGACCGAAGGCGTGGAAGCTCGGGAGAATGGGAAAACGGCCAGTTGGTGGCTCCCCTCTATAAATAGAGGGGTGGCCGGCCCTTTGTGGCAGAACCTCCCGGTAATGTGGCCCACCCGCACACGTCACCGTCTCCCCGAGCTCTAATGACTGTGCACATGTACCACATCACAGGAAAGATCTGTCGGGTGTCCCCGAGGGAACCCCGAATTATCCACGAGCCACAGGATCATCATCATGAAGGTTGGAATAATTACAACATTACAACAATTGATACAAAATACCATCGGAGTGCGGAAGCAAGATAGATAACCTTTATAAAACATGAAGGTGTTACTTTTTGCATAAATACAACCGGTATCGAGGAAGCAGAATAGTATTACAGAACCATACTTAGGCGGAGTACCTAAGTTGGAGAAGAAGAACGACCAGATCACGTCAAGCCCACTGACACGATCATGATCAACGTCACTTAGGAGAAACCTGCAACAGGGGGTTAACAAACCCTGAGTACTGGGGTACTCAACAAGACTTACCCGACTAAAGAAAAAGGGGAGAAGACTCAGGAATGAGAGGCTTAGGTAGTCAAGGTAAGGCTTAAGCAAGATCAAGTATTTTGCAGAAAAGCATTTTGAAAGCCTTGTTTTATTTTTTTTGGAAAAGATTCCAGTATTTCTCAATTCTCCATTGTTCATGATTCATTTTACCTTCCAAAAACATACCTAGTTGAGAACCACTCTCCGTTGACAGTCAGTGACCAAGTCTCCATAACCGAGGAGCAACGTTAATCCGGATAAATAATACTCAGCTGAGGATCCCTATCCACACTGCATATGTAGCACCCAAGCTTGCATATGCCAACTCGTCTACCACGATTCCTCCAAGATTGGGCCCGGTCCTACGCCACCCGGAAGTACAGTACACCACTCCTATCCAGGTACGACGACCACGTGGGTACATGCTACTTCCGCCATCTCTCCACTCCTAGTGCGCGGTTGTCGGTCCAATAAAGGATTTCTCGGAGCCAGAGCTTTCCGAAGTATGTGAATAGTTGCAAGTCTTGGCCAGCAGGCCCCCACACGGATGGTCCCTAAATTTTTCCGCCAGCGACAAGCACCTCGGGACTCTAACCCAAGAGTACAGGTTCTGTCGGTTTTTCAACCCTGTCCCGGTCGGTGTCAACTGTTGAGTCCCGGACTACAACATGACGGCACCGTACGCTCGAACAACCTCTCCTCGCTGTTGACTAGGTACGGATCAGATACTTAGCCAACAGGCAGGGAGTAAAACCAAAATTCCCATCAAAATTCTTTAAGTGATCACACTTTTGAAATTGACATTTTATTGCAAATCTATTGTATAGCATCACTAAGCATTTTGCAAATAGTTTTTAAAACAGGGCAGGTATTTGATGGTGGAGGTAAACAATGCAGGTAATAGGTTATCACACAACTCCTATAACCTAATGCAGTAGTTTAACTCAAAAGCATTTTAAGAAAACCTTTGTAAAAGCAAGGTAGGGTTAAAATGCACCGGGGCTTGCCTTGAAGAGCAAAAAGGACAGGCTCAGGGTTGGCAGTGCAGGTGTCGGAGCTCGGGGTCGCCTCAGGGGTAGGTCCGGCTGCTTCGACTTTGACGCCTTCTCCTTCGGTTACTATACGGATGCAATGATGTATGCTTATGAGGATGCTGACATGAACAATACAGCACAAGACAAAACCACGGATTCTAGAATACAACTTTCTATCGTGTAATTAACTTCTAGAACAGACACAAGTTACTTATCTTGATCTTTAAGCAAAATTAGTCAACCTATTAAGCATCATTTATCCGTCCTAAACACAAAGCAAGCATGGCATCACAAACATCATAGACCAAAGGGGTAGGGGTCTATGAACAACAAACAATCCCAAAAGTCACATGACAGGGCATACAACATGAACTCTACTTGATTTTCTATTTTTTTCCTAATTATCTAAAAAGGTCATTTTATGCACTTGCTCCAAAATTTACCCAATTAATCTCATAGGTTCATTATGGTATAAATAGATGTAAAAACAAATTTCATAAATTTTGGAGATCATTAAGGTGCTTAACAAAAATCAAACATTTAATTAACAAAAGGCACTATTTAACAATTTAAATAAATACCCAAAAATCAACTTGCTCCAAAAAGCCTCAAAATTTCACCAGAGACTAAACATGACACAATTAGCACATAAAAATTTATCTCATGATTTTTGGAGCTACACATGATTTTCTAAAAATCTAAAACCATTCATCTCTTAATTAAAAGGGAGATTTTCCATTTTCAAATTTTTGCACAAAGTCCAAGTTTCATATTTTTATAAAATATTACATGATATAAAGAGTCTACCATCAAATTTTCAGAATTTTTGGAGCAACATAGAAAATCACACAAAAAGAAGAAAAAGGAACACTAATCACAACTTCCCAAAAAGGAAAAGAGCACTGTGCTCTTTCCTCGCAAGGCTCGGGCGAAACGGGCTCGGGCGAGACGGAAACGATCGCTTCGTCCGAGGCCTGGCTCGGAGGCTCGGGCGAGGCGGAAGCGACTGTTTTGTCCGAGGCCTGGCTCGGAGGCTCGGGCGAGACGGAAGCGACTGCTTTGTCCGAGGCCTGGCTCGGAGGCTCGGGCGAAACGCAGGCGAGGCGGACGGCGGACCGGCCGCTCGGGGCTTGCGCTGGGAAAGCCGAGGGTGGGGAAAGATTCGCGGGCTCACCGTGAGTCGGGAGGGAGGCTCGGTGAGGCGGTGCAGGGTCGGAGGAGGGAGCTCGATGTTGGCGGTGCTTCGGCGGAGCTCTCTCGGTGGCGAGCGGCGTCTGGCGGCTCTGTCCACCGAAAGGGATCACCGAGGTGCGGTTAGGAGCGCTTCGAGGTGAGGAAGAGAGAGCAGGGGTCGGAGGGAAGAGAGAAACACTCACGGCGGCGAATTTCTCGCCTAGCCGAAACGCGGCCGTATGCCGGAGTTGGGGAAGAACCGTTCGCGCCGGCGAAAGGAGGGGCGGAGGGGTGAAATCGGTTGCTCGAGAAGGTGGAGCAGCTCAAGGCGAAGGCGGTGGAGGACTCGGCGGGCGCTGGGGTGGTCTGGTGGCCCGGGTTGCCGTGGTGGCGCTGGTGGCGGCAATGGCGGAGGTTCGGCGGCTTTTATAGCCGCGGGATGGAGCGGGGGGGGGGGGGGGGGGGGGGGGTCCGGGCGAGGGGTGAGGAGCAATCGCGCGACACTTAAAGAGGTAGGGAGCGAGGTAGGGCGGCTCGGCATGGGCGGGAGCTCGCGCGCGGCGCGGCGGCTTGCCGGCGGCCGACATCTGCGCGCTGTCCGCGGCCGTAGGGAAGGAGGAGGGTAGGGAACGGCGAAGGCAGGCGTAGGTAGGGGCCGAGAGGAAAACGAGCGCCAGCGCTTGGCCGCGCGTGGCACGGGCGCGGGTCAGCCGGGCTCGTGGGCGGCGCTGCGCCGCCATTGGCCGGGGCCCCCTTGCAGCAAGCTTGTGCACAGAGACGTCATCCATTCCCAAATCTACTCCTTTCTGTATTTTTGAAAAATACTCCCAAAACTTGAACTACACAAAGAAAACTCAAAACACCAAAGTTGCTTAAAATTTTGAGATCTACAACTTTGCCAATATAAACTTTTTCTGAAACTCAAAAGTTTTTGAGATAATTTTGAAAACCGAAAAAGGGACAAAATTGAAGTTTGAAGAAATTTGAAATTACTTCTGATTTTGTATTGAAACTTGCAAATCTGCAAACACCAAAGTTGTTCCTCTTGACAAGATCTACAACTTTGCTAAAAGGACCAACTTCAAATTTTGAGTAGTTTTTAAATTAATAAAAGAGGGGTAAAAACCAGGGTTTGGAAATCAGGGTTTTTCAAAAGGAATTTAAATTCTATTTCTGATTTTTAACTTTGATCAACACAACAAAACATCAAGACACTCAACTGGACAAGATTCACACAAAGCTAGACACAGAGGTGAAATTACCATTTTGCCCTTAAAGGAAGATTTGGGCCTTTAGGGTTTTCGAAAAAGAGATCACTACACAAGTCACCTCAGAAAAAGGTAAAAGCAGAACAAGCATTAGGCAAACATAAATGCATGGCAAGAATGATTAATGACTTAAGATGATGACATGTCAGGTTAATTACATATTAAACACCAAAGGTGTTACAGCCTTCCCCCCTAAAAGAAATCTCGTCCCGAGATTTAAGAAGTGCTTAAAGGCTGGGGTTGAGTAATGGAAAAGGAAAAGTGTCACACTTGTTTACTCGCAAGGAGTTCACAAGGCAACTGGGTTGGGGTTGGGATTACAACCGGGGTCAGAACACGGTGGCAAGTAGCAAGGTAGAAGATATCTGGGTGGAGCAAGAAAGATTATCAAGAATCCAGAGAGAGCGTACATTAGTTGTGGGCTATAATGGATCATAACTGTAGACCTCGATACCTGCGCGCACCCAGTGGAAACTAATGTGATCCGGACACACGAGATTCCTGGGTTCCGACGCGGCATCGTGGTCACTAATCATGGCACCACAATAGAGCATAACTTCTATATCTCTCATCTTAATAAGAAGGAATTTATAACCAAAAGCAAGGGTTGGTTATAACTACAAGGAGAGTGGCTTTGAACTCCCTTTCGGGCGTCCAGAAATGAAAGCACTTTAACGATGGACTAGAAAGAATCATGACTATAGGCCTGGACATTAGCGAGCACCTGGCAGTAATGCCCTATGGTGGCCATCCATAGGTGACTCCAGGTTCCCACGCTTTTATCCGGTCCACAGATCAGGGTCCTTTCAAAGAACACAATTTTAGTAACTTTCAACCACCATTCGTCGTTTTCACGACATCAAACAACTAGCACGTGCCAATTCAAGGCATGACACACGTGTTCCAAAAGAACCAAGGATTTTACCCTGATTCTGACTTTATGTGGTAGAGTGTATGAAAGATATCCAAAAGTTCCCAAGGATCAGAACTTTTGGAACAAAAGTATCAAGGATAACAGAATTTAGGGACGATCAGCTATTGGGGATCATAGCTGCCTTAGGATTTAGAGAAGAAGCACATTTTATCATTATGCATGATATGATGTATGCTCGTCCTATACGACCTCTCACTGACAGGAGATCTCTGTCTCCACCTGTTAGTTAGGTATAGGGCTATACTTTATACTTTAGCTTCACGGACTTGGTACAGGTGTTGAATAGCTCTTTTGTCTTGGTTTGACAGGGAGGTTGATTCTCCCTTAACTTTCTATAGACGAGTTGAAACCATCTCAGTGTCTTCGGCTTGAGTTGCTAGTAGAGTCTTCACGAAGTCTTCCAGCAAGAAAGAAACTCAGGGAAGGGTCATTTTTTTATTTGTTGCTTCCAAAAACTTTTAGATTAAGAAATCATTTTGAAGTTTTTCGAAAGTAATGTTGCAACCAGTCTTTCCTTGATGACAATCCTGCTCCGATACCATTCTGTGGCAGAACCTCCCGGTAATGTGGCCCACTCGCACACGTCACCGTCTCCCCGAGCTCTAATGACTGTGCACATGTACCACATCACAGGAAAGATCTGTCGGGTGTCCCCGAGGGAACCCCGAATTATCCACGAGCCACAGGGAACGGCGAAGGCAGGCGTAGGTAGGGGCCGAGAGGAAAACGAGCGCCAGCGCTTGGCCTCGCGCGGCACGGGCGCGGGTCAGCCGGGCTTGTGGGCGGCGCTGCGCCGCCATTGGCCGGGGCCCCCTTGCAGCAAGCTTGTGCACAAAGACGTCATCCATTCCCAAATCTACTCCTTTCTGTATTTTTGAAAAATACTCCCAAAACTTGAACTACACAAAGAAAACTCAAAACACCAAAGTTGCTTAAAATTTTGAGATCTACAACTTTGCCAATATAAACTTTTTCTGAAACTCAAAAGTTTTTGAGATAATTTTGAAAACCGAAAAAGGGACAAAATTGAAGTTTGAAGGAATTTGAAATTACTTCTGATTTTGTATTGAAACTTGAAAATCTGCAAACACCAAAGTTGTTCCTCTTGACAAGATCTACAACTTTGCTAAAAGTACCAACTTCAAATTTTGAGTAGTTTTTAAATTAATAAAAGAGGGGTAAAAACCAGGGTTTGGAAATCAGGGTTTTTCAAAAGGAATTTAAATTCTATTTCTGATTTTTAACTTTGCTCAACACAACAAAACATCAAGACACTCAACTGGTCAAGATTCACACAAAGCTAGACATAGAGGTGAAATTACCATTTTGCCCTTAAAGGAAGATTTGGGCCTTTAGGGTTTTCGAAAAAGAGATCACTACACAAGTCACCTCAGAAAAAGGTAAAAGCAGAACAAGCATTAGGCAAACATAAATGCATGGCAAGAATGATTAATGACTTAAGATGATGACATGTCAGGTTAATTACATATTAAACACCAGAGGTGTTACACCCTTGGGAGAGGTGGAGCACCCTTGGGACTTGGTGTCCATGTTTGGGGAGTGCTTAGGAGCCCTCTAACTCGCTTGTGCTTGCTAGTGTGCGAATCTATTGCGAGTGAGCGATTCTAGTGCATTGCTTTGAGAGATTGCATCGAGTGGCACTAGGTGTTCGTGTTGCAAGCCGGTGGTGCTTGTTACTCTTGGAGGTTGCCACCTCCTAGACGGCTTGGTGATCGAGTCTCCGTCGTGAAGCCCGCGTGAAGATTGTGCGTGGCTTCGAAGAAGGATTGTGAGGGGCATTGTGCTCGCCCCGCGGGGATCGCGAAGAGCAACTCTAGTAGAGCATGTCATTGAGTTACCCTCACTTGTGGGTGAGTTCTAGCGGCGCTCGAGTGTCGAGCTAGGTGTGGTGCCTATTAGCCGCCGAACTACCAAAGTGTATGGTCGACACAACGGGGACTAGCTTGGTGGCAACCAAGTGAACCTCGGGGAAAAATCACCGTGTCAACTTCGTGTTCATCTTCTCGGTGGTTTGCAAACTCTATTCACTAGCTCATACTTACTTGTTCATATACATGTGCTAGTGTAGTTGCTCTTGTAATTAGTTAGCTTGTGTAGCATGCTAGTTACCTTCTTAGCTTGTGTAGCATAGAAGTTAATCCCGTGAGTGACTAGTTGACTTGTAGTCTTGCTAGTCACATTGCTTAGTTTGTGTAGCTAAGTTGAGCTCTCTAATTTGGCTTGTGTAGCCTTGTTATTGAGCATTGCTAGTGAGCTTAGGCTTTGTGCTTTTGCTTAGTGGAATGTGTTGGAGCTTCCCGATTGATTGAGTACTAGTTGCTTAGGTTTGTGTAACCTTGCAAGCTAGAATTGTTTAGGTGAGCTTTAGCTAGCCTGACACCTTTATTGCTTTGTTTAGGATCTTTTATAAGGTGCTTGAGAGTATAGATAGAGGGGTGTAGTCTTGGCTAGACCGATAGTTGTTAATTCCGCATTTGTTTCGGTTAGCCGGTACGTTTAATTTTAGAAAGGACTATTCACCCCCCCTCTAGTCCGCCATCTCGACCCTTCAGCCGGAGTGGCGAAGAATCAGCTCGTAGTGAGCACTTGACCCTTGCGCGGATCAAGGGGGAGCGATACCCTTGCGCGGGTGCTCCAACGAGGACTAGGGGGTGTGCCGACACCTCAATACCTCGGCAAAAAGATCGTCTTGTCATCTCTACTCCTTTACTTACACATTTACCTTTGAGCAATTTAATTCCGCAATATATTTGTTGCTCATTCATTATTGAATTGCTTTGCTAGAGTAGGAGTGGCATAGATGTTGTCTTTTGTGCGGTAGAATAGAAAGTGCGGATACATGGGTGTATGTCGAGTCTCTGAGTGATGAGTGATTGTCAACTGGGATAATGCGCATGTTCTTTGGCTTGTGTTGTGCAGGTGTCGAGCATGGATACAGTGATCAAAGGCAAGGTGAAGGTCAAGTAGAGACGTGCCGTGCCGATGGACCGAGAGTGGCGAAGGGCGGACGTGAGCCTTGGACTGAGGGACCGGTGGCCCGAGGATCAGCTGTGGTGGCTGACAGCCTGGGACAGCGACGAGCGAAGACTTGCTGGCACGGTGTTGCTTGGGTCGAGGACCTGGGGACACGTGTCGGTGGACGGGTGCACAGGTGGTGCATCCCCTCTATGGCTCGGTTTGGTAGTTGAGCCACAGAAAACCACCGAGTGGACGGTTTCCAGGTTTGGGCCTCAAAACCTGGGCGCTGATGGTTTCCAAGTTTGGGCCACAAAACTCGGGCTGAGGACGGTTTCTAGGTTTGGGCCTCAAAACCTGGGTGCTGCAGGTTTCTGAGTTTGGGCCACAAAACTCAGGCGATGGACGGCTGGTTTCCCAGTTTGGGCCTCAAAACCGGGGGTTGGTCGTGAAGGCTGGTTTCCCGGTTTGGGCCTCAAAACCGGGGGCGAAGTCCGCGAAAAGGACGAGCGGAGCGGAGGCGGCACGTGGCGGCAATCAGTGAGGTTGCGTCGAGACAACGCTACCAGTTGTGCGGGCGTGGCCGTCGGATCACCAGCATCTTTGAGTTGGTCCAGAATAACCCTAGGGTTTAGCTGGTTCGCTCTGTAATTAGAGAGGGGTAGAGTAGGAATTAGAATTAGGATAAGTAGAGGGAGACATTCTCCTCCCATTTTATCTCAGTCACTTGCTCTTTTGCTTCTAGGGTTTCCTGCTCTCCCACATCCCTGCTGTAGCGAATTGAGATCCACAGAGAAGACAATCATACCTTTGTGTTCGTGAGATTTTGAGGAAATGAGACCGTAATCTCACTGTTGTAGCGTGTGGTAGCCACACGGTTGCAAATTCGTGGTTGTGATTCGCATTTTGTTCGTGTTCTTCGCGGGTTGCTTTTCTCCACGATTTTCCCGTGGATCGATCTCTCTACTTGGTGCTTCTTTTACAAATCTGTTTGAACCAAGATGTTCTAGATCGTGAGGCACTTCTTTCCACAGAAGGAATTCTCCTCTAACCTCACGAGCTAGTAGATCGGTCGATTTTCGTCTCGGGTCGAGTTTTTCACCCTTCCCCCGAATTTCTTCGATTCATCGATTTGGAGATAGGTTCGAGCCATGATCTCTTAGAGATAGCTCACTATCCTCCTTGTGACTCCTCTCACCAAGTTTGATCCCTAGAGGATTTGTTTTGGGTGAGATTGAGTCAAATCGGTGGACAAACTGCCTAGTTTCGGGGTGACCAGACGCTTGGCTCAGGGTGACCGGATGCTGGAGAGTGAGTCCGGTCGTTGAACAACTCTCTGCTCTGTTTTGTCCCTTGACCGGACGCTCCACTCCGTGTTCGACTGGACGCTACGGTCACACTGTTCATTGCTTTTGTTTTAAGTGACCGGACGCACAGGTTAAGACCGGACGCACTGTCAACCAGAGTCCGGTCCAATCCAGTAAGGTTCCCGAGCGAGTTTTCACCGACCGGACACGTCCGGTGGTCAGCGATCGGACGCAGGCAGAGTCTGGTCAGTACTGTTTCGCGCTGTTCCGTTCGTGGTTTGTTCGTCTGTAGTCGGTTTTGCTTTCTGGCTTTTGCATCGGGTTTCTAGAGTTGTATAGTGTCTCGCTGTGCTTTTTGGAAGCACCCACCCTACATCTAGGGTCGTGGACACTTGCAAGCTCTAGGTTTGCTCTTGGGGTTGATTCTCGGGACAGTGGCAACAAGTTTCTGATAGGAAATTTTGAAGCTCCCATTCACCCCCCCTCTGGTCGCTTTCTGGTAGCACTCACGGTCCTTCAGAAAGAAACACACTTCTAGGCACAAGGGGGGTTAATTGGGCTTAATAGGTTTTAATTCTTGCTAAAGTTTTAGAAAAGCCCAATTCACCCCCCTCTTGGGCATCTTGATCCTTTCATATATATATATATAATTTAGCTAGATGTCAACAAAGAATAAGTACAACGTTCAACGCATCTTGACCCCTAGTGGGTTTCGGTGATTGGATGAAACACAAGATTACTGTGACTAACGTGTGTTTTGCGGAAACATGGATGAGTTAGGTCATGGTAATGGCGACGATACGGGCATATGGAGTTCATGTCCCCTGGCAATGGAAATCATTTCAGTTTTCAAAGGACGGACGACGAAGACGGTGGTAGACTAGGCTAAGTGTCATATG
This sequence comes from Coix lacryma-jobi var. lacryma-jobi, assembly GCA_009763385.1. NCBI lineage: Eukaryota > Viridiplantae > Streptophyta > Magnoliopsida > Poales > Poaceae > Coix > Coix lacryma-jobi. The sequence goes on along the minus strand of VDCT01000082.1, from coordinate 4,039 downwards.
GTGTTGGAGGACACTTAGGTAGTCTTAGGTCTTTGTTTTTCCTTTGGCCGTACTATAAAGGGGAGCGTGAATCAGTAGCTTGACCTAGATGAGTCTATTGAGGTAGGTGTGGTGCACACTTGTTATTTCATAGCCCTAGGTAGCTTTGAGAAAGCCCTTAAGTCGTGAGGATGAAAGTCGTTAAGGCCGCGTCGCGATCTGAGTTAGTTTTGCCTATGAAACAGGCCTCGGACGCTGGCCTGGTGGGCATCAGACACGCGTCCGATGCTCACTAGACTTGGGTCTGTCTGGTGCGTGGCATCGGACGCTCCGATGTTGTCACATCGGACGCGCCCATGCCACTGTTCACTTTATGAGTGAACTTGGGCTTGCATCAGACGCTGGCATCGGACACTGAGGGCCAGCATCCGATGGCCATGCAGAGAGGTTCCAGAGAGGTCAGAATCGCATCGGGCGCGTCCTCTGCGATGGCATCAGACGCTTCCTAGCGTCCGATGTCACTTTGAAATGTCTGACATGTAGTACAGTTGACCATTGGTCGAGGGCATCGGCGCCTCCGATGCCAGGCATCGGAGCGTCCGATGCCCCCGAAAATTGACCTGTCCAGTGCTCTATTGGATGGCCGGTTGGGTGGAGTATTTATACTCCTCCCCCTCCTCCATTAGAGTGTTCTTGCCACTTTCCTTTGCTGAGGAACACATTGTGAGTGTGAGAAAGAGCAAGAGCCCTAGTGAGGTTGAGAGAATTGCTAATTGAGAGAATTAGTGACCTCCTAGTGAGAATTGAGTAGCAAGGGTGCATCCATCCATCTCTTTGACCTTGTCTTGGTCAAGTGAGAGTTCTAGCTTGTTACTCTTGGTGATCGGCATCACCTAGATGGCTTGGTGGTGATCGTGAAGCTTGGTGATCATCTGGAGGCTTGTGGATGACCCAAAGAGGCTTGTGACCGGTAGTGAGCGATTCACCGGGCCGGAGTGGCGAAGAATCAGCTCATAGTGCGCACTTGATCCTTGCGCGGATCAAGGGGGAGCGATACCCTTGCGCGGGTGCTCCAACGAGGACTAGGGGGTGTGCTGACACCTAGATACCTCGGCAAAAAGATCGTTGTGTCATCTCTACTCTCTTTACTTACGCATTTACATTTGAGCAATTCAATTCCGCAATTTACTTGTTGTTCATTCATACTTGAATTGCTTTGCTAGAGTAGAAATGGCATAGTGATAGTCTTTTGTGCGGTAGAGTATAGAGAAACACACTTCTAGGCACAAGGGGTAAATTGGGCTTGATAGGTTTTGAAAGGATCGTGATGCCTAAGAGGGGGGGTGAATTAGGCAACTTAAAACTTCTACTCCAAACTATGGCCTCTATTTTCCACTTAGTCAAAACCTATGCAAGAAGATAATCTATCTTATGTGTAACTAAGGTTTTGCTAGATGTGTTGCTATCTCTACCGCAAAAGGAGTTATGCAACCTATGTTCCAAACCTATGAACTAAGCTAGGAAAGGTAAAGCACACAACAAAGGTAACAATGTAAATGCAGAAGCTAAAGGATGTGATAGAGATGCAAACTCCTGTCGATGACGCCGGTATTTTTACCGAGGTATCGAGAAGCGCGCAAGCTTCCCCCTAGTCCTTGTTGGAGCCCCTAGCAAGGAATCCCTCGCAAGGGCCAAGCTCCCGGTCGGGTAACTCCGTGGATAGCTCCGGTCCTTCCCCACGCGCAAGTGGGTCTCCGGTTAAGCCACTCGTGGCAAAAGCCTCTCCCCGATGCTCCCCGCCGTCTCCACTATCAAGCTTTCGGCCGAACCGCCGCGGGCCTTGTTCCCTTCGGTACACGGAGGCGGCCACACCACAAACACGGTTGGTGTGGTATCGCAAGACTACATGCCCCACCGATGTACAAAAAAGGTGCGTGCAAGCACCGGTAGATAAGAGGTTTTCAACCTCACTAAACACTAGGCCTAACACCTAGAGCAAGCGCAAAGCGGTGGTCTAACTAGCTTAAGCACCTCGCAAAGCACCTACACTAATCACCTAGTATATCACTTGAGCACTTTGGTGGCTAGAGCAACTAAATATGTGTCTAAGCACTTGGTGCACTTTCTTGAGCTCCAACTACTTGTTTTGGCCGGCCATGGGGGTATAAATAGAGCCCCAACCAAATAGAGCCGTTTGGAGAATGTCTTGGACTTCACTGCGTAGCATCGGATGCTGAAGTCGTGACCATCGGACGCGCGTCCGATGCTCCTTTAACGGCTAGCTGCCAGCCTGGCACTGAGTCACAACGGCTACTCAGCGTCCGATGCTCAACCATCTGACGCGTCCGATGTCCCTAGAGCCTCTCTGGAACCTCTCTGCATAGGCATCAAACGCAGGGTCCTGTAGCGTCCGATGTTGCCTCGACGCGTCCGATGTTCGCTGCGCAGGCTTGCACAGTGTTACAGTCACGTCCGATGTGCTCGATCTTCAGCGTCCGATGCTCTTGCTGGCGCTGTCATGAGCTAGGGTTTGCCAACGGTGCGTCCGACGCCTGCGTAGCCAGCGTTCGATGTCCCTTTCTTCTCATTTCTTCGCGATTCCTTGCGCCGTCTTGGTTCCATTCTTGTGCCTTGGACTTTGCTTGATTTTGAGGGTCTTCAACAGAGCTTCTAATGTCTTGTTTGAGGTGTTGATCATCGGATCACCACATCGCCTTAATCCAAGTCACATTTGCACCCTATTGGACTACAAAACAAACACTTGCAAACACATTAGTCCAATTTGGTTATGTTGTTCATCAAACACCAAAATCCGAAGTTAAATGGTCCGAGGTCCATTTTCCTTACAATCTCCCCCTTTTTGGTGATTGATGACAACACGACCAAAACAAGCAAATAATAGATACATAATTTAAAATGCAATCTACTTGCTAGGATGCAATGCAAAGGCAAGGTCATATGATGTTTTAAAAGATACCAAATTGAAACACATTTATTCTAGCATATCTTGCCCTTGCCACTGAGTCCCTTTTTGTGGCTTTATGGAATAAGTCTCCCCCTAAATCCATAATCCATTTCCTCCCTTTGTTGGACCATTCCCAAAAAGATAACCATAAAATTTTGAAATTTTGATTTTGGTTATTTTGTTTGTTTTAGTTTGGGCTTGGTTTTGGTCCCTCAAATTCTCCCCCTTTGGAATCAAACACCGAAAAGGAAGACATTAAAACACAAGAGAGGAAATTTTATATAAGCTAAACTCCCCCTAAGTATATGCATACATATGATGTAAGGCAAAGCATATACATAACAACTGCACAAAGGAGTTCAATCTATATAATGCATGGAGAAAGCATCTAAGAATATCAAAATGAAATCAACATAATGACATCGGTTAAGAATACCACATGTAGACATCAAATGAATTATTGCCACACATGATGCTTGTCTCCGGGAACTTCATTTTCCTTGCAATGAGACTACTACACACATGATAAACTTGAAAGTAGTGTTAGTCTCAAAGCTTCCAAATTGTAGAGTAAACTCCCCCTCAAAGTGTGCATACAAGTTTGAAATACTTGTAGGAGACATGCACATTGACTTGTAAGGTCAAACTACCATTTTGCAAGTTGACATCACCAGAAATGTGACACCAATTGAAGATGGTAATTGGGATAGTTTATCTACTATTTGGACTTTGGCACATATAAGATAAATACAAGGTAAAAGAAGCTATGTGTCGTGCTCCTAAACAAATTAAACCATGTAGGTTTGCTCCAAGGATGAGAGTGATACCGAGCAAAACAACCATATGATAAGCCTAGTATATGACAAAGGATTTAAATATGCAAATGCAAGCCTAGGCAATGGAAGGAACTAGATGCTAAAGGAAATTGCAAGAATTTAAATCTAGTTACCTAACATAGGAGGGGGAACTTGGGTCCATAGTACCCACTAACATACTTGACAATGACATGATCCAATGTGATGCACCCCATGATATGCACCCAAAACTTTGCCAGGTCTCCAAATTCCCCGTTTGCCAATTTGGCTACTCACTTTC
>VDCT01000729.1:0-16581 GCA_009763385.1 Coix lacryma-jobi var. lacryma-jobi | reverse complement strand
TGCTGGTTGTTCGCTTGAGCGTTTCTTGGCTCTTCTCTTGTGAGTTTGGTGTGTGTTTCCCTTTTAGTTGGGGAAGCATTTTGCTTGTTTTATCATAGTTTGACTTCTCTGATACCCTTTTTGTTTTGGGTCTTCCTTTTTAAGCTAGTTTTTGCTTTGTTTTTGATAGGCTAGCTTTTGCATGCATTTCATCATGTACATCTTGCATTTTAGAGCTTCACGTATATAGTAATGAAAATGAGACTATGCTTGTAGCTTAAGCTATTTTTGCAAATGGTGAACCTGATTAATCAACTATGAAACCTTTCATTTGTTCACCATTGAGATTGGCAACTAGCATGGGTAGGATGTGTTGGGATCACTTGAGCTATCTTTTGTATGCTAGGTTGCTATGTCTCTTGCACTGAGTCATTCACTTGCTTGGATTGTTCATATTTACTATGTGCTTAAAAATTGATCCAAAGTCTAAGTGAAATGAAAAGATCCAGATGGGATTGCTAGTGTCAGCACCTCACGGTATCGAGACTGTTTCTCATTGCACTTTTGAGTTAAACTTGAGCCATGTAGTGCAAGACCGAAACGGGTGCTTTAAGCTTCTGATTGCTTTTCTTGCATAGGCTTAGCCCCGTTGAAAAGTTAGGCAATGACCATGCTTTCAACCTCTCGCAATCACATGCTTTAATATGAACTTGTGTTAATACCGCTGCAATCTCCGGTAAATTTTGAAAATAACACAAGTTTATGCTTCATTCTCTGGCATGATGATTGAACTTTGCCAGGGGTAGTTCACCTTTTATACTTGAGTTAGCACTTGGTTGATTTCCTGTCTATTCATGCTAAGTGCTATTTTAGTGGTGGACTCCTTTTCAAATGGCTTAAAACTGCTCATATGCTTGATTGTTCATATTTTGTATTCATTTGATCAGTTTGAGCCTTTGCTAGCATTTGTTTTGGTTGCTACACTTTCAGGGCAGCACCGTTTTGAGCATCTTTTCATTCTGATTGCTATACACTTGAAGCTATTGCATTGTGCATATCATGCATTTTTAGCTTAGTGTACATACCCCCAGCTCCGATACACTTTGTGGTCACTTTCAATGCTTTTCATTGCCCCCATATGCTTTTGGTTGATGACTTGTCTTGTGTTTGTGTCAACTTTGTGAAAAATGTCAAAACCCCTCAGCATGTTCCCTTTTGTCAAGGGGGAGAAGCTGTTTGCAAGGGGTAGTTTGTGTGTTGGCACAAAGGGGAGAGTCATGCATTTTGGGGAGATCTTTGAGCTAGGGGGAGTTTAGCTCTTTTATGTGTTTCAATTGGGTATGTGTTTCAATTGGTATCCTTCATAGTGAGCTTTGTTGCATAGCATTTGTGTATAGGCTTGCTTTCAGGGGAGTTGTTTTGTTTTGCAACATCTTCGCGTGCTCCGAATGTTTGTGCTTCATTTGGTTTTGAGCTTTTTTTTGTGTTTTCTCAGTTGGTATCGAGCCTGCTAGTCGTGTTGAGCCATTTTGCCTCTGTCTTGAGGGACTAGCAGTTTTTGCTTGGTATTTTCGATTGGTATGGAGCCTTCAGCTAGTTGTGTCGAGCCTCTATGCCTCTGTCTTGAGGAACTAGTTGTTTTCACCAATATTTGGCTGTTTGTGATTTGTATCAAGTTTTTTGCTAGTTGTATTGAGCCACTGTGCCTCTCTCTTGAGGGACTAGCAGCTTTGCACTCTAATGCGTTGTTTCAACCTCAATTGGTATCGAGCCTTGAGCTAGTGGTGTTGAGCCTTTTCTGCCTCTTCTTGAGGACTAGCTCATTTTTGACTTGGTTGCGTCAAGCCGTTGCCCATGTCTTTGGGAACCAAGTCTTTCGCTCCTTGTCAGAGATTTTGTTTATTTGTCGAGTTTTGCTCAGATTTTGCTTGGTTGCGTTGAGTCATTTACCATGTCTTTGGGGACCAAGTTTTCGGTTTTGGTATCTCAAACCATCTCTTGTGCCTAGCTTTTGTCAATTCAATCATCAAGGGGGAGGAATTTCCAAACCCAAGTGGATAAGACCCTTCCAAGTTGATAAGATCCTTGGTTTATTTTGTGATGATTGTTTGACAATTTTATTTGAGATTGTTTTTTGAGTGCCTTTTGGGATTCATGAAACTCTTGTTTCTCTTGACTCTTCTGTTGTGTGGAGGTTTTGCCCGCTTTTCCCGTTTCTTTCGGGACTGAGAGCTTCTATTTGGAGTTTTCATTATCCTTCATCATATCAAGTGGCCTTGTGTTTGCTTTTGCTTGGCTTTTGGGCACTTGGATGAGGCTTGCCTTCAAACCCTTCCTTTGTGATTTTATTGTTAGTAAATGCATTCATCAAGGGGGAGATTGAGAACATATATGATGAATGATTGACATTTATGAGGAAGGTTTGAGGCTTTTCCCGGTTTAGTCCATATCTCGCTATGCGCTTAATGTTTATGACTAACCGGTGGTGTTGAGTTGTGGTGTTTCAAGTGTTGGTGTGCGTGTGCAACATGTGTCTCTTGGCTGTGTTGATGTGCAGGTGTGGAGCTCGGATACAGTGGTCGATGGCGAGGTGAAGGTCAAGTAGAGACGTGTCGTGCCGACGCACCGGGAGCGGTGAAGGATGGGCGTGCCGTGCATCGGACGTGCCATGCCGATGTACCCAGAGCGGTGAAGGGCGGACATGAGGCTTGGACCGATGGACCAAGACGCCAGAGGACCAGCTGTGGTAGCTGGCACATGGCATCGGCGAGCGAGAGCACATGGGGATGTGCGATGCATCGACCGAGTCGGGAGGAAGACGATGGCATCGTGGCACTTGGCGGGAGGTCAGACACGGACTTGCGTGCGGTGCAAGTGTCATCGGCCAAGTCAAGAAGGAAAGCAAAGACGTTGTGCCCGGCGTGGAGGCTGGACATGCATCGGCATCGGAGCCGGTGGTCGCGGTGTGCGAACCACATCCCGTCTACGGTGCGGGTTCGGTAGCTGAGCCTCAAAAAGCTACCATCGACGGTTTCCGAGTTTGGGCCTCAAAAATCGGGGTGGCCGGTTTCCGAGTTTGGGCCTCAAAACTCGGGGTGGACGGTTTCCAGGTTTGGGCCTCAAAACCTGGGCTGGCGGGTTTACCGGTTTGGGCTTCAAAACCCGACGGAGGTTCCTATATGGAACGGTCGACGCGTGGTGGCACCGAGAGGCTTCCATTGCGGTGAAGCTATCGGTGAGGAAGGCGCGGTGGTCGACGGTGACGGCACGTGGCGGCATCCTGGAGCTTGCGTCGAGGCGAAGCGAAGGATGAGAAGGCGTGTGGCCGTCGGATATGAAAACTGCAGAGTTGGTCAGTTTTACTCCTAGGGGGTATTTGAGCTAAGTGCTTCATGTAAGGGCATTTTGGTCTTCGGACGTGCGCCTATATATATGTGAAGGGGCTGCTAGGGCAACCATCCTTGGACGGTGTCTCTCTCATTTTGTGCTTGTGAGAGAAGGCTAGTGTTAGAAGAGAGTTGGCTCTTGTTCTTGAGCTTTTTGCCATCCAAGCTTTGTTCTTGCGAGGAGTGGCTTGTAACCCGACACAGTGTGGTACACAATTCATCATCCCGTAGCAATCCAAGGATCAATTTCTTACTCCTCTTGTGTTGGCTGAAATTTGGATCGATTCGCGTTTTTGTTCTTCGCGTTTTGGTTTTTCTCCTCCCGGAGATTTGCCTCGTTCTCCCTCTCCTAGCGACGATTTGCGATTCCGTTTGAATCAAATTGTTCTATGTCGTGAGCTCCTTCTTTCCACCGAAGGATTTCTTCTCTAACCTCACGAGCACATAGATCGGGTCGAAATCGCGTTCGTTCTTTGTTCTTTCCCCTTTTGTAGTGTTCTTCCGATTTCTCATGGATTAGTTGGTTTGTGTCGGTGGTACAAAAAAGGGTACCCCCAATCAACGCAAACACCCGAACGCTCTATCTCCGTCTCGCCCGAGCCCTCCCAGCCAGGCCTCGGGCGAACGCTCTATCTCCGTCTCACCCGAGCCCTCCCAGCCAGGCCTCGGGCAACGCTCTATCTCCGTCTCACCCGAGCCCTCCCAGCCAGGCCTCGGGCGAACGCTCTATCTCCGTCTCGCCCGAGCCCTCCCAGCCAGGCCTCGGGCGAACGCTCTATCTCCGTCTCGCCCGAGCCCTCCCAGCCAGGCCTCGGGCGAACGCTCTTTCTCCGTCTCGCCCGAGCCCTCCCAGCCAGGCCTCGGGCGAACGCTCTATCTCCGTCTCGCCCGAGCCCTCCCAGCCAGGCCTCGGGCGAACGCTCTATCTCCGTCTCGCCCGAGCCCTCCCAGCCAGGCCTCGGGCGAACGCTCTTTCTCCGCCTCGCCCGAGCCCTCTGAGCAAGGCCTCGGGCGAGCACGATCGCTCTCCGTCTCGCCCGAGCCCTCCAGGCCCCGGGCGAGCGCGCCCCTACACCTCGAGCCTTAACGCACGGACCTCGAGCTGTACAGACAGCCGTACCAGCCCATACCACGCATTTAATGCCTTCACCTACTCCGGTCATGTCCACTAGTGCACAGCATGTACCACAGTAACTCGGTGTAAAGGTCAAGTCTCGTTTTCACCACAAGCATGGGCAAAAAGGCACCAGTACAGCACTGTTCGGCCAAGCCATGCACTGTAACCCCTCGAGGCCGGCTACGCGCCCCTCGAGCCCTACACTGTAACACCTCGAGGCCGGCTCCGCGCCCCTCGAGCTCCCGTGGCACCACCTCGAGGTCCGGCTCCGCGCCCTTCGAGCCCTAACTACTTTCATGCTATTGGAGGACAGGTACCCCAAGACCCGGAGGGACCCCGCCACGTCCTGTACATTCCGGGATGGGTGCTGTACGGCTCCCACCTTGCCGCGCCACCATGTCCGCGCCCGGGATGGAGGCCACGCTTCAAGGACGCCTCAACAGCAACGCCCACATCGGCTACAATGTCTTCGACAAGACAGGATTCCTACCCTGCTTCGTATTGGGCGCCGTACGCCCCGACACTTGTAAAACCCCTGTGTAACCCTGGCCTCCCCTTGCCCTATAAAAGGGGACACCAGGGCCCTCATTCGCAGGTGGACAAACACGTTAGAGCGCCTTACACCCATACACTTAAGTCCGGACCCCGGTCCACGCTCACTGAGCTTGTATTCTCCCCTGTACAAGCACTTAGGTGCAAGTAATACAAGAACATCCCCCCCGCTGGACGTAGGGCCTTCTTTGTCCGAACCAGGATAAATCCTTGTGTCCTCTTGCATCACCATCCAGGAAGAGAAGCACGCGATCATATCACTCGTTGGTGTGATACCCCCGTGTACGAAACACCGACAGTTGGCGCGCCAGGTAGGGGACTTCGCGTGTCCGAGCCGATTTCTCGTTGATTCCTGGATGGCTTCATCCCCTCTTCCGTTCTCGGCTGGTGCCGTCGTCTGGTTCGGGAGCCTCGAGTTCCTGGCCAAAGGCAACGGCAACGAGCTGACTCTGCTCTCCACGGAGGGCCCGAGTGGAGGGCGTGTCACGCCACCCCACGCGGGGGGCGTGACGCGTCGCCCGCACCACCACACGTCGCCACATCGCGAGCGGCGCCGTCATCACCGTCGTCGCCGGGCGCAAGCGGTGCCCGCGGCAAACACCCACACCCCCGTAGCCGGTGCAGGGTCCCCGAGGGGAAACCAGCCCGGCGCGCGGCCGGAGACCTCCAGGGCGCACCCGCGCCCGCCTAGCGACTTCGCATTCATCATGCGTACGGACCAGGAACCAGGCCAAAGGCCTCCGAGCCGTGCGCCGTCGACGCCACTCAGCCTCCTCCCGCACGGGTCGCGCCACGCTCGACGCCAGCGGTTCCCGATCGGCCTCGACAGCTCTGCGGCTGTATACGCCCACCACCTCGACGAGCGCCATCAGGACCGGACGGTGGCGGACCGAGGGCAGCGTTCGGGCGCGCTGCTGCAGGCCATGGCCAACCTGGAGATCGTCCACCCCGCGTGCGTCGACCGCGACTTCTCGCGAGCCTTCGAGCCACCTCGGCGAGCCACCGTCGGAGAATGGTACCGCGAGCTGCGGTCCCAGCATCGGCCAAGGCGGCGTGCCGTCAACAGCTCCGACTCCGACGAATACGACTACCACGACCCCGACCTCTGGGATCCCACCAGGGAGTGCTTCCAACTCGAGGGAGTCGTATACGATACCGAGGACGAAGGCGACGACGACAGGCCGGCGCTCGACCTAGAGGGACCTAGCGACGTGGCCGCGGCAGGCGGATCATGCGTACAGGGAGGGGACGAACCTCCAGCACCGGCTGTACCGCCTCAGCACGACGACGGCCGGGCGGCGCAACTCGCACAAGTGCAAGAGGCAATCACCAAAGCCGAGGAAGAACGGCGACACCTGCTGCAGCTCCGGCAAACCCTGATGCAGGAACCACCCCAGCCCCGAGGAGCCGGAGCTCGAGGCCGGGCTCGAGAGGTCCACCGGCGGATCCTCGAGGACGGGGCACCAGCACGCCCTGAGGTATGTTTCCCGTGAGCCGGGCAGAACGTGGTGGCGGCGGCTATGATGCTCCGTGACCTGCCGCCGTCTCCAACCCCGACGCCAGGCGCATGCTCGGAGAAATGAAAAACCTCCTCGAGACAGCCGCGGTACAGCAGGCCGAGAGCTCGGTGTCACGCCGACGCGGAGCAGCCTCGGGGAGACCGGCGGACACGCCCCGCGACGCTCGCGAAGCATCCGTCCACCAGCCGGACGCCTCTCGAGCTAGGCCAGTCCGCGAACGGATCGTCGACAACTGGCCACCTCGAGACCCCGACGACGCCCGCAACGACATCAACCGACGGCGCAAGAACAAGGGGGCCCAAGAGCGTGGCTATAGCGCCCATCGAGGGGGGCGCTACGACAGCGACGAGGACCGGCAGGTCCTCGAGCCTCCGGGCCCCCGAGTCTTCAGCCGGGCCATCCGCAGCTCAACCCTCCCCGACCGCTTCCGACCGCCGACCAACATCGTGAAGTATGACGGGGAGGTCGAGCCCAAGCTCTGGCTCTCGGACTTCCGCCTTGGCTGCCAACTGGGCGGAGCGAAGAACGACGACCGCGTGATCATACATCAACTCCCACTTTACCTCTCGGACACCGCCCGCCGGTGGCTCGAGGGGCTCCCGCCAGATCGGATCCATGACTGGGCCGACCTAGTCAGGGTCTTCGATGGGAATTTCAAGGGGACCTGCGTGCGTCCAGGCAACCCCTGGGACCTACGGCGTTGCAGGCAGGCGGCGGACGAGCCCCTCCGCGACTTTGCTCGACGGTTCTCGAAGCAGCGTCTCGAGCTCCCCCACGTGCCTGACGAGGACGTCATCTCAGCGTTCCTCGCGGGCACGACATGCCAAGAGCTTGTTCATGAGCTAGGACGCTACCGTCCCGGGACGGTCGAGGACCTGATGGATCGCGTCACCAGCTTTGCTTCGGGCGACGAAGCAGTGGGGGCCTTCTTTGGCCGTTCCACGGACAAAGGCAAGGCGGTGATCGCGCCGGAGGGCTCCAACAAGGGCAACGACGCCAAGAACGACAACAATGACGGCAACAAAAGGAAGAAAAACAAACGCAAGGGCCAGAAGGCGAAGCGTGGCGCCGATGACGACGACGACAAAGAGGTGCTCGCGGGCGCTCTCGAGCCTAAGAAGCCCCGAGGCCCCCCTGACGGGGCTGTTTTCGACCAGATGCTCGAGGATCCCTGCACCCTACCACAGGGGCCCCGTAAACCACAAGTTGAAAGACTGCCGACTGTTGAAGGGCTACTACTCCAAGCTCGGCGATAAGAGGGAAGACGCGCCTAAGGGAAAGGATACCGATCGACGCGGCGGCAGGAACGCAGATGGCGACTTCCCCCCGGTGCGCGACTGCTACATGATCTACGGGGGGCCGACCGTCGGGCTCTCAGCTCGAGAAAGAAAGAAGGAGCGCCGGGAAATCTTTTCGCTTGGCCACGACGCCCCCCGGTATCTTGACTGGTCCGATGCGCCAATCACGTTCGACCGTGACGACCATCCGGACCGTGTCATAAACCCGGGGGCTTACCCCCTCGTCGTCGTCCCCATCATAATCGACGTTCGGTTCTCTAAGGTGTTGATGGATGGGGGCTCGAGCCTCAACATCATATACCTCGAGACCCTCGACCTCCTGGGGATTTCAGAGGGATAGCTCCGACCCAGCGTCGGGGGGTTCCACGGAGTAGTACCAGGAAAGAAGGCCCACCCCCTCGGGCGCATCGACCTGCCGGTTTGCTTCGGCACGCCGGCAAACTTCCGTCAGGAAACGCTCACCTTCGAGGTGGTCGGCTTCCAAGGGACCTACCACGCCATCATCGGCCGGCCAGGCTACGCCAAGTTCATGGCGATTCCTAACTACACGTACTTGAAGCTCAAGATGCCGGGGCCAAAAGGGGTCATCACCGTTGACACCTCCTACGAGCACGCATACCACTGCGACGTGGAGTGCGTCGAGCGGGGGGAGGCCAACGTCCACCTCGACTCGCTCGAGGCCTTGGCAGCTCTGGCCACCGAGGGGGCCCCAGAAGCAAAGCGTCACGCCGGCACCTTCGAGCCGGCTGAGCACACCAAGCAAATACCCGTCGACCCGACCTCGGCCAATGGCAAGACGCTGACCATCAGTACCAGCCTCGAGCCCAAATAGGAAGCAGTGCTCGTCGACTTTCTCCGTGCGAACATCGACATGTTTGCATGGAACCCCTCGGACATGCCGGGCATACCGAGGGAAGTCGCCGAGCACGCCTTGGAGATCCAGGCCGGGTCCAGACCGGTGAAGCAACGCCTGCGCCGCTTCGACGAGGAAAAGCGCAGGATCATCGGCGAGGAGGTGCACAAGCTTTTGGCGGCCGGATTCATCAAGGAGGTATTTCACCCAGAGTGGCTAGCTAACCCTGTACTAGTTAGGAAAAAGAATGGAAAAATGCGGATGTGTGTAGATTACACTAGTCTGAATAAAGCATGTCCAAAAGTTCCATTTCCTTTACCTAGAATTGACCAGATCGTCGATTCCACTGCTGGGTGCGAAGTGCTTTCGTTCCTTGATGCGTATTCCGGCTACCACCAAATTAGGATGAGAAAATCCGATGAACTCGCAACCTCTTTTATCACGCCATTCGGTATGTATTGCTATGTTACGATGCCCTTCGGCCTACGAAACGCCGGGGCAACGTACCAGCGATGTATGCAGCACATCTTTGGCGAGCACATAGGTAAGACCGTCGAGGCCTACGTCGATGACATCGTGGTTAAAACTAAGAAAGTCAGGAACCTCATCAGCGACCTCGAGACCACGTTCGAGTGCCTCCGGGCCAAGAATGTGAAGCTCAACCCCGAGAAGTGTGTCTTTGGTGTGCCTCGAGGCATGCTACTTTGGCTACATCGTCTCACAACGGGGGATCGAGGCAAACCCTGAAAAAATCTCAGCAGTCACGAGGATGGGCCCGATTCGTGATCTCAAGGGTGTGCAGAAAGTGACAGGCTGCCTAGCCGCTCTCAGCAGATTCATCTCGAGGCTGGGGGAAAAGCACTACCCCTCTACCGCCTGCTAAAAAAGACGGAACACTTTGCGTGGACCGCCGAAGCCGAGGAGGCCTTAACCAAGTTGAAGGGGTTGCTGACTTCTGCACCAATTCTCGTGCCCCCGCGACCAGCCGAAGGTAGCGATTCCCCCGAGCCCCTCCTCCTCTATGTGGCCGCAACCACTCAGGTGGTTAGCGCGGTCATAGCCGTCGAGAGGCATGAGGAGGGTCATGCATTGCCGGTCCAACGACCGGTATACTTCACCAGTGAGGTACTCTCCGAGGCCAAGGTCCGGTATCCGCACATCCAGAAGCTGCTCTACGGCATCATCGTCACAAGGCGCAAGCTCCAGCACTACTTCCTCGCTCATCCCGTGATGGTGGTGTCGTCCTTCCCCCTCGGAGAGATCGTCAACAATCGGGAGGCCACGGGGCGCATCGCCAAGTGGTCCGCCGAACTAATGGGGAGACCATCACCTATGCCCCGCGAAAGGCCATCAAGTCGCAAGCGTTGGCAGACTTCGTTGCTGAATGGACCGACACTCAGCTCCCGCCGGCACAGATTCAAGCCGAACTCTGGACCATGTACTTCGATGGATCCCTCACGAAGACGGGGGCAGGCGCAGGCCTGCTCTTCATCTCACCCCTCGGAGTACACATGCGCTACCTGCTACGCTTGCACTTCCCCGCCTCCAACAACGTCGCCGAGTACGAGGCCCTTGTCAATGGGCTGCGCATCGCCCTCGAGCTCGGGGTCCGACGCCTCGACGCCCGAGAAGACTCGCAGCTCGTCATCAACCAGGTTATGAAGGCTTCAAGCTGCATCGATCCCAAGATGGAGGCATACTGCGGGGAGGTGCGCAAGCTGGAAGACAAGTTTTACGGCCTCGAGCTCAACCACATAGCTCGAAAGTACAACGAGGCCGCAGACGAGCTGGCAAAGTTGGCGTCCACGCGCGGCACGGTACCGCTAGACGTCTTCTCGAGGGACGTCTTCGAGCCATCCGTCGAAATCGACCCGGGGGCTGGCCCCTCGACGCCACCCTTCGAGCAAGACACGGGGGCTCGACTCTCAACGCCACCCCTCGAGAAGGACACCTCGACGTCCGCGGAGGCGATGCAGGTCGACGCACACGCCTCTTCTTCATCACGGCCCCTCGACTGGCGGACGCCCTACCTCGACTACCTGACGCAAGGCGAGCTACCAGAAGACAAGACGGAGGCCCGACGCGTCGCTCGGAGGGCCAAGACCTACGTCATCTACGGCGACGAACGGGAGCTATACCGACGAAGTCCGACTGGGATCCTTCAACGCTGCATCCCACTCGAGGAAGGGCGCAAGCTCCTCGACGATATGCACTCGGGGGCTTGCGGCCACCACGCAGCGCCGAGGGCCCTGGTTGGGAACGCTTTCCGTCAAGGCTTCTATTGGCCGACCGCCATTGGGGACGCCAAGCGTTTGGTCCGAAGCGTGCCATGGGTGTCAATTCTACGCCAAGCAAACGCACCAGCCCGCACACGCCCTGCAGATGATCCCAATCACTTGGCCATTTGCCGTTTGGGGGCTCGACCTTGTGGGTCCCCTCAAAAGGACAAGTGGAGGGTACACACACATGCTCGTGGCCATCGACAAGTTCACCAAGTGGATCGAGGCTAAGCCGATAGGAGACCCCCACTCTGAGAGGGCTGTCGAGTTCATCGCCAACATCATGTACCGGTTCGGGGTGCCTAATGTCATCATCACCGACAATGGCACCCAATTCACGGGCAAAAGTTCACCAACTTCTGCGATGACACAACAACTCGCGTAACCTGGGCCTCGGTCGCATACCCCCAATGCAACGGGCAGGTCGAGCGCGCCAACGGCATGATACTCCTTGGGCTGAAGCCGAGGCTGTTCAAGACCCTCAAGAATTTCGGAAAGGGGTGGGCTACAGAACTCCCCTCGGTGCTGTGGGGCCTCAGGACTACGCCGAGTCGAGCCACCGGGTTCACTCCGTTTTTCCTAACCTACGGCGCCGAGGCCGTCTTACCTACGGACCTCGAGTACGGCTCACCTCGACTTTCGAGCCTACAACGAGCAAACCAGCGACGAAAGGCTCGCCAACGCCAAGGACCAGCTCGAGGAGGCCCGAGACGTGGCGCTCATCAACTCTGCACGCTACCACAAACACTTCAATGCTACCACCAAGACACACGTGCGCAAAAGGGACCTGGCGGTGGGGGACCTCGTGCTTCGACGGCTGCAAGATAATCGAGGGCGCCATAAGCTCACCCCCCCCATGGGAAGGCCCATACACCATGGCCGAAGTGCTCAAGCCAGGAACATACAAGCTCTACGACGACCAAGGCAGGATCCTGGCGAACGCGTGGAACATATCTCAGCTACGTCGCTTCTACCCTTAAGGCCTCGAGGCCTTGTTCGTTTTATCACTTTGTACAAACATGTCAAAATGATGAACAAACTCGTGCATTGTCGTTCATGTTGCTTCGCATCTTAAGGTAGCCTCGACCCTGCTTTGCTCAGGGTCAAGCCTCCCTCGGGGCTGACGGGGGGGCCTCCCCCCCAGACTCCGGAAAAAATGCGCGTTTTTCTTTTCCAAAATGTTGACCCTCGTCTCGCTCGACTCGCGCCTCGAGTGAACTAGCGACGTCTAAATCTTAAAGTACCTCTCGAGCCTCCAATGTCGGGGGCGTCGACGTAGACGGCCACCTACGCCCCGGGCTACGGTGCCCTACCTACGCCTCCCTTCGAGGGGCTCGCGACGTATCGAAGGAACACAGACTAAGTTAGCAGAAACTCGAGCTTGCGACAAAGAGAAGTGGTCAAACGCATTGAAAGGAAAACAACCCTTTAAACAAACAAGTCATATATACATTCGGGTCTCGACGTACCCTCATTCACGTCATAAAATTCTTACAAGGGCCTCGGCGCCCAAATTTGGCGCGCAGGCCCTAGTCTTCGTCGGTGCGGTACTCCTCCCCGAGGTCCTCCGCGGCGGGCTCAACCTCGACGCCCGAGCTCGAAGGAGGAGGGCTCCCGACACCGCTGCTGGCATCAGAGTCTGCACGTCCTCCTCGAAGATCTTCGCGAGCGACATCCCGCCCCTCTCCATCTTCTCCAAAATTTTGTCGACACGGCGGTTGTTCCACTCCTCATCCTTCCCCTCGATCTCGATGAAGCCATTCGCGACAACGTGGACCGGGAAGCGGAAACCGGAGCGAACGACCGCGAGTGTCTGCTTGACGCGCCGTGATGGAGAGCTTGCCGGACACGTCCCGCGCGGCTGCGTCGAAGAAGCACAAGGCGTCGACCAAGGCATCGCCCCGAGCCACTGCACCTTCTGCCGCGGTCACAGGAGGAGCACCCCACATGGGGCCGAGCCGGTCGAGAGAGGTGCGAGCCCGCTCCGCCACCATCGTCTCGTCTTGGAGTTGGTCCAAGAGAGCCTGGTTCGTCCCGCGGAGCTCCTCGACCGTCTTCTCGACCCTGCGCAACGACAAGGAAGAGTGAGGACTGCGGCGTAACAAAAAAAACTTCGAGACCAAACAAGAACAAGGTGTAAGCCTCACCGTCGCAGTGTTGCCCCAGTGCGGCGAGGTCGCTGGTCAGGCCCTCAGACGCTGCTCAAGCCTGCGCTTCTCGGCCAGCATGAGGAGCTTCTCGGACCTAAGGTCCCTCGATCAGCCGCCCGACTCCACCAGGGCAGATCCTTGCGGATCACCTCCTGCCGCGCCGCCCCCCTCGGCAGCTCGGGCGCTGGCGGCACCACTCTCGGCGTCTTCGGCCTCTTTTCCTCTTCCTTCCTCGCCGCTCCCGCGCGGTTCGGGCAGGGCGGCCTCGCCACGGCGCAGTGGCCTCTGCTTCGCCGCCTCAGCTTCAGCCCGGGCGGAGGTGACCCTCGCTTCGGCGTCCGCGGCCTCCTTCCTCGACGCTTCGAGAACGGCGGCGGCCTCCTCCTTGGATCGAGCGACCTCGCCTCGAGCCACCCGGACCTCCGCCTCCGCCTCGTTGAGCCGGCTCGCCATTTGGGCGTTCCGGCTCAGCTCCGCGCGGAGATCTTGAAGCTCCGCCTCAGCCCGCGCGAGGGCGGCTACCACCTGTGCGGACCGCCCGCCTCCTCGGAGCAGGACCGCTCCGCCTCCGCCATAAGCTCGGCCCCCGTCCCGGAAGATGGACCGCACCTCGCGCGGGGCCCCCCGCTGGGCCGGCTGCTCGATGGGGACCACGGCAAGGGGCGGGCTCAGTGGGACGGGAAACGGCCATATTGGTCGGTCGAGCTCGATGTCGGGCAGATCCTCCTCCGCCTCGAGCTGCCCCGACAGCGACCTGCCGCCCGACGCGCCGGGCCCCCCGACTCCCTCCGTTCCTTCTCCGCCGGCACTTCCTGTTGCTCCTCCACCGCCCCCCGAGCCTCCCGCGGCGTCACTACCTCGCGGCACGGGCCCCGACTCCTCCTTCCGCGGCACTCCTGTTGCTCCGCCTCCCGAGGCGGCGTCCCTACCTCGCTTGCGAAGGCTCGAATGGCGGCGGATCGATCGAGGGAAGGCTCGACCCCGGGCCCTCTTCCCTGGCCGGCCCTCCGGCGCCTTGTCGGCGCTAGCCGGCGCCTCGGGCGCCTCCACCATCATCGAGCCCGCGGCGAGGAGCGGCCCCTGCTCCAGCTCGTTCAGGAGGTCCTCCACCGTCGGCTCCTCCCTGCCACGCCTCTCCCCCCTTTCCCTCCGCCGCAGCCCGGCTCGTGTCGGTCGGGGCCTCGAGGGCGCAGTCTCCTCAGCCCCAGACACCGGCGGGGCCGTGCTCGCCCCAGGCGCTTCCCCCGGAACAGCCGTCGTGGTGAGGGGAAGGGTGGCGCTCCCAGCTGGCACCATCGCGGGAGGAGGAGGAGGGGAGGAGGCAGCGCTTCGGCGGATATGGTGGTGGCAGGCTCGATGCCATGAGCTGAGGCCCCTGCAATACGAGATGACGGAGATATCAGAACCAGGAAGAGTACCTCGACCCCTGTGGTCGATGGCGACGGCCTCACCAAAATTCGCGACGATCATCTGGCCCCCTCGAGCCATGGCAGCTCGGGCCTTCTCCAGCCAAGCGGCTTCTCTAGCGGAGGAAGGTGCCATACCTCGAGGTGCCTGTGCCTCGACGGGGCTCGAGGTCTTGGCCCTTGGACGAAGCGAGGTCCACCTCCTGGTAGGAGCGCTTCCCCCTGAGAAAACGGAGATGGCACGCGTCATCAAAAGCAAAGAGGTGAAGCCTCACTACCGACGAGACCCAAGAAACTACTCACCCGAAGCGGCGGCTGGGCTTCTTCCCGGAATCGCCGGACCCACTCGGGGGCTTCGAGCCCACCCCACGGCTCGAGCCCTGTGCCTGGGCCGTCTCCACAGGGCTGGGATGGGGGAGGGCTCCCGACGCCTCCCATGGCTCGACCTCGAGGGAGAGCCCTCCTTCCGCCCCACATCGCGGGAGGGCGACCGTACCTCCCTCGTGCTGACGTCGTGGCGCCCGCCCCGGCGCGGGCTCCGGACCTGCTCCGGCGCCGCGCTGGTGGTCGCGCCCTCCCGCGTCCGCTTCCGTGTCCCGGCGGCGGTGCGGCGATGGACTCCGGGACGCTCGCGCCCCTGGTCACGAGACGCTCGGGGCTCCCTCCCCGACGCTCGTGATGGCGCGGGCTCGACGCCTCTTCCTGGCGCCCGCTCCTCCGCGGCTCGACGGCGCCCTTGACGGCTCGCGGGGGTCGGGCCCGAAACCCTTCTCGACCTGTCGACCGCTTCTCGAAGCCCGACCCCTCTCGAGACCCCCCGTCTGGGCTGACGCGGGGGCGGCCTCCGTTGGCGCTGTGGCGGAGGCGCTCCGGGTCCGGGGCTTCCTTACGACCAGGGGCACATCCGGCGCGGAGCTCGACGGACCTCGGGCCCCCGACGAGGCAGGGATCGGCGCCGCCTTCCGCGGCTGCGTCCCGCGCGACCCCTTTTGTCGGTGGGACCTCCAGTGTACCCTCCTGCACAGAGGAGCGGTCAGCCCTGTCATCGACGAGCCCCGCGCGCATCAAGCGCGCATCCATCCCCTCGTCGTCGCCCTCCTCCTCATCACCACTCTCCTCCTCCGAGCTCGAGGAGCTCAGCTCGGGGACCCGTCCCCAGGCTGACGGTTACGACGAGCCTTCGCCAGTCTCTGCTCCCGAGCTAAGCGACGCAAGTTTTTATTTTCTCTTTCTTCTTTTTGCATCCTTGCTCTCCTTGTCCTTCTGAGCAGAGAGGCGCCTCACCTGAGAATCCGCGGCGTCCTCCCTCACCGGGGGCCTCGACGCGCGACAAGTAAATGCCCCTGAAAAAAGAAGAAGCGTGATGAGACAAACACAAGACGGATGCAAAGGATCGAAGGAGGAAAAGGGGGAGGAGGCTCGAGATAGCTCGACTCGAGGGAGGCTTACCAGGTCGAGACACCCCTCGTCGGGTGCCATCGCAACCAGGTTGGAGTATTCAGGGACGAACGGCCCCTGGATCGTGATTGACACCCGGAGACGCCCTCGTTCGGGACAGCCTCCCTTCGGCCATCCTCGAGCGATTGAGCGCCTCGAGCTGAGCCTGCGGGCCCATCTCGTGCATAAGAAGGGGGCGGTCCGCCAGCGGGAGAACTCTTCGCTGGTGGAACGCCCAAATGACCGCTTGCACGGTCAGCTTCTTCTCGTCCACCAGCGTCTTCATCATCTCCATCAGCGGGGCCAGGTGGCGTTGCCTGTCCGCCGCGACGCCCAGGTCCACTTCTCCGGGCGTTGAGTGAGGACCCTGCCGGTGTACTGCGGAAAGAGGCCACCTTCGTTCCGCAGATAGAACCAATGGTCGTCCCACCCGGCCTGGTTGGTGGAAAGCTTGTATCGCAGGGGGGGGTACTCGCGGGGGACATTGCCGACGAGTCCCCGCCCCTCGCGGTAATTTTGGCAAGGGAGCCCATGCGCACGGGCCGCCTCCCGCTGGGCTTCAGGGACTTGATGAAGAGCTCGCCCCGGAAGAGATGGACGAACA
>VDCT01000728.1:0-26403 GCA_009763385.1 Coix lacryma-jobi var. lacryma-jobi | reverse complement strand
ACCTGCTACGCTTGCACTTCCCCGCCTCCAACAACGTCGCCGAGTACGAGGCCCTCGTCAATGGGCTGCGCATCGCCCTCGAGCTCGGGGTCCGACGCCTCGACGCCCGAGGAGACTCGCAGCTCGTCATCAACCAGGTTATGAAGGCTTCAAGCTGCATCGATCCAAAGATGGAGGCGTATTGCGGGGAGGTACGCAAGCTGGAAGACAAATTCTACGGCATCGAGCTCAACCACATAGCTCGAAAGTTCAACGAGGCCGCAGACGAGCTGGCAAAGTTGGCGGTCACGCGCGGCACGGTACCGCCAGATGTCTTCTCGAGGGACGTCTTCGAGCCATCCGTCGAGATTGAACCAAGGGCTGGCCCCTCGACGCCACCCCTCGAGCAAGGCACGGGGGCTCGACGCTCGATACCACCCCTCGAGACGGACCCCTCGATGTCCGCGGAGTGTAACACCTCTGGTGTTTAAGCATGTAATTAACTTGACATATCATCATTAGCATCATTAATCATCTTGATCATGATTTCATGTGTATGCTTTTGCTTAGTGTATCATTTTATGTGATGTCCCTCTATTGCAAAAACCCTTATTAGCCCACTTCTTCCTATAGGGGCAAAATGGTAATTTCACCTCTGTGCCTAGTTCTATGTAATTCTTGTTCAAATTCAGTGCCCTGATGTTTGTTGTTTTGATCAAAGTTCAAAAAATCAGATTTGAATGGAATTTCATTTGCAAAACCCTAAAATCCCAAATCCTGAATTTATTCCCTTTTTAAATAACTTTTTCAAAATTCAAAATTTTGAGTTGGTTCAAAAAACAAAGTTGTGAATCTGACCTAGAGGAACAACTTTGGTATTTACAGATTTCCATGTTTCTATATAAAATTTGAAGTAATTTCAAATTCATTCAAATTCCAGTTTTTGTCCCCTTTTCAGTTTCAAAAATTTATTCAAAAACTTTTGAGTTTCAGAAAAAGTGTATATTAGCAAAGTTGTAGGTTTTGTCAAATGGAACAACTTTCATATTGAAAGATTTTCAAGTTTCAGTTTGAAATCCAGAGTAATTTTGATTTGAATCAAGTTTGAAAAAGTGTCCCCTTTTCTGTTTTTGAATATAGTTCAAAAACTATTCGGAATTTGAAAATGTTCATATTGACAAAGTTGTAGATCTCGTTTTTCTGAGCAACTTTGGTGTTTTGAGTTTTTGTCGCACAGTTCAATTTTGAGAGTAATTTGCAAAATACAAAATCTGCTCAAAGTCAAAGGCTAGGGCATAGCCCTGTTCATCTTCCCAGGCGAGTCAGGGGGGGGGGGGCCCGGCCGCGCGCCCTCGCCGGAGTCGCGTGCCGCCGCGTGTCCGAAGCTCCTTCGGCCAAACCGACTCCACGCCGATGCTCAGCACTCGATTGCGCACGCGAACCGTCTCCAGCTGACTTTGTTCCCGTCCCCTACCGCCCGCTGCTCGTCGCCGCCGCGTGTTCGCCACCGGCGAGCACAACGCCCGGCCCCTGAGTGCCAAACCGCTGACCTCCTGGTGTGTAATCGATCGCGCACGCTTCACTCGTTCTTATCCGCCTCTGCTCAGCCGATTGCTCGCTCTCGCCGCGACTATAAGAGCCCCGCCGAGCCGGCCGGAGCAGAACCCAACCCCGCCACCGTGGCCAGAGCAAACCCGAGCCTCCGCTTCTCTCCCAGCTAGCCCAGAAGCTCCGCCAAGTCCTTGCGCAGCTTCACCACCTCTCAATTTGGTCGCTACCGCCTCCATTCGCCCGGCGTAGCTCGTCGTTGTCATCTCCGGCAAGAATCCCGTCGAGGTCGGGATCGTGAAATACTCCCTCTCCGGCCTTGATCATCCTCCACTGACCCCCGCATCACCTTCCTTGCTCCTTTGCGTCTCTGACTGACCCCTTGTGGTCGCTTGTGTCGCACAGGAACGCCGAGTCGACGATCACCGCCGTCCGCCGTCCGCCGGTCACCGTCGAACTCACCCCTCCGTTCAGTCCCCTCACCTCGCCGAGCCCCGCAATCGACGCCGGTGAGCTCCCTGTTGCTTCCCGTACCCTCGGTTTCGCCGCGGAGCGCCCGCAGTGGCCGGCGTAGCAGCGCCGCCGCCGTCCGGCCGCCGGCAAACGCGGGAAGGAGAAGAACAGTGCCGTTTTTCTTTTTCCAAACATGTGAATAGTGTTCAAATTTCATCTTTTTGTATGATTTTCTGTGTGCATCCAAAAATGCTGAAATTTTTGTGGTAGACTCTTTATGCTCTGGAGTATTTTATAAAAATATAAAACTTGACTTTCCTGCAAAAATTTAAAAATGAAAAATCTCCCTTTTAATTAATAAATGAAGGTTTTGGTATTTTTGGAGAGTGATTTATAACTCCAAAAAGTCATGAGACAATTTTTGTGAGCTTCCTATGCCATGTTTAGTCTCTGGAAAAATTTTGAAGTCTTTTGGAACAAGTTGATTTTTGAGCTTTTATTTTAATTGTTAAATAGTACCTTTTGTTAATTAATGTCTAGATTTAATTGAGCACCTTAATGACCTCCAAAAATTATGAAATTTGTTTTGCCATCTATCTACACCATGATGAACATATGTGATTAATTTGGTAATTTTTGGAGCAACTTCATAAATGACCTTTTTAATTAATTTAAGAAAAAAGAAAAGAGGTTTAGGGTTGGTAATAAGTGTTGATGATGTGATCTTTGGATTGATTGATGTTCATAGACCCCTACCCTTTGGTCTATGATGTTTGTGATGCTATGATTGGTTGATGCTTAGGATAATTATATTAAGGGTTAGTTAATCAATATTGCTTAAGGAAGAAATGATTACCTTTAATGCTCAACCTAGGGTTCAATCATGCCTTGCTTAAAAGTAATCTAGAATCAGTGGAATTGTCTTGCACCATAAGTCCATATCATCATTCTCATGTGCATTCATCATTGCATCCGTATAGTTGACGAAGAAGGACCCGAAGTCGAGGTAGCCACCGAAGGATCTGTCCCCGAGGCAACCCCGAGCTCCGACACCTACTCCTACCCCGAGTCTGCTCTCTTTGCCATCCAAGGCAAGCCCCGGTGCATTTAACCCTTCCTTGAATTTATAAAATGTTTCCTTAAATGCTTTTGAGTTAAATTATTGCATTAGGTTTATAGGAGTTGAGTGCTATCCTAATTGATGCATTATCCACCTTGACCACTGAAACACCCGATACCTGCTTTTCAAAAGTATTTGAAAAATGCTTAGCAATGCTTATTGAATTAGACTTTGAAATAAAATGCCAATTTCAAAAGTGTGATCACTTAAAGAACTTTTATGGGAATTTGGCTTTACTCCCACTATTGGCTAAGTATCTGATCCGTACTTAGTCAATGGGAAGGAGAGGTTGTCCTTGCGTACGGTGCCGTCATGTTGTAGTCCGGGACTCAACAGTTGACACCGACCGGGACAGGGTTGAAAAACCGACAGGACCTGTACTCTTGGGTTAGAGTCCCGAGGTGCTTGTCGCTGGCGGAAAAATGTAGGGACCATCCGTATGGGGGCCTGCTGGTCAAGACTTGTAACTATTCACATACTACGGAAAGCTCTGGCTCCGAGAAATCCATTATTGGACCGACAACCGCGCACTGGGAGTGGAGAGATGGCGGAAGTAGCATGTACCCACGTGGGTTAGAGTCCCGGATTGGAGTGGTGTACTGTACTTCCGGGTGGCGTAGGACCGGGCCCAATCTTGGAGGAATCGTGGAAGACGAGTTGGCATATGCAAGCTTGGGTGCTACATATGCAGTGTGAATAGGGATCCTCAGCTGAGTATTATTTATCCGGATTAACGTTGCTCCTCGGTTATGGAGACTTGGTCCACTGACTGTCAACGGAGAGTGGTTCTCAACTAGGAATGTTTTGAAATGTAAAATGAATCATGAATGATGAAGAATTGAGGAATACTGAATCTTTCAAAATAAAATAAGGTTTACAAAAATGCTTTTTCCGCAAAATACTTGATCTTGCTTAAGCCTTACCTTGACGACCCTAAGCCTCTCATTCCTGAGTCTTCTCCCTTTTTCTTTAGTCGGGTAAGTCTTGTTGAGTACCTTTGTACTCAGGGTTTTATTACCCATGTTGCAGGTATGGCAGATTCCTCAGTATGCCTTGGACCCTGCTGTGTGACCGTTGTTCAGGAGGAGGCCGATGAGGCCGATGAGTGATTATTCACCCTCGGGCTGGGTGATGCATCTTTACCTTAAGTTGTTGTCATATGCTACTTGCCGACTCTATCTATTTGAACTATGGTCTGTAATAACTTCACTTTAATTTTATGTGGAACCCTGGTTTGTAAAACTATTGTTATCTAAGTCTTCCGCTATTTACTCCGATGTTACTTGTCAAAATGTTAAAGAGATTGTAACTGAATTGTGAGATGATCCTGCGGACAACGGGCACTGATGTAGCCCAGTAGCGGAACCGGTCCTAATCTCTTGGCTGTACGGATCGACTGTCAGGTTGACGGTGATCAGTGGGCCATGGGATTAGAGCCGTTACGTTACAGAGGCACACCAAAGACACACTTCTCGGGGTTGAGCTTCACATTCTTGGCCCGGAGGCACTTGAACGTGGTCTCGAGGTCGCTGATGAGGTTCCCGACTTTTTTAGTTTTAACCACGATGTCATCGACGTAGGCCTCGACGGTCTTACCTATGTGCTCGCCAAAGATGTGCTGCATACATCGCTGGTACGTTGCCCCGGCGTTTCGCAGGCCGAAGGGCATCGTAACATAGCAATACATACCGAATGGCGTGATAAAAGAGGTTGCGAGTTCATCGGATTTTCTCATCCTAATTTGGTGGTAGCCGGAATACGCATCAAGGAACGAAAGCACTTCGCACCCAGCAGTGGAATCGACGATCTGGTCAATTCTAGGTAAAGGAAATGGAACTTTTGGACATGCTTTATTCAGACTAGTGTAATCTACACACATCCGCATTTTTCCATTCTTTTTCCTAACTAGTACAGGGTTAGCTAGCCACTCTGGATGAAATACCTCCTTGATGAATCCGGCCGCCAAAAGCTTGTGCACCTCCTCGCCGATGATCCTGCGCTTTTCCTCGTCGAAGCGGCGCAGGCGTTGCTTCACCGGTCTGGACCCGGCCTGGATCTCCAAGGCGTGCTCGGCGACTTCCCTCGGTATGCCTGGCATGTCCGAGGGGTTCCATGCAAACATGTCGATGTTCGCACGGAGAAAGTCGACGAGCACTGCTTCCTATTTGGGCTCGAGGCTGGTACTGATGGTCAGCGTCTTGCCATTGGCCGAGGTCGGGTCGACGGGTATTTGCTTGGTGTGCTCAGCCGGCTCGAAGGTGCCGGCGTGACGCTTTGCTTCTGGGGCCCCCTCGGTGGCCAGAGCTGCCAAGGCCTCGAGCGAGTCGAGGTGGACGTTGGCCTCCCCCCGCTCGACGCACTCCACGTCGCAGTGGTATGCGTGCTCGTAGGAGGTGTCAACGGTGATGACCCCTTTTGGCCCCGGCATCTTGAGCTTCAAGTACGTGTAGTTAGGAATCGCCATGAACTTGGCGTAGCCTGGCCGGCCGATGATGGCGTGGTAGGTCCCTTGGAAGCCGACCACCTCGAAGGTGAGCGTTTCCTGACGGAAGTTTGTCGGCGTGCCGACCGGCAGGTCGATGCGCCCGAGGGGGTGGGCCTTCTTTCCTGGTACTACTCCGTGGAATCCCCCGACGCTGGGTCGGAGCTGTCCCTCTGAAATCCCCAGGAGGTCGAGGGTCTCGAGGTATATGATGTTGAGGGTCGAGCCCCCATCCATCAACACCTTGGAGAACCGAACGTCGATTATGATGGGGTCGACGACGAGGGGGGTAAGCCCCCGGGTTTATGACACGGTCCGGATGGTCGTCACGGTCGAACGTGATTGGCGCATCGGACCAGTCAAGATACCGGGGGGCGTCGTGGCCAAGCGAAAAGATTTCCCGGCGCTCCTTCTTTCTTTCTCGAGCTGAGAGCCCGACGGTCGGCCCCCCGTAGATCATGTAGCAGTCGCGCACCGGGGGGAAGTCGCCATCTGTGTTCCTGCCGCCGCGTCGATCGGTATCCTTTCCCTTAGGCGCGTCATCCCTCTTATCGCCGAGCTTGGAGTAGTAGCCCTTCAACAGTCGGCAGTCTTTCAACTTGTGGTTTACGGGGCCCCTGTGGTAGGTGCAGGGATCCTCGAGCATCTGATCGAAAACAGCCCCGTCGGGGGGGCCTCGGGGCTTCTTAGGCTCGACGGCGCCCGCGAGCACCTCTTTGTCGTCGTCGTCATCGGCGCCACGCTTCGCCTTCTGGCTATTGCGTTTGTTTTTCTTCCTTTTGTTGCTGTCATTGTTGTCGTTCTTGGCGTCGTTGCCCTTGTTGGAGCCCTCCGGCGCGATCACCGCCTTGCCTTTATCCGTGGAACGGCCAAAGAAGGCTCCCACTGCTTCGTCGCCCGAAGCAAAGCTGGTGACGCGATCCATCAGGTCCTCGACCGTCCCGGGACGGTAGCGTCCTAGCTCATGAACAAGCTCTTGGCATGTCGTGCCCGCGAGGAACGCTGAGATGACGTCCTCGTCAGGCACGTGGGGGAGCTCGAGACGCTGCTACGAGAACCGTCGAGCGAAGTCGCGGAGGGGCTCGTCCGCCGCCTGCCTGCAATGCCGTAGGTCCCAGGGGTTGCCTGGACGCACGCAGGTCCCCTTGAAATTCCCGTCGAAGACCCTGACTAGGTCGGCCCAGTCATGGATCCGATCCGGCGGGAGCCCCTCGAGCCACCGGCGGGCGGTGTCCGAGAGGTAAAGTGGGAGGTGACGTATGATCACGCGGTCGTCATTCTTCGCTCCGCCCAGTTGGCAGCCAAGGCGGAAGTCCGAGAGCCAGAGCTTGGGCTCGACCTCCCCGTCATACTTCACGATGTTGGTCGGCGGTCGGAAGCGGTCGGGGAGGGTTGAGCTGCGGATGGCCTGGCTGAAGACTCGGGGGCCCGGGGGCTCGAGGACCTGCCGGTCCTCGTCGCTGTCGTAGCGCCCCCCTCGATGGGTGCTATAGCCACGCTCTTGGGCCCCCTTGTCCTTGCGCCGTCGGTTGATGTCGTTGCGGGCGTCGTTGGGGTCTCGAGGTGGCCGGTTGTCGACGATCCGTTCGCGGACTGGCATAGCTCGAGAGGCGTCCGGCTGGTGGACGGATGCCTCGCGAGCGTCGTGGGGCGTGTCCGCCGGTCTCCCCGAGGCTGCTCCGCGTCGGCGTGACGCCGAGCTCTCGGCCTGCTGTACCGCGGCTGTCTCGAGGAGGTTTTTCATTTCTCCGAGCATGCGCCTGGCATCGGGGTTGGAGACGGCGGGCAGGTCACGGAGCATCATAGCAGCCGCCACCACGTTCTGCCCGGCTCGCGGGAAACATACTTCAGGGCGTGCTGGTGCCCCGTCCACGAGGATCCGCCGGTGGACCTCTCGAGCCCGGCCTCGAGCTCCGGCTCCTCAGGGCTGGGGTGGTTCCTGCATCAGGGTTTGCCGGAGCTGCAGCAGGTGTCGCCGTTCTTCCTCGGCTTTGGTGATTGCCTCTTGCACTTGTGCGAGTTGCGCCGCCCGGCCATCGTCGTGCTTAGGCGGTACAGCCGGTGCTGGAGGTTCGTCCCTTCCCTGAACGCGTGATCCGCCTGCCGCGGCCACGTCGCTAGGTCCCTCTAGGTCGAGCGCCGGCCTGTCGTCGTCGCCTTCGTCCTCGTTGTCGCATACGACTCCCTCGAGTTGGAAGCACTCCCTGGTGGGATCCCAGAGGTCGGGGTCGTGGTAGTCGTATTCGTCGGAGTCGGAGCTGTTGACGGCACGCCGCCTTGGCCGATGCTGGGACCGCAGCTCGCGGTACCATTCTCCGACGGTGGCTCGCCGAGGTGGCTCGAAGGCTCGCAAGAAGTCGCGGTCGACGCACGCGGGGTGGACGATCTCCAGGCTGGCCATGGCCTGCAGCAGCGCGCCCGAACGCTGCTCCCGGTCCGCCACCGTCTGGTCCTGATGGCGCTCGTCGAGGCGGTGGGCGTATAAAGCCGCAGAGTTGTCGAGGCCGACCGGGAACCGCTGGCGTCGAGCGCGGCGCGACCCGTGCGGGAGGAGGCTGAGTGGCGTCGACGGCGCACGGCTTGGAGGCCTCTGGCCTGGTTCCCGGTCCGTACGCATGATGAATGCGAAGTCGCTAGGCGGGCGCGCGCGCGCCCTGGAGGTCTCCGGCCGCGCGCCGGGCTGGTTTCCCCTTGGGGACCCTGCACCTTCTACGGGGGCGTAGGTGTTTGCCGCGGGCACCGCCTGCGCCCGGCGACGACGGTGACGACGGCGCCGCTCGCGATGTGGCGACGTGTGGTGGTGCGGGCGACGCGTCACGCCCCCCGCGCGGGGTGGCATGACACGCACTCCGCTCAGGCCCTTCGTGGAGAGCAGAGTCAGCTCGTTGCCGTTGCCTGTGGCCAGGAACTCGAGGCTCCCGAACCAGACGACGGCACCAACCGAGAACGGAAGAGGGGATGAAGCCATCCAGGAATCAACGAGAAATCGGCTCGGACACGCGAAGTCCCCTACCTGGCGCGCCAACTGTCGGTGTTTCGTACCCGGGGGTATCACACCAACGAGTGATATGATCGCGTGCTTCTCTTCCTGGATGGTGATGCAAGAGGACACAAGGATTTATCCTGGTTCGGGCAAAGAAGGCCCTACGTCCAACGGGGGAGGATGTTCTTGTATTACTTGCACCTAAGTGCTTGTACAGGGGAGAATACAAGCTCAGTGAGCGTGGACCGGAGTCCGGACTCGTGCCTGTGTGTGGACTCGTGTGTTGTGTCCGTGCCCCTGAATGAGGGCCCTGGTGTCCCCTTTTATAGAGCAAGGGGAGGTCAGGGTTACATAAGGGAATTACAGGTGTCGGGGCGTATGGTGCCCCATACGGAGAAGGGTAGGAACCCTGTCTTGTCGGGGCCACTGGAGCCAATGTGATCGTTGCTGTTGAAGCGTCCTTGGGTCGTGGCTTCCATCCTGGGCGCGGACGTGGTGGCGCGGCAAGGCGGGAGCCGTACAGCACCCATCCCGGAATGTACAGTACGCGGCGGGGTCCCTCCGGGTCTTGGGGTACCTGTCCTCCAATAGCATGAAAGTAGTTAGGGCTCGAAGGGCGCGGAGCCGGCTTCGAGGTGGTGCCACGGGGGCTCGAGGGGCGCGGAGCCGGCCTCGAGGTGTTACAGTGCAGGGCTCGAGGGGCGCGTAGCCGGCCTCGAGGGGTTACAGTGCAGGGCTCGAGGGGCGCGTAGCCGGCCTCGAGGGGTTACAGTGCATGGCTTGGCCGAATAGTGCTGTACTGGTGCCCTTTTGCCCATGCTTGTGGTGAAAACGAGATTTGACCTTTACACCGAGTTACTGTGGTACATGCTGTGCACTAGTGGACATGACCGGAGTAGGTGAAGGCATTAAATGCGTGGTATGGGCTGGTACGGCTGTCTGCACAGCTCGAGGTCCGTGCGTTAAGGCTCGAGGTGTGGGGGCGCGTTCGCCCGAGGCCTGGAGGGCTCGGGCGAGACGGAGAGCGATCGTGCTCGCCCGAGGCCTTGCTCAGAGGGCTCGGGCGAGGCGGAGAAAGAGCGTTCGCCCGAGGCCTGGCTGGGAGGGCTCGGGCGAGACGGAGATAGAGCGTTCGCCCGAGGCCTGGCTGGGAGGGCTCGGGCGAGACGGAGATAGAGCGTTCGCCCGAGGCCTGGCTGGGAGGGCTCGGGCGAGACGGAGATAGAGCGTTCGCCCGAGGCCTGGCTGGGAGGGCTCGGGCGAGGTGTTCGCGTCGATTGGGGGTACCCTTTTTCGTACCACCGACACAAGTGGAGCCTTAGGGTTGACAACCTTGTTGGCCTTGTTCATGAGGTCAAAGAGAGGAACCCCTTTGTTAAAGTTAACAAAGGGTACCCCCTTGACCATCTTCCTTCCATTGGCCTTGCCACCATACCTATTGTACTCAATCCCATCCTTGATGGATGGATGTCTTGTGGTCTTGAGGATATCCTTTGGTTGTTCCATCTTGCACTTGCAACCATTCCTCAAGATCATGTTCAACCGTTGGATCTCTTTGCTCTTCTTTTCTAACTCAACAATGTTAGTTGCACAAGCATTGATATCAACTTTATAACATCTATTGCAACCATTACTTGTTGAAGCATTAGAGTTGTCGGAATCCTTAGGAGTAGTTGAAGAGGTACTACTCCAAAGAGTGTTGTAGCTTAGTTCAAGAGTTTGATATTTATCTTGAGAGCTTGTGAGGCTCTCTTGAACCAAGCTAATCTCATTCTTTAGATTAGCAATTGAGTCATTGCTCGTGGAACACTCCTTAGCCAACTTCTTGTTAGAGTCATTGGCTAAAGATAGTTCCACGGTCAATTTCTCAACCTTCAACTTCTCATCGGCAAGAGAGGCTTCCAATGCAAGGTTCTTTTCTTTCTCTTGAGAGATCAAGTCCCCTTGCAAAACAAGACTCTCATTCCGCTTTCCAACTTACTAAGCAATTTTAATATTTTTCGTCCACCTTTCTTACCAAACTTTCTTATAATGCTTAGTTCAAATTCATCCATTTCATCATCACTATATTCATCACTATAACAAGTAGAGGGGGGAGATGATACCTTCTCATCCTTAGCCATGAAGCAAGAATGAGTGGTGTCATCCTCATCGTCGGTGAGGTCCTCGAACAGGCGTGATGAAGTGGTCGAGGTAGTCATGTTGGAGAGAGGGCTTGGAGAAGAAGTCTTGTGAATGGCGATGTTGGCCGCTCTCTTCTCTTTCTCCTTGCCCTTGCTCTTCTCTTCATCACTTGAGTCATCCTCGGAGAACCATTCTTCACCAATATGAGCTTCACCACCTCTTCTTCTTCTTTGGTTCTTGTCATAACTCTTGCCAAACTTGTTCTTGTTCTTCTTTTGTGGACAATCAGTGATGAAATGATCGTCCGCACCACACTCATAATAGTTCCTCTTCTTTGACTTCTTGAAGTATCCACCTTTGCCCTTCTTGTACATTTTCTTCTTCATGAATCTTCGGAAGTTCTTCACAAGGAGGGCAATCTCATCATCGGAATCGTCGCTTTCATCACTTGATGAATCATGTTGGGCCTTGCTTCCTTCTTCTTGGTTTGCCTTGAGAGCTACCACCTTCTTGTGGCTTTCCTCTTGATCTTATAGAGCTTCATCATCCAAGACTTCATGATGCTTTATTATGGCAAGCATCTCATGAGGTCCCATGCTCTCATAGTTGGGTCTCTCCATGATGATTGATGCAAGTGTCTTGTTCTTCTTTCTATATGCTCTCAATAGCTTTCTTGCAGCTGAGTTGTGTCGGTGGTACAAAAAAGGGTACCCCCAATCAACGCAAACATCCGAACACTCTATCTCCGTCTCGCCCGAGCCCTCCCAGCCAGGCCTCGGGCGAACGCTCTATCTCCGTCTCGCCCGAGGCCTCCCAGCCAGGCCTCGGGCGAACGCTCTATCTCCGTCTCGCCCGAGGCCTCCCAGCCAGGCCTCGGGCGAACGCTCTTTCTCCGTCTCGCTCGAGGCCTCCCAGCCAGGCCTCGGGCGAACGCTCTTTCTCCGTCTCGCCCGAGCCCTCCCAGCCAGGCCTCGGGCGAAAGCTCTTTCTCCGCCCCGCCCGAGCCCTCCGAGCAAGGCCTCGGGCGAGCACGATCGCTCTCCGTCTCGCCCGAGCCCTCTAGGCCTCGGGCGAGCGCGCCCCTACACCTCGAGCCTTAACGCACGGACCTCGAGCTGTACAGACAGCCGTACCAGCCCATACCACGCATTTAATGCCTTCACCTACTCCGGTCATGTCCACTAGTGCACAACATGTACCACAGTAACTCGGTGTAAAGGTCAAGTCTCGTTTTCACCACAAGCATGGGCAAAAGGGCACCAGTACAGCACTGTTCGGCCAAGCCATGCACTGTAACCCCTCGAGGCCAGCTACGCGCCCCTCGAGCCCTGCACCGCAACCCCTCGAGGCCGGCTACGCGCCCCTCGAGCCCTGCACCGCAACCCCTCGAGGCCCGCTACGCGCCCCTCGAGCCCTGCACTGTAACACCTCGAGGCCGGCTTCGCGCCCCTCGAGCCCCCGTGGCACCACCTCGAGGCCGGCTCCGCGCCCTTCGAGCCCTGACTACTTTCATGCTATTGGAGGACAGGTTCCCCAAGACCCGGAGGGACCCCGCCGCGTCCTGTACATTCCGGGATGGGTGCTGTACGGCTCCCACCTTGCCGCACCGCCACGTCCGCGCCCAGGATGGAAGCCACGACCCAAGGACGCCTCAACAGCAACGATCACATCGGCTCCAGTGGCCCCGACAAGACAGGGTTCCTACCCTTCTCCGTATGGGGCACCGTACGCCCCGACACCTGTAATACCCTTATGTAACCCTGGCCTCCCCTTGCTCTATAAAAGGGGACACCAGGGCCCTCATTCAGAAAGGGGGGACACAACACACGAGTCCACACACAGGCACAAGTCCGGACTCTGGTCCACGCTCACTGAGTTTGTATTCTCCCCTGTACAAGCACTTAGGTGCAAGTAATACAAGAACATCCCCCCCCCCCGCTGGACGTAGGGCCTTCTTTGCCCGAACCAGGATAAATCCTTGTGTCCTCTTGCATCACCATCCAGGAAGAGAAGCACGCGATATCACTCGTTGGTGTGATACCCCCGGGGTACGAAGCACCGACAAGTTGTCATCCCATTTTGTGTCACCGAGAGCTCTAATCTTATTGACCAATGTCATGAATCTATCAAACATTTGTTGAGTGGTCTCACTTTTCTTGATAGCGAAGTTCTCAATCTTTCCTTGAAGAAGCTCTATGTTACACTTCCTCACACTTGCATCACCCTCATATGATATCCTGAGAGTGTCCTAAATCTTCTTGGCATTCTCCATTCCTTGTACCTTGCATGTTGCTCTCTTCGGGCTTAAGACATGATAGGATCAATGAAGCGGCTTGAACATTTTGTTGAAACTCAACCACATCATTGTCGGTGAACTCTTCGCCTTCAACATGACTTGGTCCACTCTCGGCAATCTCCCAAACTCTTGCGGCAAGAAGATGCAGCTTCATCTTGTGTGCCCAATCATTGTAGTTGATTCCATCGAAGGAGGGTGGTTTGCCTAGATTGAGGCTAGGCAATTGAATGACTTTGCCCATCTGGCTATAGTCATAAGACATGCTAGCGTACTCCTTCTCCCTCTTGCCTTTCACTTCATCTTCCTTTTTCTTATCTTCTTTGGGCTGTGGCGGATTTTCTCCGCTTCCGAATGCTTCGCCTTTGTTGCCCAAAGCTTGCCTCATGCTCTCTATCTCATATCTCATCTTTTGCATTTGATCTTCATATTTCTTTGCTTGATCTTCTAGCAGCTGAGTGGAAACCCTCTTGACAATGTCATCAATTTGTTCATGACTTAGGGTAGACATGATTATCCCTTACGCGGTGAAGCGCTAACACAAGGGTTAGGCTCTGATACCAATTGAAAGGATCTAATCAGCCTAGAGGGGGGTGAATAGGTGATTTTTGACAATCTGAAACTTTACAAACTAGAAATTGTAGTTAGACAACAACCGGTGTTGCCGGTTTGTTTGGGTAGGTACTACCGGGTGTGATACACCGGTACTACCGACACAAACAAACGGCACTACCGGGATCCTAAGGATGAACTACAAATCCAATGTAAGTGAACTGTGAATGTAATACAAGATGAACCCCACTTCCCTAAGTGTGATAAACAGCGATTCTAGCCTTACCAAGCCTTGGTTGCTTTCCACGGTGTGGATCGAGCCTTCTCAACCTAAGAAAGAGAAAGGGAGAGGAAGAACACGAAGAACACAAGTAATATGCAAAGTAGAGACAACAACAAGCACACGGGACACGACGATTTATCCCGAGGTTCGGCCAATCCACTAAGGAGTGCCTACGTCCTCGTTGTTGAGGTGACCACAAAGGTCGGAGTCTATTTCACCTCCTAGCCTCACTCAAGCAACCACAAAGGCTACTAGAGTTTCTCCACTAGAAATCACAGGGGTAATACAAACACTTCGGGGAGCCCTCACAAATGAATCAATACAGGCTACCACTGTCGGTGTTTCGGATCCGGGGGTGTGACACCAACGAGTAATATGATCGCGTGCTCTCTTCCTGGATGGTGATGCAAGATGACACAAGGATTTATCCTGGTTCGGGCAAAGAAGGCCCTACGTCCAGCGGGGGAGGAGGTTCTTGTATTACTTGCACCTAAGTGCTTGTACAGGGGCGAATACAAGCTCAGCGAGCGTGGACCGGAGTTCGGACTCGGGTGTGTGTGTGTGTGTGTGCTCGAGTGTTGTTTCTTGGAGTTGTGTAACCGTGGACTCGCATCTTCTCTCTCGCGCGAAGGGCTCTGGCGTCCCCTTTTATAGAACAAGAGGAGGCCAGGGTTTACACAGGATAGATATGTACAACGCTCGATATGGCGTAGGGTAGGAATCCTGTCTTGTCGGGGCCACTGGAGCCGACGTGGGCGTTGCTGTTGAGGCGTCCTTGGAGCGTGGCCTCCATCCTGGGCGTGGACGTGATGGCGTGACGATGTAGAAGTCGTGCAGCACCCATTCCGGCACGTACAGGACACGACGGGGTCCCTCTGGGTCTTGGGGTACCTGTCTTCCAATTGCATGAAAGCAGTTAGGGCTCGAGGGGCGCGGAGCCGGCCTTGAGGTGGCGCCTACGGGGGGCTCGAGCCCCCGCAGGTATGGACAAGTCCCGTGAAAATTGATTGAGCAGTGGGCATCCGGGCCTCGAGACGTGGCTTGGACGTGCAACAGTGTAGGGTATGGGTTAACAGTGCCGTACTGGCGCCCTTTTGCCCATGCTTGTGGTGAAAACGAGACTTGACTCTGCCCTGGTTACTGTGGTACAAGTCGGGCTGCAGAGGACGTGACTGGAGTAGGTGGATGTATTAAATGCGCGGTATGGGGCTGGCATCCGATGCCTGCGCCGCTCGAGGGAAGCATAAGCGTCTCGAGGGATAGGCTGCTGTGCCAGAGAGGCTCGAGGTCCCCGCGTGGGGTCTCGAGGTATGGTGTTCGGCTGTGGGGGGCTCGAGCTCTAAATGCCAGGACTCGAGGTTTTAGTGGAGCGCTCGCCCGGGGCCTGGCTTCGGAGGGCTCGGGCGAGATGGAGAATGGGCGTCAGCCCGAGGCCTGGCTCGGTGAACTTGGGCGAGATGGAGAGCGCGCGTTCGCCCGAGGCCTGGCTTGGTGGGCCAGCGTTGTGGGCCTCGAGGGGTTGGTCTCTTTAAGGGGTTAGACTAGTTAGGTTTGTTATTTACCGGCGTTCTAGGTTTAACCTATTAGTTTGCGTTGATTGGGGGTACCCCTTTTGTGGACCCCCGACAACCACGAAGAACACCTAACCGGCTAGAGCTCAAAGAGCTCAAGAGTAAAAGACACAAATCAAGCCGGCTAAATGGAAACCAAGTGCTCAAGTCGTAGATCGAAGCTTCCCACTCTCTAATCTCACTTCCCTAGCTCAAATCTTGCAAGTGAGTGAATCTATCAGCAAAGGGGGAGAGAGAGGGGATGAGTCAATGCTTGGAGGCTCTTTTGTCTGAAGTTAGGTCGCAATAAGTGAATGGAATGAGTGGTTGACCGTCAAACGAGAAGAGGAGAGCTATGTATACTCTGCTAGTCCCGAGGCTGGTCGGTAGTACTGACCACCCATGGTCGGTAGTACCGACCAGTAACTAATGGTCGCACAGATCTGGATCTGACCTAAAGTCAACTACCGGCCTCAGGTCGGTACCACCGAGGGGCGGTAGTACCGGCCCTATGGCGGTACTACCGCCAGGCCAAAACGACCACGAACAGAGAGCTCCGCAGAAAGGGACTTGGTCCCTCGGTTACTACCGACCATGGTCGGTATCACCGAGGGTCGGTAGTACCGACTCTATGGTGGTACTACCGCCAAGTCAAAAATGAGCCAACACAGAGAGCCCTGCAAACTTGGTTTACTACCGGCTTGGGTCAGTACCACCGAGGGTCGGTAGTACCGACTCTATGGCGGTACTACCGCCAAGCCATATCTCATAAATGAAAAATGGTTATCAGGTATTAAAGAGGTTATCACAAATGGAAAAAATGTTCAAGAGAAGAACAACTGAAAAAAAGGCTGGCTAGTTGACATGACATATGGCTTCTGAGGTAAATTAATATCTTTCTTCAAAGGAATATTTGTTCATAAAACTTAATTATTCAGATAAATGCACTTGCAATTAAGAAACCAGCATTGCACTGAAACGACGTGAAAAAGGAGGTCTCGAATAAATGCTGCATTCTTGTTTTTAGCTGTATTGCACACCCAGCTGCGGATACGAATACGATCAATATATATTTGGAGCAAAACCTAGCTAGCTAGCGATACGGTCAGTGAGAGCTAGCAACACCCAAGGTGGATATATAAACATATACTAGTATGTATATATGTAGACGTCTTGTATTGGGAATGCATGTGGGATAATATAAAGAGAGATGGAAAAGAAACGATGACATTACGACAAAAATAAGCAGCATGCTGTGTAGTGACAGGATCTGATTAACAAACAAAGCACTTTAAGTCTTGACACCAGTATATATGACAGAATAGTTAGGCAAAGGTAATACAAGAGTCATCATGACCATTGCTCTTTCCCTTCCCCTTCACCACTCTACACGTACAGTGTACCCCCCATGGGCCATGGCAATTGCTTAAGTTGTCATCACACTGCACGCACTATGCCCAGTCAACATTGGAACCCTACCGTACCAATCATATTGTCACCTTCACAACTCAACAACTAGAATGTGCAGCAAGTACACATAGCAAAGCTCGCTCCTGCACTTCACCATCTAGCTAGCTAGCTAGCTTCAGTTAAGCATAAGAGCTGCCTGAGATTTGCTACCTTCACAACTCATGGGGTCACAGCAGGCAAGCAGCTGAGATTAGCTACCCCTTTTATTTGAACAAACATACATTAAGACTTGATCGAGGTGGAAAAAAAAGGGTTGCCCGGCCGGCTAACTGCAAGATCAATGGTATATAGGGTCGTTGGTTGGTCTTGTTTTAATTTCGCGCGTACGTTGTTCAGCCGCACGGTTAGCGCCGGCGGGCGGCGGTCTCGCGCTGCGCGTTGAAGTAGACGGCGGCGACGGGGAGGCCGAGGTCGTTCTCCTCGGCGAACTGGCGGGTGCTGAAGCGGTCCTTGGACGACGGCGGGTTCACCGCCTGCCGGCGCTTCTGCCGGAACAGCACAAATATGAACCTGTGGATGCCAATGTTTGGCTTTGGGATCTCGTAGCTCACCACCTCTCTCCCTGCAGGTATATATATATGCATGGCAAGGCATTAATTAGATGGGGGAGAAAAAGGAGAAGAGGAAGAACCTGTGATTGATTGGAATTATTGGAACACCATCATAACCCTTTTTACCCATCCCGCCCTTCTGCGGCTCTCTGCACTCTCCCCACCTCAAACTAGCAAGGACTAAAGCAAGATATACAATAAAGACTTACCAAAAGAAGCATCAGTAGTCCCAGGAATATCAGTAACAATCCTGCGAGTGTGTGTGTGGTCCAACAAAAAAACACACCTGGTTAGCTACATATATGCTATTATATTCTGTAAATGCCTTGAAATAATAATATATGAACATTTATAAGACCATGCATGCCACTCCTAACTCAGCTATGTAAAATATATGCATGCCCGAATCTCAGTGAGCGTTGGCCGATGAGAGGATTACTTAGTCTTCTATGATTACTTTATATAGGATACTCTATGTTGAAGATAGACTATCTATCTTGCATTGATTGATTAAATTACCAGTGAAGGTGCTCCCTCAGGTAGGGATCACTAGGCCCTGGAACATCAGGGTCAGTCATCACCAATGTGAAGAAGGACCTGAGGTCACCCCCTTGGACCTCAACCCGCGGCTTGGCGGCGACTGCCGAAGGGAAGAACTCGTGTCCATTGAAGACCTGCTTGGAGTTGTAGGTGACCACCATCTTCACCGTGGGGCTGAAATGTTCCAGCACCTCGCCAATCACTTTCCCCACAATAAGAGGCTCCAACACCCTTGACATGTCGTCTAACAGCACACCCGGCCCAAAGCAAATCTCAGGCAGCTTATGCTTATTAACTGAAGCTAGCTAGTATAGCTAGCTAGATGGTGAAGTGCAGGAGCGAGCTTTGCTATGCGTGTGTGTGTGTGCCAAGATGCCAGGGCGTTGGCCTCTATTTATAGAATAGAAGACATGAAGAGACGAGCCTTATCTATTATCTACCTATATATATCTGTCTGGCCAGCTATATTCTAAGCTGAGTCTGATGGATCATGTATTATTACACATTTGAAACAGCTGAAGTTGTTAAAAAGTTCAGGCTGGAGCGTCTCTGTCGTCACGTACGGTGGCTACTATCAGATCAGATTAACATGATGCTAGATTGCTATAGTCCCATAGTCATTTTCCTCCAGGTGTGATGTGGACTCTGGATTATATAGAATAGGGGCGCTTGCGGCCGGCACACATGCATGACACAATTTCCTTATTATCCAATATATTCCGATTTCCACATCTATTTCAAAGATATTTATTCCCTTCAGAAGATTTATGGACATTCAAGTCGAAATAATTCATAAGTGCCTAGAATCCACATTTGGCAAAATAGGAAAAGGCTCTTTGTTGCATCCATATATTTTTATAGTTTCTCCGGTGAACATAGATCAACTGATCGATCGATCAGTAGGTCCTTCAGAGATCAAGCGAGCATCGATCCTCAAATATATAAGCTGTGACATGCATATATACTATACTTCTCTAATTAATGATCGAGGTGTGAAACCACCAGTTTGGAGATTCAGCTATGCTACTATGTCTATCTAT
The DNA here is from genome assembly GCA_009763385.1 of Coix lacryma-jobi var. lacryma-jobi. Lineage (NCBI taxonomy): Eukaryota > Viridiplantae > Streptophyta > Magnoliopsida > Poales > Poaceae > Coix > Coix lacryma-jobi. The sequence goes on along the minus strand of VDCT01000728.1, from coordinate 7,435 downwards.
GTGTGCGTACCTTGAGTTTATGTTTTCGGTACAAATTAAAATGATATAAACATGCATTGCGGAGTTAATTGCAGACATGCTTATTAATAGCTAGTGTACTGTGTACCCACGAATCTTGAGTAAATGTGCATTTTATTTAATTTTATTTCCTTCAGAAATCTTAGAGACATAATAATGTGTGGTATTGAATGTAGGAATATAGTGGTGTCAAAGATGGCAGCTTGATTATGCTAGTTCTTTTGGCTGTATTCTTTGCCCATCCTTTTATAAAGAAGCATATATATATATATATACAAAAGGGGTACCCCCAATCAACGCAAACTAATAGGTTAAACCTAGAACGCCGGTAAATAACAAACCTAACTAGTCTAACCCCTTAAAGAGACCACCCCTCGAGGCCCACAACGCTGGCCCGCCAAGCCAGGCCTCGGGCGAACGCGCGCTCTCCGTCTCGCTCGAGTTCACCGAGCCAGGCCTCGGGCTGACGCCCGTTCTCCATCTCGCCCGAACCCTCCGAAGCCAGCACAGCCGAACACCATACCTCGAGACCCCACGCGGGGACCTCGAGCCTCTCTGGCACAACAGCCTATCCCTCGAGACGCTTATGCTTCCCTCGAGCGGCACAGGCATCGGATGCCAGCCCCATACCGCGCATTTAATACATCCACCTACTCCAGTCACGTCCTCTGCAGCCCGACGTGTACCACAGTAACCAGGGCAGAGTCAAGTCTCGTTTTCACCACAAGCATGGGCAAAAGGGCGCCAGTACGGCACTGTTAACCCATACCCTACACTGTTGCACGTCCAAGCCACGTCTCGAGGCCCGGATGCCCACTGCTCTATCAATTTTCACGGGACTTGTCCATACCTGCGGGGGCTCGGGCCCCCCGTAGGCGCCACCTCGAGGCCGGCCCTGCGCCCCTCGAGCCCTAACTGCTTTCATGCTATTGGAAGACAGGTACCCCAAGACCCGGAGGAACCCCGTCGTGTCTTGTACGTGCCGGAATGGGTGCTGCACGACTTCTACATCGTCACGCCATCACGTCCGGGCCCGGGATGGAGGCCACGCCCCAAGGACGCCTCAACAGCAACGCCCCCATCGACTCCAGTGGCCCCGACAAGACAGGGTTCCTACCCCTCTCTGTATTGAGAATCGTACGCCCCGACACCTGTAATACCCTTGTATAACTCTGGCCTCCCCTTGCTCTATAAAATGGGACACCAGGGCCCTCATTCCACGGTTACAAACACGTTAGAACGCACATACGCCCACACACCCTCACACTTGAGTCCGGACTCTGGTCCACGCTCGCCAAGCTTGTATTCGTCCCTGTACAAGCACTTAGGTGCAAGTAATACAAGAACCTCCTCCCCCGCTGGACGTAGGGCCTTCTTTGCCCGAACCAGGATAAATCCTTGTGTCATCTTGCATCACCATCCAAGAAGAGAGCACGCGAACATATTACTCGTTGGTGTCACACCCCTGGGTCCGAAACACCGACAGTTGGCGCGCCAGGTAGGGGCCTTCGCGTGTCGAGACGGTTTCTCACTGTTTCCTGGATGGCTGCTTCGACTCCTTCGTTCTCTGCCGGTGCCGTCATCTGGTTCGGGAGCCTCGAGTTCCTGGCCACCGACAACGACAACGAGCTGACCTTGCTCTCCACGGATGGCCCGAGTGGAGGGCGTGTCACGCCACCCCGTGCGAGGAGCGTGGCACGTCGCCCACACCACCACGCGTCGCCACCCCGTGAGCGGCGCCGTCGTCGCCATCGTCGCCAGGCACAGGCGGTGCCAGGGGCGTACACCCACTTCCCCGTGGCAGGCGCGGAGTTCCCGAGGAGGAGCCTGCCCGGCACACGGCCGGAGACTTCTAGGGCGCGCTCGCGCCCACCCAGCGACTTCGCGTTCATCATGCGCATGGACCAGGAGCCAGGCCAGAGGCCTCCGAGCCGCGCACAGTCGACGCCACCCAGCCTCCTCCCGCACGGGGTGTACCGCGCTCAACGCCGGCGGTTCCCGTTCGGCCTCGACAACTCCGCAGCAGCCTACGCCCGCCAGCTCAACGAGCGCCGTCGGGACCGACCGCCGGCAGAGCAGGAGGAGCGCCCGGGCGTGCTACTGCAGGCCATGGCCAACCTGGAGATCGTCCACCCCGCGCACGTCGACCGCGGCTTCTCGCGAGCCATCGAACCACCCCGGCGAGCCACCGTCGGAGAATGGTACCGCGAGCTACGGTCCCAGCATCCGCCAAGGCGGCACGCCGTCAACAGCTCCGACTCCGACGAATACGACTACCACGACCCCGACCTCTGGGATCCCACCAGGGAGTGCTTCCAACTCGAGGGGGTCGTATGCGATACCGAGGACGAGGGCGACGACGGCACGCCGGCGCTCGATCTAGAGGGCCCCAGCGACATGGCCGCGGTAGGCGAATCACGTGTTCAGGGGAGGAACGAACCTCCAGCACCGGCTGCACCGCCTCAGCACGACGACGGCCGGGCGGGGCAACTCGCGCAGGTGCAGGAGGCAATCACCAAAGCCGAGGAAGAATGGCGACACCTGCTGCAGCTCCGGCAAACTCTGATGCAGGAACCACCCCATCCCCGAGGAGCCGGAGCTCGAGGTCGGGCTCGGGAGGTCCACCGGCGGATCCTCGAGGACGGGGCACCAGCACGCCCCGAGGTATGCTTCCCGCGAGCCGGGCAAAACGTGGTGGCGGCGGCGATGATGCTCCATGATCTACCCGCCGTCTCCAACCCTGACGCCAGGCGCATGCTTGGGGAAATGAAGAACCTCCTCGAGACAGCCGCTGTGCAGCAGGTCGAGAGCTCGGCGTCACGCCGGCGCGGGGCAGCCTCAGGGAAGCCGGCGGACACGCCTCGCAACGAGCGCGAGGCATCCGTCCACCAGCCGGACGCCTCTCGAGCTAGGCCAGTCCGCGAACGGATCATCGACAACCGGCCACCTCGAGACCCCAATGACGCCCGCAATGACATCAACCGACGATGCAAGGACAAGGGGGCCCAAGAGCGTGGCTATAGTGCCCATCGAGGGGGGCGCTACGACAGTGATGAGGACCGGCAAGTCCTCGAGCCCCCAGGCCCCAGAGTCTTCAGCCGGGCCATCCGCAACTCAACCCTCCCCGACCGCTTCCGACCGCCGACCAACATCGTGAAGTATGACGGGGAGGTCGAGCCCAAGCTCTGGTTCTCGGACTTCCGCCTGGGCTGCCAACTGGGCAGAGCGAAGAACGATGACCGTGTGATCATACGCTAACTCCCACTTTACCTCTCGGATACCGCCCGCCGATGGCTCGAGGGGCTCCCGCCAGATCGGATCGATGACTGGGCCGACCTAGTCAGGGTCTTCGACGGGAATTTCAAGGGGACTTGCGTGCGCCCAGGCAACCCCTGGGACCTACGGCGTTGCAGGCAGGCGGCGGACGAGCCCCTCCGCGACTTTGCTCGGCGGTTCTCGAAGCAGCGCCTCGAGCTCCCCCACGTGCTTGATGAGGACGTCATCTCAGCGTTCCTCGCGGGCACGACATGCCAAGAGCTAGTTCATGAGCTAGGACGCTACCGTCCCAGGACGGTCGAGGACCTGATGGATCGTGTCACCAGCTTTGCCTCAGGCGACGAGGCAGTGGGGGCATTCTTTGGTCGTTCCACGGACAAAGGTAAGGCGGTGACCACGCCGGAGGGCTCGAACAAGGGCAACGATGCCAAGAACGACAACAATAACAGCAACAAAAAGAAGAACAAACGCAAAGGTCAGAAGGCGAAGCGCGACGCCAATGACGACGACGACGAAGAGGTGCTCGCAGGCGCCCTCGAGCCTAAGAAGCCCCGAGGCCCCCTGACAGGGCTGTTTTCGACCAGATGCTCGAGGACCCCTGCACTTATCACAGGGCCCCCGTAAATCACAAGTTAACGGACTGCCGACTGTTGAAAGGCTACTACTCCAAGCTCGGCGATAAGAAAGAGGACGCGCCTAAGGGCAAGGATAACAATCGGCGCGGCGGTGGGGACGCGGACGACAACTTCCCCCCGGTGCGCGACTGCTACATGATCTACAGGGGGCTGACCGTCGGGCTCTCAGCTCGAGAAAGAAAGAAGGAGCGTCGGGAGATCTTTGCACTCGGCCACGACGCCCCCCAGTATCTTGACTGGTCTGATGCGCCGATCACGTTTGACCGTGACGACCATCCGGACCGTGTCATAAACCCGGGGGCGTACCCCCTTGTCGTCGACCCCGTCATCGTCGACGTACGGTTCTCCAAGGTGTTGATGGATGGGGGCTCGAGCCTCAACATCATATACCTCGAGACCCTCGACCTCCTGGGGATTTCGGAGGGACAGCTCCGACCCAGCGTTGGGGTGTTCCACGGAGTCGTGCCAGGGAAGAAGGCCCACCCCCTCGGGCGCATCGACCTGCCGGTTTGCTTTGGCACGCCGGCCAACTTCCGCCAGGAGACGCTCACCTTCGAGGTGGTTGGATTCCAAGGGACCTACCACGCCATCATCGGCCGGCCAGGCTACGCCAAGTTCATGGCGGTTCCTAACTACACGTACTTGAAGCTCAAAATGCCGGGGCCAAAAGGGGTCATCACCGTCGACACATCCTACGAGCACGCGTACCACTGCGACATGGAGTGCGTCGAGCGCGGGGAGGCAAACGTCCAGCTCGACTCGCTCGAAGCCCTAGCCGCCCTGGCCACCGAGGAGGCCCCTGAAGTAAAGCGCCACGCTGGCACCTTCGAGCCGGCAGAGCACACCAAGCAGATACCCGTCGACCCGACCTCGACCAATGGCAAGACGCTGACCGTCAGTGCCAGCCTCGAGCCTAAATAGGAAGTAGTGCTCGTCGACTTCCTCCGCGCGAACATCGACATGTTTGCGTGGGGACCCTCGGACATGCCGGGCATACCGAGGGAAGTCTCCGAGCACGCCTTGGAGATCCAGGCCGGGTCCAGACCGATGAAGCAACGCCTGCGCCGCTTCGACGAGGAGAAGCGCAGGATCATCGACGAGGAGGTGCACAAGCTTTTGGCGGCCGGGTTCATCAAGGAGGTATTCACCCAGAGTGGCTAGCTAACCCTGTACTAGTTAGGAAAAAGAATGGAAAAATGCGGATGTGTGTAGACTACACTGGTCTGAATAAAGCATGTCCAAAAGTTCCATTTCCTTTACCTAGAATTGATCAGATTGTCGATTCCACTGCGGGGTGTGAAGTACTTTCATTTCTCGATGCGTATTCCGGCTACCACCAGATTAGGATGAAAGAATCCGACGAGCTCGCTACCTCCTTTGTTACGCCTTTTGGTATGTATTGCTACGTTACAATGACCTTGAGCCTTCGAAACACCGGGGCAACGTACCAACGTTGCATGCAGCATATCTTTGGTGAACACATAGGCAAAACCGTCGAGGCCTACGTCGATGACATCGTGGTTAAAACCAAGAAAGTCGGGAACCTCATCAGCGATCTCGAGGCCACGTTGAAATGCCTCCGGGCCAAGAATGTGAAGCTCAACCCCGAGAAATGTGTCTTTGGTGTGCCTCGAGGCATGCTACTTGGCTACATTGTCTCACAACAGGGGATCGTGGCCAACCCCGAAAAAATCTCAGCAGTCACGAGGATGGGCCCACTTCGAGACCTCAAGGGTGTACAGAAAGTGACAGGCTGCCTAGCCGCTCTCAGCAGATTCATCTCGAGGCTAGGGGAAAAAGCGCTACCCCTCTATCGCCTGCTGAAGAAGACGGAACGCTTCGCGTGGACTGTCGAAGCCGAGGAGGCCTTAGCCAAGTTGAAGGGGTTGCTGACTTCCGCGCCAATCCTCGTGCCACCGCGACCGGCCGAGGGTGACGATCGCCCCGAGCCCCTCCTCCTCTATGTGGCCGCAACCACTCGGTGGTCAGCGCGGTCATAGTCGTCGAGAGGCACGAGGAGGGTCATGCGTTGCCGGTCCAACGACCGGTGTACTTCACCAGTGAGGTGCTCTCCGAGGCCAAGGTCCGGTACCCGCACATCCAGAAGCTGCTCTACGGCATCATCATCACAAGGCGCAAGCTCCAGCACTACTTCCTCGCTCATCCCGTAACGGTGGTGTCATCCTTCCCCCTCGTGAGATCATCAACAATCGGGAGGCCACGGGGCGAATCGCCAAGTGGTCCGCCGAGCTAATGGGGGAGGCCATCACCTACGCCCCGCGAAAAGCCATCAAGTCGCAAGCATTGGCGGACTTCGTTGCTGAGTGGACCGACACCCAGCTCCCGCCAGCACAAATTCAAGCCGAGCTCTGGACCTTGTACTTCGACGGATCCCTCATGAAGACGGGGGCAGGCACAGGCCTGCTCTTCATCTCACCCCTCGGAGTCCACATGCGCTACCTGCTGCGCCTACACTTCCCCGCCTCCAACAACGTTGCTGAGTACGAGGCCCTCGTCAGTGGGCTACGCATAGCCCTCGAGCTTGGGGTCCGACGCCTCGACGTTCGAGGGGACTCGCAACTCGTCGTCAACCAGGTCATGAAGGCCTCGAGCTGCATCGATCCCAGGATGGAAGCATATTGCGGGGAGGTGCGCAAGCTAGAAGACAAGTTCCACGGCCTCGAGCTCAACCACATAGCTCGAAAGTACAACGAGGCCGCAGACGAGCTGGCAAAGTTGGCGTCCACGCGCGGCACGGTTCCACCAGACGTCTTCTCGAGGGATATCTTCGAGCCATCCATCAAAATCGGCCCGGGGGCTGGCTCCTCGACGCCACCCCCCGAACCAGACACGGGGGCTCGACCTTCAACGGCCACCCCTCGAGAACGACCCCTCGACATCCACTGAGGCGATGCAGATCGACGCACCCGCCTCTTCTTCATCACGACCCCTCGACTGGCGGACGCCCTTCCTCGACTACCTGACGCAAGGCGTGCTACCAGAAGACAAGACGGAAGCCCGACGCATCGCTCGAAGGGCCAAGACCTACGTCATCTACGGCGACGAATGGGAGCTGTACCGTCGAAGCCCATTAGGAATCCTTCAACGCTGCATCCCCCTCGAGGAGGGACGCAGGCTCCTCGACGACATGCACTCGGGGGCCTGCGGCCATCACGCAGCGCCGAGGACCTTGGTAGGGAACGCCTTCCGACAAGGCTTCTACTGGCCAACCGCCATCGGAGACGCCAAGCGCCTGGTCCAGCTTGCCAAGGGTGTCAGTTTTACGCTAAGCAAACGCATCAACCCGCGCACGCCCTGCAGATGATCCCCATTACTTGGCGTTTGCCGTCTGGGGGTCCCTCCCCCTTTTTTTCCTCCTTCGATCTTTTTGTCATCCGTCTTGTTGTTTGTCTCATCACGCTACTGTTCTTTTTTCAGGGGGCATTTACTTGTCGCGCGTCGAGGCCCCCGGTGAGGGAGGACGCCGCGGATTCTCAGGTGAGGCG
>VDCT01000727.1:0-25975 GCA_009763385.1 Coix lacryma-jobi var. lacryma-jobi | reverse complement strand
TTGTTTAATTCTTCATGCATAGCAATTCACCCAATCCGGATCACCTAGAGCTTCATCTACAATGGTAGGCTCAACAAGAGACACAAAGGAGTGATGTTCAATAAATAAAGCAAGTTTTTGAGATCGAGTCTTACACCCCTTGTTGGACTCCCTATGATGAGATCTTGAGGATGCGCTTGTAGTAGAGGAGTAGTCCTTCGATCAACCACTTGAGGGGCCGCTTGTGGAGCATCAACATCTTCAGCTTGTACCACCATTTGATCATGGGAGACATGAGTATCTTCAAATGGATCCCTCCCATCTTTGTCATGAACATGTGGTACATTGGATGAGGATGGCTTGTCAATGACTTGCACATCATCATCATCATCTTTAGGCTTGATGGCTCCAACCAGCATGTTCTTCATTGCTTCCCTCAATGGTTCATCACCTACATCATCAAGATTTTCATGCTCTCCTTGAGAGCCATTAGATTCATCGAACTCCACATCATATGTTTCTTCTACCATCCCGGTGGCATGGTTGAATACTCGATATGCTTTGGATTTCAATGAGTAACCAACAAGAAAACAATATCACATCGGCGTTGAAACTTCCCTAGGTGTTGGCGCTTCTTGTAGATGTAGCATTTGCACCCAAACACTCTAAGAATGATATATCCGGCTTCTTGTTGTTGAGTAGCTCATAGGGGGTCTTTCCAAGGAGACGATGGGGGAACAATCCGTTTGATGCATAGCGCGTGTTGATTGCTTCCGCCTAAAATCTTTTTGGTGTAGTGTACTCATCTAACATAGTCCTTGCTAGGGTGATTAGAGTCCGGTTCTTCCTCTCAACTACCCCATTTTGTTGTGGTGTATATGTTGCGGAGACTTCATGCTTGATCCCAACTTCATCACAATATTGCTCAATGTGGGTGTTGTCAAACTCTCTTCCATTGTCACTTCTTATCTTCTTGATCTTCAAGTCAAACTCATTTTGGGCTCTCTGGCAAACTTCTTGAATGAAGGGGTTGCTTCGGATTTGTCATGAAGAAAGAATACCCAAGTGTATCTAGAGTAGTCATCAACAATCACTAGGCAATAGAGATTTCCACCCAAGCTAGCATATGTTGTTGGTCCAAATAGATCCATGTGAAGTAGCTCCAACTCTCTTGATGTTGATACAAAGGCTTTGGTTGGATGAGTGTTTGCAACTTGCTTGCTGGCTGGACATGCACTACACAATTTGTCCTTCTCAAATTTGACATCCTTCAAGCCCCTAACCAAATCCTTCTTCAATAGCTTGTTGAGAGTGTTCATTCCCACATGAGCCAATCTTCTATGCCATAGCCAATCAAGTGATTGCTTAGTGAACAACATGTCTTCAAGTTGGCATCTTCGGAGGAGAAATCCACTAGATAGAGATTGTTGTATCTAAAGCCTTTGAATATCACTTGTGTATCATCTTTCTTGGTCACAACCACTTCCTTATCGGTGAACAAACATTAAAAGCCAAGATCACATAATTGCCCAACGGATAGCAAGTTGAAGCTTAACGATGCAACTAGAAGCACATTGGAGATGGTATGATCATTTGATATTGCCACTTTGCCCAAACCCTTGACATTTCCCTTTGAGTTGTCACCAAATGTAATCTTTTCTTGGTCATTGACATTCTCTTCTAGTGAGGTGAACATCCGGGGATAACCGGTCATATGTTGTGTGCAACCACTATCAATCACCCAATGAGATCCACCGGTCTTGTAGTTCACCTACACACATAAGAAATCAAGCTTGAGCTTTTGGGACCCAAACTTGTTGAGGTCCCTTAACCTTCTCAACTAGTGACTTTGTTACCCAAATTTGCTTTGGCCTATTCTTGTTAGGAGGCCCCATGAACATGACTTTCATCTTGCCACTAGAGTCTTGTCTAAGCATGTAGTGAGCATTGAAAGCAAAGGGCCTAGCATGCTTGGGCAAGGGTGTGGGTTTAGGCTCTTCACAATCATGAGCAAAGTCTCCTTCTTTTCCACACTCATAGCATCTCCCAATCTTCTTCTTCTTTGGCTTTGTGATGCTCTTGCGTTGCTTCATCTTCTCTTCAAGGAAGCCAATCCCATTTCTATTGGTCTTCATTACTGTGTTCATGAGAAGCTCACTTTGAATACATTGACCCTTGGTGAATTTCTTCAACCCGGTGGTGAGGTTCTCCTTCTCTTTCTTGAGCTTGTCATTCTCTTGTTGGAGCTCTAATTGAGATGGTGTCATCTGTAATCCCTCTCCATCTTCAATCTCTTGTTCTCTTCTTTTAGCATGTCTAGCTCAAGTGACATGCTATAATAATCATCTTGAGTCTCAACAATGAATTGCTTTGTGGTTGCAAGCTTCTCTAGATCAACCTTGAGCTTTGCATTCTCATTCTTGATCTTGATATAATCATAGTGATCGGCCACAACCACATTCTTGCCCTTGCCACTAGCTCTTTGCTCATCATGCTCACTAACCAAGTCCTCACAAGATGTTGCTATGTCACACTTAACAACAAGGTTAGGAGCATCATGTGTCTCATGTGAAAGCATATCATAAGCAATGGTGAGAGTATCATAGTCAACTTTCACTTGAGTGTATTGTTCTTTGAGCATGGCATAACTAGTGGTAAAGTCACTATGCATCTTATCAAGTTTTTCATTTTTAGCTTTGAGCTCCTTGTTAGAGGACTTGAGCTCCTTGATGGAAGATGACATAGTAGCAAGTTTATTTTTTAGCTCATCACTAGCATGTGTAGCAATCCATTTCGGAGATTGGCCTCCTCTTGCTACTTGTGAAGAACTTCTTCTTTCTTGAGTCAAAATTGACTCCATTCTTATGAAGCTTCTTCAACATCTTGGTGGTCCTTCTCACCATGAGAGCGATGTTGGAATCATCCTCTTCATCACTTGAGCTCTCATGATGCACCTCAATGGCCTTGGACTTGCCCTTCTTGTCATGGCCTTGGGGGTCCTTCTTCTTGTCGGTGGAGGAGCCACCACTTGGTGTGATGTGCATGTACATCTCATGCGCATTGATCTTTCCCAAGATTTGGGTTGGTGTAGCGGAAAGATCGCCTTGATGTAGCACCGTCACAATGTGTCCATACTTCTCAATTGGAAGGACACAAAGAATCTTCCTCACAACATCGGATGGTTCCATTTGTGTGAGGCCAAGTCCATTTAGCTCCTCTACAAGAACATTCAACCGTGAGTACATTTCATTTGCACTTTCATTAGCATGCATATCAAAAGAGTGAAGCTTTTGCATAACTAAATGATAACGTTCCTCACGCTCACTCTTAGTTCCCTCATGGAGCGCACAAATGTTTTCCCATAGATCATGGGCATTTTTGTGGTTCCAAACACGGTTGAACACATCTTTGCAAATGCCTCTAAAAAGGATGTTTTTGGCTTTTACATTCCATTTTTCATTTTCCTCCTCATTAGGAGTGAGGCTTGTGCCTTCCTTGGCTTGGCAAAGCCGGTGATCGCGGCATCGCGGCATTTAACATCAACCGCTTCTAGGTACGACTCCATACGGATTTTCCAATATGGAAAGTCGTCTCCCTCAAACATGGGAGGTGGTCCATCACCTCCGGACATCTTAACTCTACGCGGTTAAGCCTAAATCAAGAGCACGAGGCTCCGATACCAATTGAAAGGATCAAGATGCCCAAGAGGGGGGTGAATTGGGCTTTTCTAAAACTTCTTGCAAGAATTAAGACCTATCAAGCCCCATTAACCCCTAGTGCCTAGAAGTGTGTTTGACAAGAATCAACCGCACAAAAGACTATCGCTAAACCATTTCTACTCTAGCATGGCAATTCAACTTATGAAAGAACAACAAGTAAATGCAGAATAGAATTGCTCAAAGGTAAATGCGTAGTAAAGAGAGTAGAGATGACACGACGATCTTTTTGCCGAGGTATCGAGGTGTCGGCACACACCCCTAGTCCTCGTTGGAGCACCCGCGCAAGGGTATCGCTCCCCCTTGATCCGCGCAAGGATCAAGTGCTCACTACGAGCTAATTCTTCGCCACTCCGGCCCGGTGAATCGCTCGCTACCGGTCACAGCTTGGCTTGGTTCATCCATAATGCCTCCGGATGATCACCAAGCTCTCCGATCACCACCAAGCCGTCTAGGTGATGCCGATCACCAAGAGTAACAAGCAAGAACTCTAACTTGACCAACGCAAGGCTAATGAGATGGGTGGATGCACACTTGCTACTCTCTATTCACTAATGAGGTGTTTGATCACTCAATTATCAAATCTCTCAACCTCACTAGGCATCTTGCACTCACTTGCAATCACTATGTGTTTGGCAACCTTTCAAATGAGCAAGAGTGACATCATGAATGAGGGGGAGGCATATTTATACCCCCAACTCAAATATGCACGAAGGGGTAAGTCCAGCCAGTTTATACACTGACCGGACGCACTGTCGGGGTGACCGGACGCGTCCGGTCAGTGCCCAACGGCTACGTGACGTCTAGCCTGACACCTGTACGAAGCACTGACCGGACGCATCCATGCGTCTGATCATCACTGACCGGACGCGTCCGGTCATCAATTTCCTCTCTGGAACCTCTCTGGACGCGACCGGACTCACCCTCCTGGTGCGTCCGATCGATTGCTGAGGGTGAGTCCGGTCGCAACCAGACTTGCCCCTCAGCCAGCCCACTGATCGGACGCATGCCCCAGCGTCCGGTCCCTAGGGTTTGAGCGTCCGGTCGCAAATAGAAGTCCAAAATGACTTCGGTTTGCGATGCTCCCTTCACGAACTTTCTTCCTTATGATCTTAGGGACCTTTCTAAGCTACCTAGGGCTTTGGTTAATAAGTGTGCACCACACCTAACTCAAAAGTCTCACCTAGGTCAAGCTACCCATTCAAACCCCTCTTTATAGTACGGCCAAAGATAAAACAAAGACCTATGCTACTCTAAGTGTCCTTCAACACCAAATGACACTTAGAACTAGCCTATCACCGTCTTCGTCGTCCATCCTTTGAAAACCGAATGAATTCCATCAATAAGGGGACATGAATACCATAGTGTCCTCACGATCATTATTACCATGACCTAACTCAACTATTTTTGCAAAACACACGTTAGTCATAGTAATTTACCGTTGTCATCCAATCACCGAAACCCACTAGGGGCCTAGATGCTCACAGTAATGAACACAAAGTGCAAGCTAGAAGGAGAACCAACTCTCAGATGTAGGCTCTTGCTTAATGGCTCTCTAATCCACTCCCTAATCCAATCTTTCACTTAGAAATCACCAACAATTAAGTGGAGAGGTTGAATCACCAACAATGGAGGAGAGAGTGTGTTTTCACGGGTTGGGGATGAGTCTGGATGAGCAGGCAACCGTTGGGAGGAAGAGAGGACAACATTAAATAATCCTTCACTGCCCAGCCAACGGTACAGAAGTTGCAGAACTTCTCTGCTCGAATAGAGAACTTCTGCGCTCGAACAGAGAACTTCAACGCTCGAACACGGAGGTTCTCGAACACAGAGATTTTGTGTTGAAACACAGAACCTCTGTGGTCTGGCCAAAACAGATTTAATAGGAAATTTTGCTGGCTTTCTTTTGGGCTTTTGGGTTTATATTTGATGTGGCATGAGAGCACATGGTTCCCCAGCAGCTTGCAGTTTATGTCCCCCTTGATAGTACGACATACCAATACTCAAGAATAAGAGAATATAAATAATTCACCACTCGAGTCTTCAATATCTTCATATGCCATTTCTTCTCAAAGTCATTTCATAGGGGCTGCAACCAATTGACTGTCTCATCTCTTTGAGCAAATATACCTTGAGCATGTGACTTGAACCATTTCACCATATGTGAGTTCAACTTCATGGCTTCAAGTCACTTCCACTAATGATTTGATTCTTAACACAATATGACTCCTCATAGCTTGATTAATACCTCGATTCAATGCAAGTACTGTCTTCTTCACCCTAGCCATAGTACCTCGGTATCCTTGACCTTCACCTTGGCTTAGTACCTCAAAGCCTTTCCTTGCTATCTTCACCCTATCAAGCCATACTCAAGTCACATCATATTAAGCATCCATTGAAAACCATTTCTTCAATATGGTGATCCTTGCTTGAATATCTTTTAAATATGAATGTTGAGATCAATCAAGCTTCACATAGAGTGTCATATATGAGTCACCAATCAATATGGTCAAGCCAATTCACGATTCCTCATGTCCTCCTCATTTTGCTTGACATTCTACCTTCACACTTCTAGCTTGATCAAGTGCAAAGTGATTCTCCAAATATTTATCCATACAAGCAAACCAATGTATAGATGACATATATCCAATATGAGATAAGTCCTTGTCATTTGACCTTTGCTTGACATTTACTCACTTATGCATTCTTGATTCATTCTTCAACCTTGATCAAAGCTAGTTCACTATCAAACTCTTTTTGTTCATGAAAACCAACCCATTGTTGAGACCCTTCCAAAATCATAAATCCATGTCTCATTTGTCATTTGTCAAATATTCTTGCTTACTCATGATGATATAATATCCCACAACATAGAAGTCATATCATCAACTCTATTTGCATTGTTGTCTTTTGTTTGAACAAGATTGTTTCCATGATCTTCCAATACAATAATACACAATTTTGGCATTCATTTCAACATTATCTGGAATACCATCAAGTTTGCTTTCTTGTTGAACCTTTGATACACTTAGCAAACTTGTTAGACCTTTAGTTGAGTTGTCATTCAATTCACCAAAACCCACTAAGGGCTAGATGCACTTTCAAGAACTCTGTCGACGTCTTCTTCCTGGCGGAGTTGTTGTTGTTCATCTTCGTCTGCGACTACAAGTGCAAGAGGAGTGTTCGTCGTCATATTCCTGGTGATCTTCATCTCATGCTGCATGGAAGTAAGGTTCTGGATCTTCACATTCTCTAAAGATGGGAGGGTACGTATTGTTCATCTTCTCTCTGTATTTCATAATTCAGAATTTTGCTCTGTCATATTGTTTCAGTAGTACTGTTAAACATGTTGCAATAGTTGTCTTATATTATTTCATAAGTTATCTAGTGCTATTGTCTGTTATATATTCTGGGTTGCTCTCTGTTATATATTTCCTCAATGTTGCAGTAGCTCTGTTTCGTTGTTTCAGAAGTTACTGCATATATGTTTCAGTAAGCCTGTTATGTTGTTTCACATGCTTTTTTGCAGTAGATGATATAGTATGTTTTATTATCATTTATATGCTTCACATGCTTGTTGCACATATGTACCATACTGTTATGGTTATATGTGAAATCACAAAATCACTAGTCTATCAATTTATATATGTCGTCATCATAATGTTAATTTACGGTAAAATGACATGGAAATTGTCTTTATTTCTAACATCGGAGGCTCCCCAAGTCGGACATCGGGCGGGCCAAGCACTCCACTTCATCTGACCCCATTTTCCCCCTCGGGGGCAGCGACCCTTCTCTTATACGCTTCGAGCCACGCTCGTCAAAGTCAAGGGTACGACCAGTTCCCGGGTGGGCGTGAAGCCTCATGAAATCCCCGCCTAATTAAAAGTTTGTCATCCCATTGATAGGTCGGCATGCCAACACATGCATGCGTAGGCGACTGGCTAACACGGTACATCCTCATAGGGCGGCTGCTTCCACGACGCGCCTCCATGTCTGTGTCGCTACAACCCGCAAGACCAGCCATAGATCGGTCATTCGAACGACTGGCGGCATCAGCCACTGCGCCTCGCTGGCTGCATGGCGCCCGCGCGTCAATAAAGAGAACTCGTCCGGATTCTAGTTCTGACGAATCTAATAAAGCGATCACATGCACAAAACAACTGTTACATGTACGATCGGGCCCACCAGGAAACTCAAATGTGTCTCGCAAGAGCCCTCACGCAGAGGCCTCCGGCCCGACAAGTCTCCGCCTCGCCCGAGGCCCCTCGTGCTGGATCTCGTACGAGCACCGCATTCTCCGACTCGCCCGAGACCCCGCCTAGGCCTCGGATGAAGGCCAAACACCGATTCGCCCGAGCCCGGCTTGGACGACCTCGGTCATGGCCCCTATCGCAAGTGCACGCCCCGACAGGACCACATACCAACTCCCTGTGCCGCCGGTCCTCACACGGCGTTGCTCGTATACCTGCTTGGTATGGGCGACGTAATGTAGCAGGACGGAGATCATGTCACCCCCACCTGGTCTCGACTCGACAGGGCGAGGGTGCCGAACACTACATCACCTTACTTCGCACTTTACCCACTACTAGGGTTTCACCAACGTACAGGCGTCACGTCTAAGCTCTCATCCCTCCGAGGCTCGTGTCTGAGAGCCACAACGCCAGCTAGGCCTCGACACTCTGTGGAGTCAAAGGCACAAAAGACCATGCCTCTACAGTCGCCACCACGATGCCCACAGGACTCCACAGGACCGTGCATGCCAAGAACATCGTCACAGCGCACCGAAGGACGAGCTCCACTCCTTCGGCCATGCCTCTACAGGACTGGTCGTGCCAAGCATAGCTCTCCTGCGCCATAAGGACGAAACTCACCACGCCAGTTGCGCCTTCACGGGAGGCTATCCTCTTCACCCTTAGTCAGTTAGGAGGCTACACGTGGCCGCTCCAATGTAACCACGTGCCCCCTTGCGCCTATAAAAGAAGGGACCAGAGAAGTTTTAGGAACAACGAAAGCAAGAAGACAACCATCTGCACACAAGCACACGCATCCATCAGCACATCACGCTCTCCGCTCTCCACACTCGCTCTCACATGCACAACTGAAGACTTGAGACAATCTCCCTCTCTCACCCACTTGTAATTCATACTCGCACTCCGACGCAAGATAATACATGACTCTTTTTCCCACTAGGCGTAAGACACTCCTTATCTGGACCAGTATAAATTGTAATGTGAAGCAGAAACACGCGGCTCTCCTCTACCGTTGGTGTTGACGCTTGACGACGCCGATATGTAACGTACGTAACCTGTCGCGCCCCTCACCGCGCTTTAAAACGGCGCCGAATAATGAGAGAACATGATTAAAGAAAGAAATCGGCCACGGCCGCGTCGTAGCGAGTGCAGACGACGCAGATCTGAAACGGCGACCACCGACCCGCCAGCCGCATCGCATCGCATGTTGTACTCGTGCCAATTATGGGCGGTGCGGCCCGGACGACGCAAAGAAAGACGACGACGACCTAACCCAAAGAAAGCAGTCGCACCTGCACGAGCACGACGAGGACGGAGGACGCACGCACCTACTACTACTAGCGCTGGACCGCTGGTCACCCACAGGCCTAGCCGCCTTAAATAAACACACCCTAGAGTCCCTGACCACTTGCCTGCCACCAACACCAAAATTCTCGAAATTCCCCTTGCTGCTTCCCATCGCATCGCATCCGGAGCCGCAGTGTTTGCTTGATTGATCGCCATGGCCGCCGCCGCGCTCAGGTCCCCGGCGTCCGCCAGGGTCGTCTCGGCCCCGCCGCCGCAGGGGCAGGGCTCGCCAAGGCGGCGCCCAGGGTCGTCGCGGTGGGCGGCGCCGCCGGGCAGCAGCAGCAGCACCCGCGGAGGCGGAGCCGCCGCGCGCGCCGCCGCCGTCGTGCGGGCGTCGCTGTTCTCGCCCAAGCCCGCGGTGGCCAAGGACGCGCGGCCGACCAAGGTGCAGGAGATGTACGTGTACGAGATCAACGAGCGGGACCGGGAGAGCCCCGCGTACCTGCGCCTCAGCGCCAAGCAGAGCGAGAACGCGCTGGGCGACCTCGTCCCCTTCACCAACAAGGTCCGTCACTCCGTCCGTCGGCGAGCTCCTGAAATCCGTCGGTTTCCGCTTCCGTTTGTCACTCTGTTTCCTCTCACCACCATCCCACCCACCTCCCCACCTCCCTCCTCCAGGTGTACAACGGCAGCCTGGACAAGCGGCTGGGCGTCACGGCGGGCATCTGCGTGCTCATCCAGCACGTCCCCGACCGCAACGGCGACCGCTACGAGGCCATCTACAGCTTCTACTTCGGCGACTACGGCCACATCTCCGTGCAGGGGCCCTACCTCACCTACGAGGAGTCGTACCTGGCCGTCACCGGCGGGTCGGGCGTCTTCGAGGGCGTCTACGGCCAGGTCAAGCTCCACCAGATCGTCTTCCCCTTCAAGATCTTCTACACCTTCTACCTCCGGGGCATCCCGGACCTGCCCAGGGACCTGCTCTGCACGCCCGTCCCGCCCTCCCCCACCGTCGAGCCCACGCCCGCCGCCAAGGCCGCCGAGCCGCACGCCTGCCTCAACAACTACACCGACTGATCCATGATCCAGTTCCAATCATGTGTCTGTCGGTCGAGGCTGTCAGGTCTCTCTGAACTGAACTCTCAGGAGTTCAGGAGAGATCCCCTGTTCATCACTCGACTTGCATGTTTGTATGGCTAGTTTTTCTTCGGTGCGTGCGTGCGTGGTAGTAGTACCAATAAGACGCAGAGGGCATCGATCCAGTTGTGTTGTGTCTCTCTGCGCTTCACTAGCTGCTTCTGATTGCCATTGCAATTGATTAGCAGCTAGCAGCAGCAGGCAGCAGCTCGTCTCAAAAACAAAAAAAAAAGACGGATTAGTAGATTATTAATCGGTACTGTAGACGTTGTTGTGTAGTACTTGTGTCACCTTGAACAAACAAGATATTTCTCTGCTTGTTAATCCATTGCAGTCTTGCAGACGGTGACGGTGACGGTGACGGTGATGGGCAACTAGAAAGGATGTTGGTGATTCGACGGGATTTGGGAATCTTTAGAGAGCTGAGCTGTGATGCAACTGCAGCCACCACTGCTGGTGGCCTGGTGCTGTTTAAATGCACAGCGCGTGGGGATGTTTGGTTTCGTCAGCTAAAGTTCAGTCTATGGGGGTCTTCCTCTTCCCGCAAAAATTTTATGCCCGTCGTATCAAATAAAAATAGAGCAACTAAAAATTTAATTGTCAATTAAAGACTATGTTCGTTTTCTAAAAAAATTATCCCCGTCACATCGAATTTCACGGCTCTAATTTAGTCTATTAAAAATAGGCAATAAAAACTAATTTATCCGTTAAAGCCTAATTCACAAGACGATCTATTAAACTTAATTAATTCATAATTTGACATATGGTACTATAGTAAACATTTGCTAATACATATTAGTTTACCTCAGTAGATTTGTCTAGTTAATTAGCATATGGTAGTGTAATTAGTTGTATAATTATTTTATTTTAATAGACTAAATTAGTATCGGAACATCCGATGTGATAGACTTTTTTTTCTTGTCAGGAAACGAACACCCCTATCATGACGCAAAGGGGGTGTTGGTTTCCCAACAAAACTTCTAGCCATTTTACATCGGATTTTGCGGCCCTAATTTAGTCTATTAAAATAGAGTAATTAAAAACTAATTTATCAGTCGATGACTAATTCGTGAGATGAATCTATTAAACTTAATTAGTTCATAATTTGATAATATGGTGCTACAGTAAATATTTACTATTGATAGATTAATTTACCTTAATACATTCATCTTGTTAATTAGCATATGACAGCTCGGGAGGCTCGGGCAAGGCGGAGAGTGAGCGCTAACCGAGGTCTAGCTTGGATCGTGGGCCGCCGCGGCCCACTTCCTCTGATGAGCTTTCGGCATGGTGGCCCACGTAACGTCGGTTACCCTCTTGGCTTCGACTGTGTTTTTCTTGATCGAGGTTTCGCCCCCCTTTTTCCATACCATCGACAGTAGCCCCGAGCCCGGCTTGAGCGTTGCGCTCGAGCTGGGGGTTCGAGGTTCGTAGTCTCGTAAGGTGTTCCAAAACTGTCCCGAGCCTTGGCCGAATGCTGGCATCTGAGACAGGGCCGAGAATTCGAGAGAGAGAAAGTCCAAAGCTTTTCTGTGGGGACGCGCGAGCGTCCCCCGCGGGGTAGCCCCCGAGCCCTGGTTTGAGTGTTGGCATTCGAGCCAGGGGTGAGAAATCGTCTTCGAGGATTTTGTTTTCCTCGCATGGGTCGAGCCCCCGAGCGGATTCGACCCTCTTTCGTCGAGGGTTGCTGGATGTAGTTGAGCCCCTGAGCCTCGCACGGCTTTAAGACCCGGGCCCGGGCCTGAGCGCTGGCGCTCGAGCTCGCGGGGGTAGCCTCCGAGGCCCAAGGGAGTAATGAGACTCCTTTGAGGACCTTTGTGATTTCGTGTACACGTCGCACATGAGGTCGAGCGCGGTGATATTCCTACAAAATTTATCAGCTAGAATCGAGGTGATGGCTCTTTGCCGTAGTGGGCCTCAGGCTGTTAATCCCCTGGTTAGTTTGACCCTCTTTCGTTGAGGGGTGTCGGGCGTAGTCGAGCCCCGAGCCTTCGTGCGGTCCAGGGCAGCATTGCTAGCGCTGGCATCCTTCCCGCGAGCCCTTTCGATCGGGTGCGAGGTGAGAAGCGTCGTACTACCCTCGGCGGGGCAGAGTATCAACGTCCTCGGTGAGCTGGTGACGGGGGGATCCAAGTGAGAGCTCATGCCCCGTTCGATAGGGGCTGACTATGGACCGGAGGCGATTTCATTGAAGCGAGACGTGCAGATGCCTAGGTACCAGCTCCGTTCGATAGGAGCTGGTGGCTCGATGCCTCTCCGCGAGGAGATCCCATGGCGACCTATTCGTCTTGCCTTGGATACGCGTCAGGGGTCTCGAGAATCCGTTCTCGAGCCTGGCTCCGAGCGAGCTCCCCTGTGGCGTCCCTGACTCGGTTACTCGAGACTGGCTGTTCGGACCCCTCGGGGGTCAACCTTCGTTACCTCGAGGTTTTTTGTATAGGCCAGGGCGTTTTTGCTTCTCGTGGAAGGATCCTTTGTGGGGAAACGACTTTTTCGTCCGTTGGGTGCACCTTTTTAGGTGGTGGGTGATGTGACGCGGCGATTGTGGCGGCCCGGATGACGGAAGGAATAGGAGGGTACGACGCGTGTATCCGTTGCGTACTTTGAGGGGGGTTAGTGAACGCATAAGTGCGGGTGCGTTACCTTTTTTCTTACGCCGCATGGCGCATCTCTGCTGTGTATCGGCTTCTTTAAATACGAGAAGCGAGAGGAAACGTGCTCCCTTTCTGCCTTCCGTCTTTTCTGCTGCCGTCATCGAGACCTCGAGCGCCCGCTTCGCCTGCGAAAGGAGGGAGGGAGAGAGAAAGAGAGGGGAACTTCCCGACACTTCGTCTGCTGCATAGATCCGTATTGCTTTGTGATGTCGACTGTGGTGCCCGCTGATGAGTGGCGCTCGTCGTCGGTGACGATGGAGAGGCTGCAGGAGTTGGTCGATGTGGGGCTTCTTCGTCCCCTCACCTCTCAGGAGGAACCGGAGTGGATGGCGCCGCCGCAATCGGATCGGGAGCCGAAGCCGCCGAAGGGCTACGTCGTGAGCTTCCTGAAGTTCCACCGGTTGGGGCTTGGGTCGCCCCCGAACCGGTTCTTGCGGGCGCTCCTTCACCATTACGGCGTCAAGCTTCACAGTCTTTCCCCCAACATGGTTTCCTAGGCCGCTATTTTCATGGTGGACTGTGAAGGGTACCTGGGGATGGAGCCGCATTGGGAGTTGTGGCTCCATCACTGTCGGGGGTCCACAAAAGGGGTACCCCCAATCAACGCAAACAAATAGGTTTAACCTAGAACACCAATTAATAAACCCAGCTAAGCTAACTTTCAAGAAACCAACCCTCGGAGCCTGCAACGCTGGCACACCACCAGGGAGCTTAGACTTGTCAAAACCTTACCAGCCGCCTCCTGGTTAGCCTACCCCTCGAACCCGCTACAGCTGTGCACCGCTCCTCGGGACCCCGCGCGGGGACCTCGAGCCCCTCCAGCACGATAGTCTATCCCTCGAGGCTCGTCTCACTCTAGGCCTCGAGCTGGAGCTCAACCTCCGCTCGCCCGAGCCCTCCGCGCCCGGCCTCGAGCGAGTGCACCAATACCCTTCGAAGCCCTCCACAAGGAGGAAGCTTCCACCTACTCCAGTCACGTCCTCTGCAGCCCGACGTATACCACAGTAACCAGGGCAGAGTCAAGTCTCGTTTTCACCACAAGCATGGGCAAAAAGGCGCAAGTACGGCACTGTTAACCCATACCTACACTGTCGCACGTCCAAACCACGTCTCGAGGCCCGGATTCTGCTGCTCAACCGGGTTTCCGGGACTTGCCCAAAACTGCGGGGACTCGAGCCCCCCGTAGGCGCCACCTCGAGGCCGGCTCTGAGCCCCTCGAGCCCTGACTGCTTTCATGCTATTGGAGGACAGCTACCCAAGACCCGGAGGGACCCCGCCGTGTCCTGTACGTACCGGCATGGGTGCTGTACGGCTTCCACATCGCCACGCCTCCACGTCCGCGCCCGGGATGGTGGCCACGCTACAAGGACGCCTCAACAGCAACGCCCACGTCGGCTCCAGTGGCCCCGACAAGACAGGATTCCTACCCTACGCCATATCGAGCGTTGTACATGTCATCCCTGTGTAGCCCTGGCCTCCTCTTGCTCTATAAAAGGGGACGCCAGGGCCCCTCGCGCAGACCGTTACACAACTCCGAGAGACACACGAGTCCACACACAAAAACACGAGTCCGGACTCCGGTCCACGCTCATTGAGCTTGTATTGCCCCTGTACAAGCACTTAGGTGCAAGTAATACTAGAACCTCCTCCCCCGCTGGACGTAGGGCCTTCTTTGCCCGAACCAGGATAAATCCTTGTGTCATCTTGCATCACCATCCAGGAAGAGAGCATGCGATCATATTACTCGTTGGTGTTGTGGCGGAACCGACCTGGCGATATAAGCAGTCAAGTATTATCTTAGCCAAATCCGTCTGACTTCGACTCATACTTGAACCCATATAACCCCGGTAGTCCGGAAATCACGAAGGATTTCTAACACCATAACATACAGGATCGCATCGTTCAAGGTTACATTCGTAAAGATAATCACAGCGAAATGAAATCGAATTTAAAACATCAGAGTGCGGAATTTAACACAGAGTTATTACAATATTGAGTTTAAAAGTGCGGAAGCTTGAATAAGTTTAACACACGACCACAACAAACGTGGTCCAAATAAACATTGTTTGATAAACCAACTCAACACGAGTCATTCCCCTTTTTAAGATAGGGTGCACAGTAGTTACTTAGTCCGGCAAAGAAGGAGGAAAGCTTCTTGACGACCCTGCCCTGGGCCTATCTCATCACCTTCCACGGGTAGAGGCAGTGCTTACAATAGCCAAAGTAGACCTGGCCATCTGCAACAAACGGGATAAACCTGAGTACGGAATGTACTCAGCTAGACTTACCCGTCTAACTGAAAATAAAAGACTCCAAGGGTATGCAAAGCTTTGAGGTGGAGCTGGGATCTTTTAGTTGCGAAAGGGCAAATTTAGATAAGGGATAATTAATGAGTATGATGAGTTGTTACTTTTAAACCTACTCCTTAGTTCTAGGTTACTACCTGTACTAGAGCACTCACTTGAATCTAAACAAACAATAATATAACCATATCCAGTTGACTTATCCACATTTTAGTTGAACCTTTAAACATCACATGGAGTTGTATCGTGGTGAAACTCGCCATAGTTTCCCACTAACCGGGGGAGACGGCGACTCGAATCGAATTCCAAACCAGCTGGTGAAAGACCTTTAATACCAGCCCACACTTCCCCGTCGGGTCCATGCATTGGGCAACCGCTCGACGCTTGTTCGTGGTGGTAATCGTCGCGGCTCAAGCACGGACCGCCCAATCAGAGTCTGGCGATGGCCTCACGCGGCAGATCGCAACTTCCGTACTAGAGGGCACGACACGGGTTGAGACCGGCCCGAACAGCTTCTAACCGGCTTTGGGGTCGATGATTACGGCACCGACATATCCCTAAGTAAAAGGGCGCGTTCAAAATGAACGAGGGCCAACATCGATACAAACCTACACGATCCAACGGACGGACTGCCCCAAGTTTCCAAACTTGTCCCTGCCATCCCATTGACCGTATTCACTACAAACTCAGGTTCTTTCCACGATAGCAAATATAGCCAACCGTGATCCGTAAATACCCATCGGGGTATTACGGAAACATCTTAACTACTACTTTTAGTAAGCAGGCTAAGCAATTCTACATTATTACGCAGTAGCAGTAGTAGCAGGATAACAAGGCAGGTAATAATCAATAATCAAGGAATGGTAATGCAACAAATAGGATTCAATCAACTCCTATACCTAATGCATCACAATATAAAAGGACTCAAGTAAATAATGCAAAAACTGGGAGACTTAAAATGCTCCGGGGCTTGCCTTGAGTGAAGACTGAGGCTCGGGGAGGGACACTCAGGCAGGTTAGTGTCGTGGACGGGGTCGACTTCCTCTGGCTGCTGCAGCTCCTGGATCTCCGGCTCGGCGTTTAGCTCCTGCTCTTGGTGAAGCTCCGGCGGGGTCGATCCTATTGCGTGCGATGATTTATAATCAAAATGCGGAATGGAAATAACTCTGCAAACCAACAAAAGCCAACTGTTGAACCACTTTTGACATTGGGGTCAACACTATTCAATTCATAAGACCAAATCGATAATCACCCTTTCCACTTTTAATTAGATCAAAAGAAATTCCGATTGAACTGCAGGTGCATTTTCTAGACTCAGAAAAATCCACAAAAATTCTAGAAAGTCAAACAACACCTAATGGACTCTACTGAACAAGGTTAAGGCCAAAATACCTGCAGAACTGCAGATACAAAAATGACAAGCAAAACTTGCTCATAAAGGTGCTTTGAACTACAACCCTACTGTAAAAGAGTGCGAGTCTATTCCTTTATTTTTCCCAGATTCGACTTAATATCATTTTGGTTTTTTCAAGAAAGTTTCCATGACCCAGAACCACATATATTTCTTACAGGAAGTTCTAAAGATCTATACAGAAAAGCACAGCTGTAAAGTGTGACGTAACGGCCCTAATCCCATGGCCCACCGATCACTATCAACCACTGACAGTCGATCCGTACAGCCAAGAGATTAAGACCGGGTTCGCCACTGGGCTACATCAGTGCCCGATGTCCGCAGGATCATCTCACAATTCAGTTACAATCTCTTGAACATTTTGACAAATAATATCGGAGTAAATAGCGGAAGACTTAAATAACAATAGTTTTACAAACCAGTGTTCAACATAAACTTAAAGTGAAGTTATTACAGACCATAGTTCAAATAGATAGAGGTTGACAGGGTAGCAGATGACAACAACTAAAAGATATAGATACATCACCCAGCCCGAGGGTGAATAATCACTCATCGGCCTCATCGGCCTCTTCCTGAACCACAGTCACACAGCAGGGTCCAAGGCATACTGAGGGATCTGCCATACCTGCAACATGGGTAAAAGAACCCTGAGTACAAAGGTACTCAACAAGACTTAACCGACTAAAGAAAAGGGGAGGAGACTCAGGAATGAAGGCTTAGGGTAGTCAAGGTAAGGCTTAAGCAAGATCAAGTATTTTGCAGAAAAGCATTTTTGTAAATCTTATTTTATTTTGAAAGATTCAGTATTCCTCAATTCTTCATCCTTCATGATTCATTTTACATTTCAAAACATTCCTAGTTGAGAACCACTCTCCGTTGAGAGTCAATGGAACAAGTCTCCATAACCGAGGAGCAACGTTAATCCGGATAAAGAATACTCAGCTGAGGATCCCTATTCACACTGCATATGTAGCACCCAAGCTTGCATATGCCAACTCGTCTTCCACGATTCCTCCATTATTGGGCCCGGTCCTACGCCACCCGGAAGTACAGTACACCACTCCAATCCGGGACTCTAACCCACGTGGGTACATGCTACTTCCGCCATCTCTCCACTCCCAGTGCGCGGTTGTCGGTCCAATAATGGATTTCTCGGAGCCAGAGCTTTCCGTAGTATGTGAATAGTTGCAAGTCCTGCCCAGCAGGCCCCCATACGGATGGTCCCTAATTTTCCAGCCAGCAACTGTGCCTTGGTTATATCTCACCCAAGCGCAACAGTCCTGTCAGTTTTTCAACCCGTCCCGGTCGGTGTCAACTGTCGAGTCCCGGACTACGACATGACGGCACCGTACGCAAGGACAACCTCTCCTTCCCATTGACTAAGTACGGATCAGATACTTAGCCAATAGTGGGAGTAAACCAGAAATTCCCATAAATATTCTTAAGTGATCACACTTTTGAAATTGGCATTTTTATTGCAAAATATCATATAGCATTGCTAAGCATTTTGCAATAGTTTTTGAAAAACAGGTGTCGGGTATTTCATTGGTCAAGGTAGATAATGCATCAGAGAGGATTTCACTCAACTCCTATCAACCTAATGCAATAATTTAACTCAAAACATTTAAAAAAACATTTATAAAAGCAAGGTAGGGTTAAATGCACCGGGGCTTGCCTTGGATGGCAAAAAGAGTAGACTCGGGGTAGGTATAAGCGTCGGAGCTCGGGGTTGCCTGGGGACGGATCCTTCGGCGGCTACCTCGACTTCAGGGCCTTCTTCGTCAACTATACGGATGCAATGATGAATGCTCATGAGAATGATGATATGGACTTATGGTGCAAGACAATACCACTGATTCAAGATTACTCTTAGGCAAGGCATAAACGAAATCTAGGTTGAGCATAAAAGTAACCATTTCTTCCTTAAGCAAAATTGATTAAACTAGACTTTATCATAACTATCCTAAGCATCACAAACATCATAGACCAAAGGGTAGGGGTCTATGAACATCACGCAATCCCAAAAGTCACTTCACAGGGCATTCACACTAACCCTAATCATTTCTTTCTATTTTTCTTAATTATTTAAAAAGGTCATTTTATGAAGGTGCTCCAAAAATTACCAAATTAATCACACAAGTTCATTAGAGTACAAGTATATGGCAAAACAAATTTCATAATTTTTGGAGGTCATTAAGGTGCTCAATTAAATCTAGACATTTAATTAACAAAAGGCACTATTCCTTAATTAAAATAAAGCTCAAAAATCAACTTGCTCCAAAAGACTTCAAAATTTTACCAGAGACTCAGAAAGGCATAACTAGCACATAGAAATTTATCTCCAGATTTTTGGAGTTATAGATCACTCTCCAAAAATACCAAAACCTTCATTTTTCAATTAAAAGGGGAATTTTACATTTTTAAATCTTTGCAGAAAAGTCAAGTTTTATATTTTTATAAAATACTCCAGAGCATAAAGAGTCTACTGTGAAATTTTCAGAATTTTTGGATCAACACAGAAAATCATACAAAAAGATGAAATATCAGAACTGTTCCCATTTTTAAAAGGAAAAGAGCACTGTGCTCGAGTCGGAACGGGGCTCGGGCGAATCGCGGAACTCTCGGCCGACCGAGGCCTGGCTGGTAGGCTCGGGCGAGACGGAAACCAAACGTTTCGTCCGAGGCCTGGCTCGACGAGGCGGAGGGTGCACAGGTTCTCTCGAGGCCTGGCTCGAGCGAAGTGGTGAGGGTCTGTCCGCCGAGGCTCGGGCTCGGCGGCGAGACGGACGGAGGGAAGCAGAGGCCGAGGCCTCGGGTGCTTACCAAGGATTGGAGGCAGGGCTCGAGGGTGAGGCTCGGCACGCGCTCGAGGGTGAGGCTCGACACGGGCTCGAGGGGCGGTGGTTCGGTGGAGCTCCTTCGGCGGCGAGCGGCGAGCGGCGCTCCGGCGACCCTGCGCAACACACGAGACCGCAAGGGTCTGGTCAGAGTCGCACGGGACCGAGGAACACGACACGGGGGTCGGTGAGGGATGGTCGAGGCCGGAGGCGACGAATTTCACGAACCCGAGCTCGCCGGGTTTCTGCCGGAGATGGGAACGGCGAGGTTACGCCGGGCGATTGGAGGCGGTAGAGGTAAAATTGGAGGGTGGTGAAGCAGCACAAGAACACGGCGGAGCTTTTGAGCTAGGTGGTGGAGCGGCGGAGGCACTGGACTGTGCTGGCGACGGAGGCGGAGATGAGTGCGGAGGTCGGAGCTCCGGCGGGCTTATATAGCCGCGGCCAGGGCCGGTAGAGACCTCGGGGTGGTGTGGATGAGGTTTGCGGAGGCGTGCGCACTCGATTGCGCTCTGGCGGATACGTGGGCGTGCAGCCGGGGCTCGGGCGCAAGCTCGGCCGGCGATGGCCACGCGGCGGCGGCGCGGAGAGGACTGTAGGGGACGGGAGCGAGGGCCAGCGCTCGCGCGCGGGCGCGGAGGGAACAGGGCGACAGCGGCGGCAGGTTGGTGGCGCGTGGGAGCAGCCGGGCGTGCGGCAGGCGCGGCGCGGGCGCCATGGCCGGGCCCCCCCTCTGTCGCTATGAAGAAGAGGAACAGTGTAGGGTGTAGGGTTTGACTTTTGGCTAGTTTCTGACTTTTGCAAAATGCTCCCAAAATTTGAACTGTGCGACAAAAACTCCAATACCAAGTTGTTCAGAAAAATGAGATCTACAACTTTGTCAAAAAGAACATTTTCAAATTCCAAACAGTTTTTGAACAAAATTCAAAAACAGAAAAAGGGGACACTTTTGAAATTTGAATCAATTCAAAATTACTTTGGATTTTATACTGAAACTAGAAAATCTTCAAACATGAAAGTTGTTCCTTTTATCAAAACCTACAACTTTGCTATAATACACTTTTCCAGAAACTCATTAGTTTTTGAACTCTTTTTGAAAACTGAAAAGGGAACAAAAGTTGGGGTTTGATTGAATTTGAAATAACTCAAAACTTTGTACTGCAACTTGAAAATTTGTAAATACCAAAGTTGTTTCTCTTTGACAGCTCTACAACTTTGCTTTTTGGACCAACCCCAAATTTTGAATAATTTTTAAATTACACCAGAGGGATAAAATCCAGGATTTGGAAATTAGGGTTTTGCAAAAGGGATTTGAAATCAAATTCTGATTTTTGAACTTTGGCCAACACAACAAAACTTCAAGACACCAAAGGAACAAGAATTACACAAAACTAATCACAGAGATGAAATTACCATTTTGCCCTAGTAGAGAGAAGTGGGCTAATTAGGATTTTTGCAATAGAGGTAATTCACATAAAATGATACACTTAGCAAAATGCATACACATGAAATCATGATCAAGATGCTTAATGATGATAATGATGATATGTCAAGTTAATTACAGTTAAACACCAGAGGTGTTACAGCCTCCCCCCCTTAAAGAAATCTCGCCCCGAGATTCCACGTCTTATGAAAGGACAAAGAAGGGATAAAGGCAAAACCTTACATGGACAGCGATTCGAGAAAGTCGGGGTAGTTCTTTGCTAAGAAGTCTTCAGATTCCCAAGTAGCTTCTTCTTCAGAGTGCTGGTTCCACTGGATTTTGTACCATCTTGTGGTGGTTCTTCGGGTAACGCGATCCTTGTGGTCCAACACGCGAACTGGATATTCTGAGTAGGACAGATCAGGCTCTAGCTTGACACCTTCAACTTCCACGACATGTTCAGGTACTCGGAGACACTTCTTGAGTTGGGAGACATGGAAAACATTGTGGACTGCGGAGAGATGATCGGGCAACTTCAGCTTGTAAGCTACCTTGCCACAACATTCCAAAATCTCAAACGGACCAATGTAGCGGGGTGCTAACTTTCCTTTAACTCCAAAACGAGTGACTCCTTGGTTGGTGGTGAGACCTTGAGATATACATAATCTCCAACTTGAAACTTCAGAGGTCGACGTCTCTTGTCAGCATAGCTCTTTTGTCGAGATTGGGCAATCTTCATGTTCTCTTGTATCTGCTTGACTTTCTCTTCCATATCCTTGACCAGGTCAACTCCAAAGAATTCCCTTTCTCCAGGTTCGGACCAACTGAGAGGTGTACGACAACGACGACCGTACAGTGCTTCAAAGGGTGCCATCTTGATGCTTTCTTGGTAACTGTTATTATATGAGAACTCTGCCAAGGGCAAACAGTCATCCCAAGTATCTGCGAAGGTGAGAGCACAGGCTCTCAACATGTCTTCCAGCACCTGGTTGACTCGCTCCGTCTGTCCATCAGTCTGAGGATGATATGCTGTGCTGTATAAGAGCTGGGTTCCAAGTGAGGTATGGAACGCCTTCCAGAACTTAGCAACAAACTGGGTACCGCGGTCAGAGACAATGGTCTTGGGTATGCCATGAAGCTTCACTATGTTGTTCTTGTACAAGGCGGCATATGTGGGGACGTGGGGCGGGTGTAAATAGTCTTGACTGGCAGAAAGTGAGCTTGTTTGGTGAGTCGGTCCACGATTACCCAAATGGAATCAAAACCTTTCCGGGTCTTGGGTAGCCCATTAATAAAATCCATGCTGATATCTTCCCACTTCCAGGCAGGTACAGATAAAGACTGCAATTCTCCTCCAGGTTTCATGTGCACGGCTTTGACTTTCTGACAAGTATCACAGCGAGCGACATAGCGAGCGATTTCAATCTTCATCTTTGTCCACCAGAATCTCTGCCTCAGATCCTGGTACATCTTGTTGGCCGGGGTGGATGGAAAACCTAGACAGGTGTGCTTCATCAAGGATCAACTGTCTCAACTCAGGCACCTTGGGAACTACTAGACGGTTCTTGAACCAAACAACTCCTACATCATCGATCCTGAAACAATCAGCCTTTCCGGTCTGGACCTTTTCGATGATGTGCTTGATTCCAGGGTTATCTTTTTGTGCAGCAATGACCTGTTCTCTGATAGAGGTCTCTATCCTGACATTGCTCAGAGTTCCTTGTGGTACCATTTCAATACCCATCCTTTCAAGATCATGGCACAAGGAAAGATCATAGGGCTTCGTCGTCAGACAGTTGCAGTATGACTTGCGACTGAGGGCATCGGCGACTACATTCGCCTTACCAGGATGGTAATGCACTTCGATATCATAATCCTTGATTAACTCAAGCCATCTTCGCTGCCTCATGTTCAACTCTTCTTGAGTGAAGATATACTTCAGGCTCTTATGATCGGTGTACACATTGCAAGCACTGCCCAACAGATAATGACGCCATATCTTCAAAGCATGCACCACTGCTGCTAATTCAAGGTCATGGGTTGGGTAATTCTCCTCATGTCGCTTAAGCTGCCGTGAGGCATAAGCGATCACTCGACCTTCTTGCATCAATACACAACCCAAACCAGTACCAGATGCATCACAGTATACATCAAAGGGTTTCTCGATATCTGGTTGAGCTAGGACTGGTGATGTAGTTAACAGTTCCTTCAAGGCTTGAAAAGCTTGCTCACAGGCTGGTGACCAAACAAAATCCACGGAATTCTTCAACAACTCTGTGATAGGCTTGGCAACTCTGGAGAAATCTGGGATGAAACGACGATAGTATCCAGCCATTCCCATGAAGCTGCGAACTTCGCGGACAGTGGTAGGTGGCTTCCAATCCAAGATATCTGCCACTTTTCCAGGGTCAACTGACACACCTTCAGCGGACAGGACATGACCAAGGAATTGAATTCGATCTAGCCAGAATTCACATTTACTGAACTTGGCATACAGCTGGTGATCTCTGAGACGAGAGAGAACGACACGAAGATGCTTGGCATGATCTTCAGGAGTTCTTGAATAAACAAGGATGTCGTCAATGAACACGACTACAAATTTATCGAGCTCTGGCATGAACACAGAGTTCATGAGATACATGAAATGAGCGGGTGCATTGGTCAAACCGAAAGACATGACCAAATACTCATATAGGCCGTATCTGGTGGTGAAAGCTGTTTTGGGAATATCTTCGGGACGAATCTTTATTTGGTGATAGCCAGATCTGAGGTCGATCTTGGAAAACACTCTGGCTCCAGATAACTGGTCAAAAAGAAGGTCAATGCGAGGCAAAGGATATTTATTCTTGATGGTGACCTCATTGAGTGGGCGATAGTCAACGCACAGACGAAGACTTTTGTCCTTCTTCTTCACAAAGATAGCAGGGCAACCCCAAGGAGATGAACTTGGGCGAATGAGACCCTTGTCCAATAGCTCTTGCAATTGGATCTTTAGCTCTGCCAATCTCTGGGAGGCATTCGATAAGCTCTACGGGATATAGGAGCAGTCCCGGGCTTTAGCTCTATAGCAAACTCAACATCACGGTCGGGAGGTAGACCAGGTAGATCTCCTGGGAAGACATCAGGGAACTCACAGACTACGGGGATATCCCTGATTTCCGGAGCATAGGCAGAATTTAACTGGGTGGTTGTTGGCTTTTGAGGCATTGGAAGTTGGAGAAAGAGTTTGGAGGTACTGTTAGGAATATCCACTCTCACAACTCTATTCAAGATGTCTATCATGGCTTTATACTGACACATCCAATTCATGCCTAAGATGACATCTATCTCTTGATCGCGCAGTACTATCATGGTGGTAGGAAAGACATGTTCCCCCAACATTACTGGTATGCTGCGGACCACTTCCTTAGTATTTATCCGTCCTCCAGGCGAAAGTATGCAAAAACTTTCTTTTAACTCCCCCATGGGTAACTCATGCTTGATGACAAAAGTGCGACTGATGAAGGAATGCGATGCACCAGAATCAAACAAGACGATTGCAGGATGATTGGCAACAGGGAACCTACCGAGCATGACGGGCTCTCCTTCTGGGATGTTACTGACGGTGGTGAAGTAGACTTGCCCGTGCTTCCTGACAAGCTTGCCCTTCTGGACGTGCTGCTGCGGTGCACGGTGCTGCTGCTGCTGTGATCCTCCAGGGCCTTTCTTTCTGTGCATACTGGGCATTCTTCTTGGGTTTTGGGCACTCGCGAGCCCAGTGACCAACTTGGCCACAGTTGTAGCATGTATAGGTTGTAAGCTGTTTGTGGGGCGGTGACACGAACACCTGGGGCGTTCGGCTGAGTGGCACTTTGCTGGTTGGCATTATGGGTGGTGGCTGCGGTACGAACGACCACTTGCTGATGGGGGTATGGGGCACGGTTTTGATGGTGACTGGGGTGGTAGATGACTCTTGGGCGCTTATGGTTGCTGGAGAAACTGCTAGACCCAGCCTTCTTCTTCTTTTTCTCTTCCTGGTACTGGCGGTTGCTTTCCTCAAAAGCAACAGCACGGTCAACGACATCATGGTAGGATCCATTCAGGTTGTTGGACAGACCTCTACGAATCTTAGGGTGCAGACCCCTGAGGAAACAATCTCTCTTCTTTTCCTCCGTGTTGACATAGTCGGAGGCATACTGGCTGAGGTGATTCGAATTGTCCCACGGACTGCATGACGGTGGATCTTTTGTTGCAGGGCCAAGAACTGATCCAACTTCATTCTCATAAATCCCGAAGGGATGTGATGTGCTCTGAAAGCGGTGCGGAACTCTTCCCAGGTCAACTCATGACCTTCAGGTCGGGCAGCCAACAGGTTGGCGTACCAGGCACTTGCGGGACCACGGAGCTGCTGAGAAGCGAACCGAGGCTTCTGGATCTCTGTGCATCGGATGAGACCAACTTCTGCTCCATGGTGCGGAGCCAATCATCAGCTTCGAGGGGTTCATCGGCTCTGGTGAAAACCGGTGGACGGGTTTCAGTGAACTCCACATAGGTGGTCTCTTGGTTGTGGCGACCACGTGGACCAACATTCTGCGGTCCTTGTTTTGAGCCATAAGGTTGGCGGCGGCGGCCAAGGCTGCAATGGCATCTGCCAGGGTAGCAGGAACTGGTGGAGGATTTGGAAGGTTGGCACCTCCGGAACTTCCGGCTCCAGTGCGGGTGTTCACAGGCATCTGTTAAGAATTTGGGAACTTAGCATCCAAAGATTGCTTTTGAACGAAACTGACTGATAAGATTCATTGATGCAAGGGTAGATAACTGATACAGAAGTTCGACAGATAACCACAGACTGACAAAGGAAAGGTACAAGACAAGATACAAACTCGGTAGACAGAAGACCAACACGCCCCAAACTAGACTTAAGGCTTTAGGTAAGCGGATGGTACAGACACAAGGAGTCTAGTCATCATCGATGAAGATCAACTCTCGTCAT
>VDCT01000726.1:0-36377 GCA_009763385.1 Coix lacryma-jobi var. lacryma-jobi | reverse complement strand
CATAATGTTAATACAAGAGAGAAGATCTTGGGTTTACCGAGCCTTCTCGTGACTAGATCTGGAATCCAAGCGAAGCTTGCCTCCTCTAATCCTATTCTATCTAACTATTCTAGGTAGATGTAGTCCTAGAGTTTCTGAATGATCTCCTTCTCTGGTGATGGCCTGATCTGATTGCTTCTGATCAATCTGACGATGTGATGATGTGATGATGCCATGGAGAGGGGGTCTGGGGCTGCTTATATAGCCCTGGGCGAGGAACCGTGGCCGTTGGATCAAACCGACCTTAGGTACGGCTGAGATGCATCCTCGTAGGCGGTGGAGGAAGGTTCCAGAAGGCGGAGGCCAGCGGGGCCAGGGGCCAATCGACCAGTCATAGGGTGGGACCGGTCGGTCCCACCTGGCGGCCTCTTGAGGTGCCCGACCTCCTGGTGTCCTCTGGTGTTCTCTAGATCCTTCTAGAATAATCTTGATGCGTCAGTTCAGCTCTCTCCCATCGGGTTCCTTCCAGGAGAAGTAATTTGTGTTGGTTTCCTGGTTTAGTCCCTGCAGAATTATAATTCACCAAAACTCGTGGAATATTGTCAATTAAAACCCTAAACCGTTATTGGTGATTGAATTCATGCCCTTTTCATATTTATTTATCCTTTAATTTTGATAGATAACCAGTGTCAACATGGAGCTAATGTAGTTAGCTATGTTGTCTTTTGAAACAATAATGTTTCACTTTTTTCTACAATGTAATTTGGTTTTTTTAGTTTGTATGTATTTCAGTTTTATTTTACATACACCCGAATATTGTCGTAGCGTTAGCACCGGTAATATACTAATATGTATAGGGAACGGTAGAAGCTAGAGAGGCACAGGTTACACAAGTGCAAAAGCAATATGGAGTACACGCTCAGTGACGGATGCAGAACACGATCAAAGGAGGGCTGATCTCTTCTTCTTTCTTTATTTCTTTTTTTCTCTACTAATTTTTTCTCTAATTATCTCTAATTTTGCATTGATGTACCAGCTTTAAGAGGGCTGGAGCCCACTCAGCCGCCTCCCAGTAGATCCCCCCTGCATGTGTGAGTGTACTATACCGCTGCTTAGACTATCCGCACTCACGTTCCTCTATTTTCATTCTCTATACTGTCTGGTCATCAAGATTCTCTCCTCTATATCCAATTCTCCCGCACTCATTCATCCTCTATCTACCATAGGGCCCATGTGTCAGGATTTTTTCCTTTTCCTTTTTCCCTTTCTCCTCCTTATCCATTCGCCCGCTCTCCTCCTCCTCCACGCGCTCTCCTCCTTCTCCACGCGCCGCCAGCTTTCTCCACCTTCTCCACGCGAGCTCCGACCATGAGCGGTCAGCGACGGAGCCCACGCGGTCCCGGCGGCGGAGCTCGCCCGCGCGTGCCGCCCCTGCCTCCCTCTCTCTCTCCCTTCTCCTTCCGGCCATGGCAGCGCGTGCACCTCCCTCCTCTCTCTCTCTCACGCTCTCTCTCGCTCCCGCGTCACGCGTGGTGGGGCCGCTGGCAGGTAGCACACGTCCGCTAAAGGCTGGCCTTTCCGCTTCCTTTCCCGGACGCGCGGGCGTAGCGGATGGGATAGCGGCTCCCGCTGCAGCCGTTTTTTACGGCAAACGCGGGTAGCGGACGGGATACCGGCTCCCGGTGCGATTCGTCTTATATAGTAATGCCTATGGATATTCGATAGTGCCAAAATGGCGCCAGCCTTTGATTGCCGACGTACTCTATACGTTCGTTTTGGCTGCTTGTCCAGGTCAACACCACCTTGCGCTTATACCCATTAAACACTAGAAACGGCGGGACCTTCCCGCACGGGGAAGGTATCCACGCCGCCGCAAATTCATTGATTGGTTCACTTCATCGCCACCCCACCTGCCCACTTCTTACAGCTCCACCTCCTCCCTATAGTCCGACGCAAAAGATCCCCCTCTCGAACCCTCGTCCACCGAACGAAAAAAATCCTCCCTCCCTCGTCTCCTCCACGGGACTGCGCCGCCACTTCCCTCGATCCCGTCCCAACCTCGCGCCCTCTCCCTCGCCCTCTTCCGCGCCCGATGGCTCTCCTCCGTTGCGCCGCCTCCCCATCTCCCCTTCCTCTCTTCCTCACCCTTTCTCTCCCAAAGTGGCAGCGCCACAGACGGAGGCAGCCGCGGTGGCCTCCCCGCGCTGTGTGATGGCCTCAGGACGCGCCGCCGAGGGCTCACCCCGATGGCCGCCACAACCTCTCGTCCACCACACGGCCTCCTGCGGCGACCTCTCCTCGCGCTGTTGTGACAGAACGGTCCTAATCCTATGGCCCACAGGTCCCTGTCAACCTTTGACAGCCGAACTTATGTTCCATACGATTAAGACCTGTTTCGCCACTGGGCTACATCAGCGCCCAATGTCCGCAGGATCATCTCACCTTTCGGTTACAGCATTTCACATTTTCACAAATAACATAGATAACAGAGCGGAAGACTTAGATAACATTAGTTTTACAAACCGAGGTTTCAAATGAGGTAAGGAGTACGGTTATTACAAACCATTGTTCGGTGATTCAAAGTAGACAACGTAGCGGAAACATTAACATAAAGATACATGTAACACCCAGCCCGAGGGTGCACATTTACTCATCGGCCTCTTCCTGGACGAAGGTCACGCAACAGGGTGCGAGACACATCGGGGTCTCAGGCATACCTGCAACATGGGTAACAAACCCTGAGTACGGGGTACTCAACAAGACTTACCCGACTAAAGAAAAGAGGAAAGACTCAGGGATGAGAGGCTTTAGGGAGTCAAGGTAAGGCTTAAGCAAGTTCAAGCATTTTGCAGAAATAGCATTTTTGTAAACTTGTTTTGAAAAGTAGTTCTCAAACTTCATCCTTTCATGATTCATTTTAACTTTTCAAAACATACCTAGTTGTGAACCAATCCCCGTTGACAGTCAGTGACCAAGTCTCCATAACCGAGGAGCAACGTTAATCCGGATAAATAATACTCAGCTGAGGATCCCTATCCACACTGCATATGTAGCACCCAAGCTTGCATATGCCAACTCGTCTACCACGATTCCTCCAAGATTGGACCGGTCCTACGCCACCCGGAAGTACAGTACACCACTCCTTTCCAGGTACGACGACCACGTGGGTACATGCTACTTCCGCCATCTCTCCACTCCCAGTGCGCGGTTGTCGGTCCAATCAAGGATTTCTCGGAGCCAGAGCTTTCCGAAGTATGTGAATAGTTACAAGTCTTGACCAGCAGGCCCCCATACGGATGGTCCCTAATTTTCCAGCCAGAACTATACCTTGGTTATATCTCACCCAAGCGTAATAGTCCTGTCAGTTTTTCAACCCTGTCCCGGTCGGTGTCAACTGTTGAGTCCCGGACTACAACATGACGGCACCGTACGCTCGGACAACCTCTCCTCGCTATTGACTAGGTACGGATCAGGTAACTAGCCAGTAGACGGGAGTAAAGCCAAATTCCCATAAACATTCTTAAAGTGATCACACTTTTTGAAATTGGCATTTTTATTGCAAATCTATTGAATAGCATTGCTAAGCATTTTGCAAACATTTTGAGAACAGGACAGGTGTATCTTTTGGTGGAGGTGGGTAATGCAAGAAGTAGGTCATCACACAACTCCTATTACCTAATGCAATAGTAAAACATTTAAAGAAAACATTTATAAAAACAAGGTAGGGTTAAATGCACCGGGGCTTGCCTTGGATGGCAAAAAGAGCAGACTCGGGGTAGGTATAGGTGTCGGAGCTCGGGGTCGCCTCGGGAGTTGGTTCGTCAACAGCGGCCTCGACTCTGGTACCTTCTTCGTCAACTATACGGATGCAATGATGAATGCTCATGAGAATGATGATGTGGACTTATGGTGCAAGACAATTCCACTGATTCTAGATTACTCTTAGGCAAGGCATAATCGAAATCTAGGTTGAGCATAAAAGGTAACCATTTCTTCCTTAAGCAATATTGATTAAACTAGACCTTATTATAATTATCCTAAGCATCATCCAAACATAGCATCACAAACATCATAGACCAAAGGGTAGGG
The DNA here is from genome assembly GCA_009763385.1 of Coix lacryma-jobi var. lacryma-jobi. Lineage (NCBI taxonomy): Eukaryota > Viridiplantae > Streptophyta > Magnoliopsida > Poales > Poaceae > Coix > Coix lacryma-jobi. Next base: position 32,309 of record VDCT01000726.1, on the reverse strand, counting down.
GTCTATGAACATCAATCAATCCAAAGATCACATCATTAAACACTTATTACCAACCCTAATCCACCTTTTCCATTTTCTTAATTTTTTTTTTAAAAAAATCATTTTATGAAGTTGCTCCAAAAATTACCAAATTAATCACATAAGTTTATTATGACATAAATAGATGACAAAACAAATTTCATAATTTTTGGAGGTCATTAAGGTGCTCAATTAAATCTAAACATTTAATTAACAAAAGGCACTATTCCTTAATTAAAATAAATGCTCAAAAATCAACTTGCTCCAAATGACTTCAAAATTTTACCAGAGGTTTAGCATGTTATAACAAGGTCACAAAAATTTATCTCAAGATTTTTGGAGTTATAGATCACTCTCCAAAAATACCAAAACCTTCATTTTTCAATTAAAAGGGGAATTTTACATTTTCAAATTTTTGCACAAAACTCAAGTTTCATATTTTTATAAAATACTACAGAGCATAAAGAGTCTACCACAAAAATTTCAGAATTTTTGGATCAACACAGAAAATCATACAAAAAAAGAGAAAACAGAACACTATTCACATCTTAAAAATAAAAAGAAAAAGACACACGGCGGCGGGAGCTCGTCGCCGGCGACCATAAACGGGCGGCGCTCGGCACGCCGGCCACGCTGGGCGCTCCGCGGCGAAGCTGAGGGCACGAGAGTGATCAGAGGTCTCACCCGCGTCGATCAAGGGACTCGGCGAGGTGAGAGGATGAACGGAGGTAGATGAACGGCGATGACCGGCGGGGAGGTTGCGGCGGCGATCGTCGCGCCGGCGGTTCTGCGCAAGATAAGCGACCACGAGGGCCGGGTTAGAGTCGCATGGAGTCAAGGAACACGACACGGGGGTCGGTGAGGGATGATCATGGCCGGAGACGGCGAATTTCACGAACCCGAGTTCGCCGGGTTCTCGCCGGAGATGACAACGGCGAGCTACGCCGGGCGATTGAGGGTGGTAGAGGTGAAATTGGAGGGTGGGGAAGCGGCACAAGAACACGGCGGAGCTTTTGAGCTAGGTGGTTGAGCACGGGTGGCTCTGGAGTGAGGTGGCGACGGCGGCGGAGCTGAGGAAGAAGCTCGGGCTCCGGCGGCCCATTTATAGCCGCGGCCAGAGGCCGGTAGAGAGCTCGAGGGTGGGTGGATAAGCTCGGCGGACGCGTGCGCTCTCGATTGCGCGCAGGCGGAGGGTCAGGCGTGCAGCCGGGGCCTGGGCGATACCTCGCCGGCGATGGCCACGCGGCGGCGACGCGCGGAGCACTGTAGGGACCGAGAGCGAGGGTCAGCGCTCGCGTGCGGGCGCGGAGGGAACAGGGAGACAGCGGCGGCAGGATAAGGGCGCGTGGGAAGCTGCCAGGCGAGCTGCAGGAGCAGCGCCGGTGGGGCGCCATGGCCGGGGCCCCCTCTGCACTGCGCCGGCTAGAGGTAGGGGACGAACAGTGCTAGGCCTAGGTTTTGACTTTTGCTGGTTTCTGAATTTTGCAAATTTCTTCCAAAATTTGAACTGTGCGACAAAAACTCAAAATACCAAAGTTGCTCAGAAAAATGAGATCTACAACTTTGTCAATATGAACATTTTCAAATTCCAAATAGTTTTTGAACTATATTCAAAAACAGAAAAGGGGACACTTTTCAAATTTGATTCAAATCAAAATTACTTTGGATTTCAAACTGAAACTTGAAAATCTTTATATATGAAAGTTGTTCCATTTGACAAAACCTACAACTTTGCTAATATACACTTTTTCTGAAACTCAATAGTTTTTGAATTCATTTTGAAAACTCAAAAAGGGACAAAAACTGGAGTTTGAATGAATTTGAAATTACTTCAAATTTTATATAGAAACTTTGAAATTTGTAAATACCAAAGTTGTTCCTCTTGATCAGATTCACAACTTTGCTTTTTGAACCAACTCAAAATTTTGAATTTTGAAAAAGTTATCAAAAAAGGGAATAAATCCAGGATTTGGGATTTTAGGGTTTTGCAAAAGGAAAATCAAATCAAATCTGATTTTTGAACTTTGATCAATGCAACAAACATCAGGGTACTAAATTTGAACAAGAATGACATAGAACTTGGCACAGAGGTGAAATTACCATTTTGCCCTTATAGAGAGAATTGGGCTTTTAGGGTTTTTGAAAAGGGAATCAAAGCATAGCAATTAGGCAATTCAAATGCATCACAGGAAATGATTAATGCTTAAGGTGATGATATGTCAAGTTAATTACATTAGTAACACCAGGGGTGTTACAACCCTCCCTCCTAAAAGAAATCTCGCCCCGAGATCCTTGCGTCGTTTAAAGAACAAAGGAGGAAACTCACACCTATAGAGATTCGAGAAAGTCCGGATAGTTCTTCGCCAAGAAATCTTCCGATTCCCAAGTGGCTTCTTCTTCAGAGTGCTGGTTCCACTGGATCTTATACCATCTTGTGGTGGTTCTCCGGGTAACACGATCCTTGTGATCCAACACACGGACAGGATATTCCGAGTATGACAGATCAGGTTCTAGCTCAACACCTTCAACTCCCACCACATGTTCAGGTACTCGGAGACACTTCTTGAATTGGGAGACATGAAACACATTATGGACTGCGGAGAGGTGATCGGGCAACTTTAACTTGTAAGCTACCTTGCCACAGCGTTCCAGAATCTCAAACGGACCAATATAGCGGGGTGCTAACTTTCCTGTTACTCCGAAACGAGTAACTCCTTTAGTGGGTGAGACCTTCAGGTACACAAAATCTCCAATCTGGAACTTCAGAGGTCGGCGTCTCTTATCGGCATAACTCTTCTGTCGAGACTGCGCAATCTTCATATTCTCTTGGATCTGTTTGACCTTTTCTTCCATATCCTTTACTAGGTCAACTCCAAAGAATTCACTTTCTCCGGGCTCAGACCAATTGAGAGGTGTACGACAACGACGACCGTACAGTGCTTCAAAGGGTGCCATTTTGATGCTCTCTTGATAACTGTTATTATAAGAGAATTCTGCCAAGGGCAAACACTGATCCCAAGTATCTGCGAAGGTAAGCACACAGGCTCTCAACATATCTTCTAACACTTGGTTGACTCTCTCAGTCTGTCCATCAGTCTGCGGATGATTTGAGGCTAAAAACGAAATTCTCTTCATTCTATGACCTTCCGTCAATTTGAGACACTTGAAGGTGTTAAGTGAGGGGTAAAATGACTATTTTGCCCCTGCCATGGTATGGTGCTGCCCTACTCCATAAGCACTATTTTCTAGAAAAAAATGTACCTAAACCTACATGACTAATTCTGTAAAATCACCATTTTTCTTAGGCCATGGCGCTGAGGAGCACATTAACAACTCCAACAGAGCTTCTCCTGCATTGGTATGCCATTTGTTTTAGGACATTCAGCCATTACTCAGGCTGTGTTTTAGATGTAGGTTGAAAAAGTTTTGGGATGTCACATCGGATGTTACAACACTAATTTAGTCTATTAAAAATAGATCAGTTATAAAACTAATTACACCGCCGCACAGTACGTAACGAGACGAAGCTATTAAATATTTAAACCTAATTAATCTGTAATTAGCATATGTTTACTTTAGCACCATATTATTAAATTATGGACTAATTAGGCTCAATAGATTCATCTCACGAAGTAGACTCCGGCTAACAAATTAGTTTTATAATTAGTATATATTTAATGTTCCATACATGTATCCTAATATTCGACGTGATAACTGAAAAAATTCTAGGATGACATCTAAACAGAGCTTCAGTACTGGGTACCGGTTAATCTTATGGCCCCATGCTCAACACTTCATTCCACACTTTACCTAAGCATTTGGAAATGCCTAGAATAATTAGGAATCACAAGTTGTCAGATCGTGCTTCGTAAACTTATTTAGTAGTACTTGTATACATCCTTACTCACATGCAGCTATATCCTTGCCCAAAATGTTTCCATTACTGAAGCATCACAAAATTCTAAGGATTGGAAATTTGGAATGTTTCTGCTGCAAAACTAGACTGCTAAGGTGCTACTAGTAAGGACATGTTATTAAGGTATAAAAAGTTCAGAAATATCTAAGAATGTCCAACAAGATAAACTACCTAACCCCTCAATATATAGAGTTGATGATTACTGAGTATACCATCGCTTTACATACTCGCACCATGGGAAATTTTTAAGATTTTGTATGTCTAAACTTGATTGGTCTTTAGAGTGTTAGCAGGCAAATGCAAGGTTTATTATATAGGATTTAATGAAACATCTGCAACTTTTGTAGTTATTAAACCAAGGGTCTTCCTCTGAAACTATAAAGTTGAAGCAACTGCACTTAAAAAGTTTCAATCATGAGTGAATAGCCAACTCTTTATATAAATTATTACTATTTTAAAGCTATGTAATATTAAATGCATTATGCTTTTACTATACAGAATTTTCGAGGGTATCTAAATCCAAGTCAAAATTTACCTATATACTTCTATTGGCTTTTAAAAGTCCATAAAATTAAAGCATTAACATATTTACATACTTTTTCTCCTGGGTGCTGCTATCCATATCTTATGCAGGTTACTTTGGTTAGAATTATACCAAAAACAAAAAAACAGTGGCGGGCAACCGGCAGAGATATAGTAGATCTACATATATACTTAGACAACAGTTTGAGTCAAGTAATATAGGCTTCAGTTTTTCCTTGCTCTCAAATCAAATGTTCCACAGCCTGTGCAACAAATTAAATAACTGCGTTTTCAACCTTGCCATGTGACCCTTTCTCTCTGGTGGAGAAAAGAGGGTAGACTTGCCCACACACTCATGGTCTACTGACATGGACTACTCACGCATCGCAGGCTGGCCAAAAACAGGCAGCATGAAGCATCGAAGAACTCTGATCGTGGCGGGGAAATCTGATGTACACAAAACGAAATAGATGATGGGTTGGACATTTTGAAAGTGGTATATATGAACTAACAAAATCAGCTATCCAAATTCGCGAGGGAAAGGATGAATTGAAGTGCAAGTTTTCTGCATAGCTATTGCATCTTCATAATGAAAACGAAATCACTATGTTAGTTTATCATCCTATAAGCAGGAAATGGATATGGAGAAGGCACAAAAGCTTACTACTGTATGCAGATATATGCTTGTAAATGAGACTGCTCAATAGAAGGTTGCGTGCAGCTGTAAATGAGACTAGTGAAGCTTTTTTTTTTAGAAAATAACTTCATGAGCAACTTCTTAGATGAAGCTACGCTGTTTGACAAAAGTGTTTGGCAAAACAGCTTCACTAACAACTTCATATATGGTTGAGAGAGAGAAATGAGGGTGTAAGCTGTGAAAAGCTACTTTTTTCAGCTTCACCTCAGCTTATGGTTTTGTGAGAGGGAGAATAATAGAAAAAAATGTTTGTAAAAAAAAAACAGCTCACAACAGCCTGTAAAGAATAAAAGCAGAGAACCCAAGCATCAGGAACAGGAAGCACACCCAAATTTCTTTCCGCTAAAACTTGAATCAATCAGTTATAAATATAAATAATAAACAATACATATCAACAGTGGCGGATCCAGAAAAAAATGTTAGGGTAGGCTTCTTCAACCTCTAATCATCTTCAGCCTCTCTTCAGTGTATATCCATAATAAAAAAAATTTAAGGGGCCCTAGGAGAGGCTCTATGAATCTAACGACCCTAGGGGGGGGGGGGGGGGCAAGCGTCCCACGGCTGAATCCGCCCCTGCATATCAATTGGAATATCTCGAGCCATAATTCTTTCTGTTCTTATTTTATTTATCAGTCACCAATACATATCATATGATCCTCAGCTCATCTAGCCGAACACTTTCAGTTGGGGGTGGCCAGCTGGTCAGCACCCGACGACCTGAAGGATGCAGTGTAGATTCGCGGTCGCGGCCGCTGGGCTCTTGATTTTTTGATCCCCAAGGTTCTCGATTTTCTAGGCTTCCGCAGAATCCCATTTCTGCTGGAGCAAGGCACAAGAAACTGTACCCCAGTTTACCGTGAGCTCGACGGCGATGTCGCGCCAACCGTGCCCCCGTTGTCCCAACCTGCAACTATGTCCGAACGGACGAGCGTGAAACGGGAGCCCTCCTCACACAGCATCAGGACGAAGGTGAGGACGTGCATCCTTCACCTCTTTCGCTGTTGTCGGCCCGTGTTTGTTGTAGCTCGCCACTCGCCAGAGTGGCAAGCGCGTCCGCGCCGTGGACTTATTCCCCACGACTACGTGCTTCAGATCTCGGTAGGACCCTCCTGTTACCGGTGTGTTGGTTTAAGGCCTTGTTTGGCTGGAGACAAATACACCTCAATCTATGTGGGTTGGGAGAAATTAAGTGTAATTTAGTTCAAGTTACACTTCAACCCACGTGAATTGAGGTGTATTTGTGTGCAGCCAAACAAGGCCTAAGCGGGGATATCACACGTTCGACCCACTTTATGCTAGTGTTGTTTGTGAGTTCATAGAACTGGGTTAATCTGGTATGGAATATTTTTTCCAGATACGGGTTCAGCTCATCTCTCTAAATCGAAGTGATCATGTGGGTTAAATTGGGTTGGGAAAGAATAGAAGAGACACTGACAAACGGGCCCACATGTCAATGACTCAAACCACTTTCAGATATTCTCCCAACAAAACACAAAACTAAAATCGGCACAATCCACCAACCAAACAAGAGATGTGTTCAACCCAACCCACAAAACTGGGTCAGGTCCAACCCAACTCATATCATGCTCAAACCAAACACATGTAGGAACCAAGTGGGTTGGGTTAGGTCCAACCCAGTTGTTTGGGATGGGATGGACCCATCTCATGTTCATCATCCCCAAACCAAACACATGTAGGGACCAAGTGGGTTGGGTTAGGTCCAACCAAGATATTTGGGATGTGATGGATCTGTCTCATGTTTGTTTATTGGGTTGGAGTGGTTCCAGTTTTTTTGTTTGGTACGAGGGATGGAGCGGGTTGGGAAGGATGACACCATTAACTCCGTTAGCATCTACTCCCTTCGTTCTTAATTAACTATCATCGTTGGTGTTCGTGTCACAAATTCAACTTAATTTGTAGCAAATACCAGCAACATTTGCATCTACAAATAATTTTATTAAAAAACTAGATTTAAAGATCTTTCTAATGATACTAATTATGTATGATGAATATTAATATTTTTTAATATATATTTAGTTAAAGATGTTTCTCGAAAAGCGAAATGACAGTTATTTAGAGACAAAGGAAGTATCTACGTGGGACCTAGCTATCAGAGACTTCTGTTTCTTCTCCCCCCTCCAATTGCGATGCCACACCCATCCTGACACCACCGCACCTCCTGCGCGCACCGTCCTGCCCCGACCGTCTGTCGTCGCATATTGCGCCACCCAGCTTGGGCAGTTGCTGCCCCTCGCCGCCCTGCCACCGGCGAGCCCAGTGCCCCGCCTCACCGACCATCGCCCCGCCCGCGTGCTGTCCTGCAGCGACCACCGCCGCCTCACGCTGCGGCACCCTGCCCCGGCGGCTGCCATCCCGACCGTTGCTACCTTGCCACCGGTGAGCCCTACGCCCCGCGCTGCGGCGCCCTGCCCCGGCCGTCGTCGCCTAGCCTCGACGGCCCACTATCTCGCCCCATGGTGCTCTGCCTTGTCGTGCTCCCTCACCCGCGAGATGGAGGTCGTGTTGCCTTCTCGCCGTTCACATGGGTCGAGCTTGTCCGTGTAAATCGAAGGTATTACAGCAACCCACATCTAAGAAGAATATGTCAATCCAGGTTGACTCCATTCCAAATAATAGTCCATCTGGATTGAACTAGGGATGATCCGGGATATCCTACAAACCAAATACACGGTCAGTGAATTGTAGGTGTTCGTGAACCCGAGCGAAGTGTACCCTTACGTTCCTTGTCCTTGAAGGCGTACCAATTTGCGCCAATCTTAATCCCTAAAGAAAACTTTTCACCCGCCAACTAAGCACCCCATCTTGCTCGACGCCTAGGGTGACGTCCCACATCACGGTCGTGGTTACCTTGTCATCCTGCCAGACCACCGTCCTAAAATACAATGTTACGGGTTCATTATTACAGAGTAAAATGGTTCGATGTCGACGGGTGGATGCAAGCAGTGGCGAAGCTAGAGGAAAAAAGAGGAGGTGCACTAGCCCAGTGAGTGCATAAACATATCGCTTGAGGGTGCATACATGGTGAAAATCTAACCAAATTCATTGATTTTTGCACCTCCTTGTACTTCAGAGACCGTGTCGATGTCTAAAACATCATCTATTTCCTATACGGAGGGAGTATTAAATTGAATGATAAATAGTTACTCCCTCTATCCCAAATTATAAGTCATTCCAAGAATCTTGGAGAGTCAAAGTTTTTTAACTTTGACCAAAATTCTAGAGAAAAATATAAAGATTTATGACATCAAATATGTATATTATAAAAATATAACTAATGAAGAATCTAATTATACTTAGTTGGTATCATAAATATTATTATTTTATTATATAAATTTGGTCAAAGTTGGAAAACTTTGACTCTCCAAGATTCTTGGAATGCCTTATAATTTAGGATGGAGGGAGTAAATGATAATTGTTTTATCAATTCCCAGACCACACGATGCAATAATGTCTTGCTCACCTCATCACACTTTGTAATAACGGTGTGTTTGGTTCCACTCCTCTAAACTTTAGTCACTTTTAGTAGCAACAATCTTACTAAAAGAGACTAAAAATAACTAAAAAGTCTTTTTAGTCCTTTTAGTAGGAGTGTTTGGTATTTAAAAGTGACTACAGTTTAGAGGGGTGGAATCAAATACACCTAAGTCCACGGCCCCACGCACTGATGCTTCGGTTCATTGGACGATTCTTTAACAGCTCCCAAAGGAAGCCTTAGCGGGGGGCCGTTCTTGTCCTGCCGCGATCGGCTACCTAGCCGCTAGCCGTGTCAGGTTTACGCGTGTTTGTTCCTTGCTCTCAGCCCTACTCTTGGTCGTATCTTGCTTGTGACATTTTGGCGTTGTGGGCCTTAAGTGTCTGGCCCATCCATATTATTGCACGCGTCTCAGTCTCGTCCATGAAGCATGCCATGTTCGCCATATGACTAATTTTTTATATGATGAAAAGTTCCATCGTCAAACCTCAATTCAGAAAAAAGGAGAGATGTCGGAGACTACCAAATTACAATTTAAGAAGCAAACAAAAGAGAGAGTTTAATCAATACGAAATTTAAAAGGTCATCAAATAAGTGCATATATTGCTCTAGTTTCTAGATTTCTAGAAATTGGCACGCCTAAAATATTTATGGTGGTCATCAGCGGGCTGCTGTAATAGAACCTATACTCGGAGATGTTAGCTCTCGGAAGTCCGATCCAGGCGCAAGCTTTCGAACGCCCGCAGTTTATCTGCTATGCTCGCCTAATGCACTCTAGTCTGTCTTCACCCCGCCTCTGCCTTCTCTCTCACCCCTGCTTTAACGACCGCCCTACACATGTACTTCGCTCCCACGCATGCACTTCGCCCCTCCTCTCTCTCTGCGTGGGGGCGTTCGGGAGATGGGGATGAGCGGTTGACGACGAGCATGACCCTAGTGCCTCTGACTTGCGGCACCACCGTTCTTTGATCCCAGTGCCCCTGATCATTGGTGCGCCATGTGCTCCATTCGACGGCTCCCGATCGCCCTTGGCCTAACAAAATAAAATACTTGAAACATGAAAAACGCAAAAAGATGAAACATTTAGAATATGTGCTTGCGACATATGCGTAGAACTCATAAAACATCCAAAATAAAACACTTACCATTTGAAGCATGAAAGCATCTGTTGCAACATAAGACTAAAACAATTAAAACATCTGAAAAACCTGTTGCAACATAGAACATAAACAACATCTCGATCAAAAAATTTTGCCAAAAACAAATGAAACATTTTGAACAAACTCTTGCAACACACATCGAAAACCCTTGTAACATCCTATGATATACTTTTGTAACATCCAAATAGAGCATAGATCGAAACACTTAAAACACGCACGCACAATACAGGGGAGGGAAATGACGAAGTAGATCGATTCCCGCCATGGAGGTGAGAACCGACAACGAGCAGCGGTGCACGGGCATCGCCTCCGCGCTCGTGGGTTGCTTAGCCGGGGAAGACTTGAGACCCTAGCGGCCATGGCGCAGTTAGCGACGCACGAGACGCTGATGATTCGGACCATGGAGGTGAGAACCGGCAGCAGGCAGCAGGGCACGGGCACCACCAACACCGCCCCCGCGCTCGTGGGTGGCTCAGTTGGGGAATACTTGAGGCCCTAGCGGCCATGGCGCTGTTAGCGACACGTGTGACGTTGATGGGAGACAGACGAACGAGAACAGAGCAAGTGACGCAAGCCACTGGGACGGACGCAGGGGCACTCGGCTGCGCTGGTGGCCAGCGGCGCGAGCTATGTTCCAGGTATGATGTGGTGGGGATGGAAGAGGGGAGTGGTGGACTGGTGGGGAAAGAAATACCAGTGGATAAGAACGAAGAAAATGTGTGGTGATTGGAGTCTGTCCGATTTATTTATAGCGTGTCAGACGCTTGGGTAACAGCGTTTCCATAAAACCAAGGGTTAATTGGATCTGTGCCATTATAATTCGTTCGTTTTTGAAGCACACCATTACTACTTACCATACTACGCCAGTGCCATTATAATTTGTCCAATGTTTGAGATACACCACTCTCTACATCTGATACCGATTTGGGCCCACTTGCAGGTATATGGAAGGGTACTGTACTTTCGTATGGACCATTTTGCCCTTCCTCGCGAATGGATAAGGCCACCAACACCATCTGCTTGGTCCATTCGCCGAATCATTCCCCACTCTCCAATCCCTAACCCTAACTAAGAACAAGAGCGGCGACTGTCTTCTTCCACGGCAAGGTCGAGGCACTTGGCGGTGCTGCACTTGGTTCGGCGAGCGAAGTGGGCATCCTAGATCCATGAAGGTCGACCTCGCTGCTGTGGCAGGCCAGTAGCGTGGCGGTGGCCATGAAGATCGGCGACATGTCGAGTTCGGCAACAGCAACGTCGCCCGAAGAGGCCGACGGATCCAGATAGAATGGGAACGCTAACTCATGATTGAATGCCTTGTGTGCTAGCTTGTTGCATGGTGACGATTATGTGGTTGGAAGGTGTTAGGGTTGAAATTAGCCTTTTTCTGCTTGCTGGTGTTTCAATTCAACTTTGACTGTTTCAATTTTCATTGGGTCATTTCATTTGTGTTGTGCTAGGATTTCTATGTTTTTGTTAGAGATCAAAGTTGAAGCCTTTATGACCAAAGACAATGCTGGGGAAAAATCATACTGTAAGGGCAAGCTTGTTAAGTGGGCTGTGGAGGTAGGCTCGATTACATTTGATTTGTTGCTTTCTTCTCTATCCCATTTGGTCAGTTGGAGCTCTAACCAGAAGGCCACAGTTTGGTTCTTTGACAAGACTGTGGGTGAGGATGTACTGCTTGTAGATGACGTGCAGTTCCAAAAATTGTTTGAAATGTATAAGTCAGAGATGCATTGCCAAGTAATCTTAGTTGTGGTGGATAAAGCTGTGTGGGAACAACATGAGTTTACTGATTTACAACCTTTGTGTGTGATTCCACCTGACATAGATCCAGTAATGCAACCTGCTCCATCTTGGCAGCCTCATGCAGATTGGCAGCCTGACCCACAGACTGACCCACCAATTCAGTCTGAACCAAGAAATAGTATTCTAGAACCACAGCCTGATCCACCAATTCCCACTGCTACACAATCAAAAGGAGTTCCAGAACCACAGCCTGACATCTTTGATAATGAAGAAGAGTATGTTGGTGTCAATGATGAGCATATGTACATTCCAATTCCACCTGCACAGCCATCTCTGAGTCCACAAAATGATTCATCTGCGCCTACTAATGATGCATATGAACATGTTGCTGCTGAAGGAGCTGTACCTCCTGAGGCAGAGGTTACTGATGCAGATCCTGAGGAGATAAGGGTACTCCATGATCCAGAGAACCCCATAATCAAGGAGAGTGCCTTATTTCCTGACATAACAACATTCAGGAAAGCAGTGAGGCACTATGCAGTGAAGGAAGGTTTTGAGTTTGCTCCTGGCATCAAGACTGACCCTACCAGGTTTATTGCAAAGTGCAAACACCCTGGTTGTCCTTGGCGTATTCATGCTTCAAGGATTCATGATCAGAAAACTATACAGGTAGACACTACTTGTTCATACTTGCAGCTTATCAATTAATTCAGTTTGTATCTGCATACTACTTATTCATATTTGTCTTTCCCAGATTAAGGTTCTACCATCAAAGCACAATTGTCCAACCACCAAGATTGTTGGAGGAAAAATGGCTTCTCAAAGTTGGGTGGCAGATAGACTGACAGACTGGTTGAAGAAGAATCCAAGCAAGGGTCCCAAGGCAGTAAAGGAGAAGCTTGAGGGAGACTATGGAATAAAGTTGAAGTACTCCAAGGCATATTCAGGAATGCAGGTGGCACTGCAACAAATACATGGTAAATATGAAGAGTCTTTCAAATTGTTGTTTAACTGGAAAGCACAGATGGAGATAACTTCTCCTGGTAGCATTGTAGAGATAGATGTTCAGAAAGTTGGCAAGAAAAGAAGGTTTAAGAGGATTTTTGTAGCTCTCAAGCCATGTGTCGATGGGTTTCTTGCTGGCTGTAGGCCATTCATTGTTAAGTAGGTTGTCATGATGTATGGACAAAACCAAGATATTATGCACTGAAAATGTTTGCTCAGTTATGCACCTAGAATGGTGCCTTTGCTATTCACTGAAAATGTTTGCTTAGTTTTGCACCTAGAATGGTGTCTTTGCTATTCACTGAAAATGTTTGCTCAGTTATGCACCTAGAATGGTGCCTTCGCTATTCATGTGCAGTTAAACAACTAAGCTAGCTAAGCTGGTTTCAAGCCAGTTAAATTCATGGGAAATTCATTGCATTACAATACCAAACCAGCTAAATTCATGTCATTGCATTACAATACCAACTAAGCAGGTATTGTAACACCTCTGGTGTTTAACTGTAATTAACCTGACATGTCATCATCATTAGTCATTAATCATTCCTGCCTTGCATTTATGTTTGCTTAGTACTTGTGTATCAATCTCTTTCAAAAACCCTAAAAGCCCAAATCTTCCTATAAGGGCAAAAATGGTAATTTCACCTCTGTGCCTAGCTTTGTGTAATTCTTGTTCAGATGGATGTCTTGAAGTTTTGTTGTGTTGGCCAAAGTTCAAAAACCAAAATCAGATTTCAAATCCCTTTGCAAAACCCTGATTTCCAAACCCAGGATTTTTATCCCTCTCTTTGTAATTCAAAAATTATTCAAAATTTGAGGTTGGTCCAAAAAGCAAAGTTGTAGATCTGGCCAAGAGAAACAACTTTGGTATTTACAAATTTTCAAGTTTCTGTACAAAGTTTGAAGTAAATCCAAATTCATTCAAATTCCAATTTTTGTCCCCTTTTCAGTTTTCAAAATTTATTTAAAAAACTATTGAGTTTCAGAAAAAGGGTATATCAGCAAAGTTGTAGGTTTTGATAAAGGAACAACTTTCATATTTGCAGATTTCCAACTTTCAATGTAAAATCAAAAGTAATTTTGAATTTATTCAAATCCTAAAAGTGTCCCCTTTTCTGATTTCGTATTTAATTCAAAAACTGTTTGGAATTTGAAAATATTCTTTTTGACAAGTTGTAGATCTCTTTTTTCTGAACAACTTTGGTGTTTTGAGTTTTTGCTGCTCAGTTCAAGTTTTGGAAGTAATTTGCGAAATACAGAGATCAGCCAAAAGTCAAACCCTAGGGCATAGCCCTGTTCATCTTCCTCATCGTAGAGGGGGGGCCCGGCCATGGCCGCGCGCCGGCGCTGCGCACGCCGCACGCCTGGCAGCCGCACGCCCGCCCCCGACTTGTCGCCTGCGCCCGCACCATCTTTTCGCACCCGCACGCGAGCGCTGACTCTCCCTCTCCCGTCCCCCACTGCTCCCAGCACGACGCCGCCGCGTGGCCGTCGCCGGCGAACGCACACCCGGCCCCTGCGCGCACGCCGTCCTTCCCGCCGGCTCGCAATCGAGTGCGCACGCCTCGTCCGAGCTCATCCACACCATCCCTTGCTCTCTACCGCCCCCCCTGGCCGCAGCTATAAAAGGCCCGTCGGAGCCGGAGCTCCGCACTCAACCCCGCCGCCGTGGCCAGACCACTCCGAAGCTCCCGCCGCTCACCACCTAGCCCTAAAGCTCCGCCTTGAGCTCGTGAAGCTTTCCCACACCTCAATTTCACCTCCCCCGCCTCCAATCGCCCGGCGTAACCCCATCTTCCCAAACTCCGACGGAACACCGGTGAACTCGGGTTCGTCAAATACTCCCTCTCCGGCCACGATCATCTTCCCCTGACCCCTGTGTCAGCTTCCTCGGCTCCGCGCGACTCTAACCAGGCCCTTGCGGTCTCGTGTGTTGCGCAGGATCGCCGACTCGCCGGAGTGCCGCCGCGGTCGTCTCCTCCTCGAGCCTCACCCTCGAGCACGTGTCGAGCCTCAGCCTCGAGCCTCACCCTCGAGCACGTGTCGAGCCTCAGCCTCGAGCCTCACCCTCGAGCACGTGTCGAGCCTCAGCCTCGAGCCTCACCCTCGAGCACGTTCCCGAGCCACACCCTCGAGCCCTGCCCTCCGACCCGTGGTAAGCATCCGAAGCCTCCGGTCTCTGCTTCCACTCCGTTTCGCCCGAGCCTCCCAGTCAGGCCTCGGACGGACGCTTGCTTTCCGTCTCGCCCGAGCCTTCCGTCTCGCCCGAGTCCGCTTCGCCCGAGCCAAGCCTCGGCGAGCGCATGCTCTCCGCCTCGCCCGAGCCTTCGGGCCAGGCCTCGGACGAAGCAGTCGCTTCCGTCTCGACCGACCCCGTTTCGCCCGAGCCCCGCGCGATTCGCCGAGCCCTGCATAGAAGGAGCACAGTGCTCTTTTCTTTTTCTAAGAGTTGTGAATAGCGCTCTGTTTTCTCTTTTTTGTGTGAATTAATCTGTTGTTCCTTAAATGCTGAGAAAATTATGGTATGCTCCATGCACTGTGTAGTATTTTATAAAAATATGAAACTTGACTTTTCTGCAAAAAGTTAAAAATGTAAAATCCCTCTTTTAATTAATAAATGGATAGTTTTGGATTTTTAGAAAATTATTTATAACTCCAAAAATCATGGGACTAATTTTTGTGAGCTTGCTATGCCATGTTTAGTCTCTGGTGAAATTTTGAAGTCTTTTGGAACAAGTTGATTTTTTTGAGCATTTATCTTTAATTGTTAAATAGTGCCTTTTGTTAATTAATGTCTGGAATTATTTGAGCACCTTAATGACCTCCAAAATTTTGAAATTTGTTTTGCCATCTATCTACACCATAATGAACTTATGTGATTAATTTGGTAATTTTTGGAGCAACTTTATAAAATGACCTTTTTAAATAATTAAGGAAAATAGAAAGAGTGATTAGGGTTCATGTTTGTATGCCCTGTTTTGCATTGTTCATGCTAGCATACTCATGTGCATGCATCATTGCATTCGTATAGTCACCGAAGAAGGAGTCAAGATCGAGGCAGCCGCCGACAAACCTGTCCCTGAGGCTACCCCGAGCTCCGACAACTGCCCTGCCGCCTTCGAGCCTGCCCTCTTTGCTCTTCAAGGCAAGCCCCGGTGCATTTAACCCTTCCTTGAATTTATAAAATGATTTCCTTAAATGCTTTTGAGTTAAATTATTGCATTAGGTTTATAGGAGTTGTGTGCTATCCTAATTGATGCACTATCCACCTTGACCACTGATACACCTGATACCTGCTGTTCAAAAGTATTTGAAAAATGCTTAGCAATGCTTATTGAAATAGACTTTGCAATAAAATGCCAATTTCAAAAGTGTGATCACTTAAGGAATGTTTATGGGATTTTGGTCTTACTCCCCGGCTGTTGGCTAGGTATCTGATCCGTACCTAGTCGATAGCGAGGAGAGGTTGTCCGAGCGTACGGTGCCGTCATGTTGTAGTCCGGGACTCAACAGTTGACACCGACCGGGACAGGGTTGAAAAACTGACAGGACTATTACGCTTGGGTGAGATATAACCAAGGTATAGTCCTGGCTGGAAAATTAGGGACCATCCGTATGGGGCCTGCTGGTCAAGACTTGTAACTATTCACATACTTCGGAAAGCTCTGGCTCCGAGGAATCCTTTATTGGACCGACAACCGCGCACTGGGAGTGGAGAGATGGCGGAAGTAGCATGTACCCCACGTGGTCGTCGTACCTGGAAAGGAGTGGTGTACTGTACTTCCGGGTGGCGTAGGACCGGGCCCAATCTTGGAGGAATCGTGGTAGACGAGTTGGCATATGAAGCTTGGGTGCTACATATGCAGTGTGGATAGGGATCCTCAGCTGAGTATTATTTATCCGGATTAACGTTGCTCCTCGGTTATGGAGACTTGGTCCACTGACTGTCAACGGAGAGTGGTTCTCAACTAGGAATGTTTTGAAATGTAAAATGAATCATGAATGATGAAGAATTGAGGAATACTGAATCTTTCAAAATAAAATAAGGTTTACAAAAATGCTTTTCTGCAAAATACTTGATCTTGCTTAAGCCTTACCTTGGCTACCCTAAGCCTCTCATTCCTGAGTCTTCTCCCTTTTTTTAGTCGGGTAAGTCTTGTTGAGTACCCCAGTACTCAGGGTTTGTTACCCATGCTGCAGGTATGACAGAGTCCCCGATGTGTCTTGCACCCTGCTGCGTGACCATCGTCCAGGAAGAGGCCGATGAGGCCGAAGAATAGTTGTACACCCTCGGGCTGGGTGATTATAAGTATCTTTGCTGTTCTCCACTATGTTTGCCTATGTTTATTTCTATTATCAGAACTTGGTTTGTAATAACTGCACCTTAATTTCTATTTGGAACCCTGTTTTGTAAAACTAATGTTATTTAAGTCTTCCGCTCATTATTCCGATGTTATTTGTAAAAGTATGCAATGCTGTAACCGAATTGTGAGATGATCCTGCGGACATTGGGCACTGATGTAGCCCGGTGGCGAACAGGTCTTAATCACATGGAACATGGGTTCGGCTGTCAGAGGTTGACAGGGACACGTGGGCCATGGGATTAGGGTCGTTCCGTCACAGAGTGGTATCGGAGCATCTCACTTTAACGTTGCAGTGTTCGTTTTTGCGAAAACTTCAAAGACCTTTGAGTTCAAACAAACTAAACTTGACTATTTTGAGTCCAAATTCCCTTCTCTCATCTTGTCTCTCATATGGCAACACTAGCTAGTGGAACAACATGTTTTAAGCCCTATGTACTTATTTATTGCATTGCTTTGTTCCGTAGGAACGATTCATGCATCATGTCATAATCACTTAAGTTAACTTCTCTCTAAGTTCGTTGGGGTAGTATGCCTTTACCTGTTCTTGCTAGCCTTTCTCATCCATCTTCTCTTATCCAGACATGGCCCGTATCAAGCTGACTGCCCGCAAGTCGACTGGACCGCATGGTGTGCCACGCCACCAGCTGGCACCACGCGCTGGGGAGGAGACTGGGGAATCTTCCAACGGTCGTCGCTTTCCCCGCCGCACCCGTAAGAACCTGAAGGAGGAAATCAAGGATCTGAAGGCTGAGCTGAAGAACTTGGAGCATGACTTCTACCACTCACGCCTGGAGTTTTATGAGGCACGAGCTTCCCTGGAGCTGGCCAATCGAAACACGGTTCGCGCTATCGAGCAGCGCAATGATGCTTGGACCCGCGAGGACGTTACCAGAGCCCAGCTCCACGGACTGCAGCAGTACATAGCTCAGATTGAACAGTTCAATGATATGCTTCATGAGGAAGTGCATCAGCTGTATGATCAACTCCACCCCTTGGTAACCCCCGATTATGGAAGACCCTGAGGACGGAGTTGTGGAGGAACCAGAAGTGGAACAAGGGCCAGGCGAGAACGAAGAAGTTGAACCTGTCGAAGACGTCCACGCTGAAGACGAGGACGAGGAGGAAGAGCCTGAGCTCATCCTCGAAGAAGACGACGACGAAGACATGATTATCATCGACGACGACTAGACTCGTAGTGTCTGTATCATCTGCTTACCTAAACCTTAGTCTAGGTTTGGGGGTCGTTAGTCTGTCTGTTGCCAAGTCTGGCGTGTATCTTTCTTTTCGCATCTTTTCCCTTTATCGGTCTGTATCATCTGTCAGTCACCTTATCAAGTCATCAGTCTTTTGTATCAGAAAAGCTATCAGTCTGTTGTTTTCAGAACTCTATCTATGAATGCTAAGTTCCAAGTTGCTTAACAGATGCCTGTGAAAGCTCCTTCTCCAACTTCCAATGCCTCAAAAACCAGCAGCCACTCAAGTAAAACACCGCCTATGTTCTAGAAACCCGGGACATCCCCGTGGTTTGTGAATTCCCTGATGTTTTCCTGAGGATTTGCCTGGTCTGCCTCCTGACCGAGACATTGAGTTTGCCATAGAGCTAAAGCCGGGGACGCTCCTATATCCCGCAAGCTTATCGAATGCCTCCCGAGAGTTGGCAGAACTAAAAATCCAATTACAAGATTTGTTGGACAAGGGTTTCATTCGACCAAGCTGTCTCCTTGGGCTGTCCTGCAATCTTGTTAAAGAAGAAAGACAAGACTCTCAGAATGTGCATTGATTATCGCCCACTCAATGAGGTCACCATCAAAAATAAATATCCCTTGCCTCGTATTGATCTTCTCTTTGACCAGTTAGCTGGAGCCAAAGTATTCTCAAGATCGATCTCAGATCTGCTACACCCCAATAAAGATTCGTCCTGAAATATTCCTAAAACCTCTTCACCACCAGTACGGCCTATATGAGTACTTGGTCATGTCTTCGGTTTGACCAATGCCCTGCTCATTTCATGTACCTCATGAACTCTGTGTTCATGCCAGAGCTGATAAATTCTGGGTCGTGTTCATTGACGACATCCTTGTCTACTCAAAACCCCCTGAAGATCATGCCGAACATCTTCGTATCGTTCTATCCCGTCTCAGAGAGCATCAACTGTATGCCAGTTCAGTAAATGTGAGTTCTGGTTAGATCAGATACAGTTTCTTGGACATGTCCTATCCGCTGAAGTGTGTTGTCAGTTGACCCTGGTAAAGTGGCAGACATTCTGGATTGGAAGCCACCTACCACGTTCATCAAGTTCGCAGCTTTATGGGAATGGCAGGATATTATCGTTGATTCATCCCAGATTTCTCAAGATCGCCAAGCCTATCACTTGAGTTAGTAAAGAATTCTGTGAAGTTTGTCTGGTCACCACCTGTGAGCAAGCCTTTCAAACTCTGAAGACTGTTAACTACATCACCAGTGCTAGCTAATCCTGTGCTATACAATAGCTTGGTTCCAAGTGAGGCATGGAACGCTTTCCAAACTTAGCGACAAACTGGTACCACGATCTGAGATTGCTCTTGGGTATGCCATGGAGTACTATATTGTTCTTGTACAAAGTGGCATAAGTGGGGCGGTATAACTTGTTTTGGACGTAGAAGTGAGCTTGCTTGTGAGCGTCCACTATCACCCAATGGAATCAAACCTTTGAGTCTTGGTAATCCATTGATAAATCCTCTGATATCTCCCATTTCCAACCATGTACGAAAAGGTTGCATCTCTCCTCCGGGCTTCATTGCACCTTGACTTTCTGACATTATCACACGAGCGACATGCGGCGATTTCATCTTCATCTTTGTCCACCAGAATTTCTGCTTCAATCTTGGTACTTTGTTGCTGCCAGGATGGATGGAAATCTGTTGAGTGTGCTTCATCAAGGATTATCTTCTAGCTCAGGTACCTTGGACTACCAGGTTCTTAACCATACCACTCCTCATCATCAATCCTGAAACAGCGGCTTTCCAGCGGAACCTTTTCGTGATGTGCTTGATTCCGGGTTATCTTTCTGTGCAGCTTGATCTGTTCTCTGATAGGGTTTCTACTCTGACTTCCTAGACTTCCTTGTGAACCATTTCAATACCACTTTTTCATACAAAACAAAGGGAAGATTCATAGGGTTTCTAACAGACAGTTACGTATGACTTGCGACTGAGTGCATCGGCGACCACATCGCCTTACCCGGATGGTAATGCACTTCGATATCATAGTCCTTATTAACTCAAGTCATCTCTCTTGCCTCATTTCAGCTCTCTTGGGTGAAGATATACTTCAGGCTTTGTGATCTGTGTACACATTCAGGTACTGCCCAACAATAATGACGCCAATCTTCAAGGCATGAACCACTGCTGCTAACTCAAGATCATGAGTTGGAATTTCTTCATGTCGCTTAAGCTGCCGGAGGCATAAGCGATCACTCTTCTTCTTGCATCAACAACGCACCCAAACCAGTACCAGATGCATCACAGTAGCATCAAAGGGCTTCTCGAGTTCGGCTGCTAGACTGGTGATTGTTAACATTCTTCAGAGTTGAAAAAGCTTGTTCACAGGCTGTGACCAGAAAACTTCACAGAATTCTTCACTAACTCGGTGATAGGCTTGCGATCTTGAGAAATCTGGATGAATCCGTAATATCCGCCATTCCCATAAACTACTGCGACCTTGTGAACCATGTAGTGGGTTCCAATCCAGATATCTGCACTTTCCGGGGTCACTGACACACCTTCGCGGATAGACATGTCCAAGAAACTGTATCTGATCAACCAGACATCACATTACTGAACTTGCATAAGTGATGCTCTCTGAGACGGGATAGAAGATACGAAGATGTTGGCATGACTTCAGGGGTTTTGAGTAGACAAGGATGTCGTCAATGAACACGACCACGAATTTATCAAGCTCTGGCATGAAACAGAGTTCATGAGGTACATGAAATGAGCAGGGGCATTGGTCAACCGAAGGACATGACCAATACTCATATATGGCCGTATCTGGTGGTGAAAGCTGTTTTAGGATATCTTCAGGACGAATTTTTATTGGTGGTACCAGATCTGAGAGTCATCTTGGAGAATACTTTGGCTCCAGCTAACTGGTCAAAAGAAGACATACGAGGCAAGGGATATTTTTTTTGATGGTGACCTCATTGAGGGGCGTAATCAAGCACACTGAGACTCTGTCTTTCTCTTCTTACAAAGATTGCGGACAGCCCCAAGGAGACGAGCTTGGTCGAATAGCCCTTGTCCAACAATCTTGTAATGATTTTTAGTTCTGCCAACTCTTTGGGAGGCTACGATAAGCTCTGCGGATATAGGAGCTCCCGGGCTTTAGCTCTATGGCAAACTCAATGTCCGGTCAGGAGGAGACCGCAGATCTCAGGAAAACATCATCAGGAATCAGGAACTCACAGATACCACGGGTATGTCCGGATCTGACATAGGCGGTTTACTTGGTGTGGCTGCTGGTTTTTGAGGCATAGGAAGTTGGAGAAGGAGTTGTCGAGGTATGTTAGGAACATCCACTCTCACAACTCTCTACAGAAGGTCAAGCATGGCCTTATACTGGCACATCCAAATTCATGCCTAAAATTGACATCTATCCTGATCTTTCAAACACTATCATGTTGGTGAAAGTGGTATATATGAACTAACAAAATCAGCTATCCAAATTCGCGAGGGAAAGGATGAATTGAAGTGCAAGTTTTCTGCATAGCTATTGCATCTTCATAATGAAAACGAAATCACTATGTTAGTTTATCATCCTATAAGCAGGAAATGGATATGGAGAAGGCACAAAAGCTTACTACTGTATGCAGATATATGCTTGTAAATGAGACTGCTCAATAGAAGGTTGCGTGCAGCTGTAAATGAGACTAGTGAAGCTTTTTTTTTAGAAAATAACTTCATGAGCAACTTCTTAGATGAAGCTACGCTGTTTGACAAAAGTGTTTGGCAAAACAGCTTCACTAACAACTTCATATATGGTTGAGAG
Source organism: Coix lacryma-jobi var. lacryma-jobi (assembly GCA_009763385.1). NCBI lineage: Eukaryota > Viridiplantae > Streptophyta > Magnoliopsida > Poales > Poaceae > Coix > Coix lacryma-jobi. The sequence continues at coordinate 10,360 of VDCT01000726.1, read as the reverse complement.
AGAGAAATGAGGGTGTAAGCTGTGAAAAGCTACTTTTTTTCAGCTTCACCTCAGCTTATGGTTTGTGAGAGGGAGAATAATAGAAAAAAATGTTTGTAAAAAAAAAACAGCTCACAACAGCCTGTAAAGAATAAAAGCAGAGAACCCAAGCATCAGGAACAGGAAGCACACCCAAATTTCTTTCCGCTAAAACTTGAATCAATCAGTTATAAATATAAATAATAAACAATACATATCAACAGTGGCGGATCCAGAAAAAAATGTTAGGGTAGGCTTCTTCAACCTCTAATCATCTTCAGCCTCTCTTCAGTGTATATCCATAATAAAAAAAATTTAAGGGGCCCTAGGAGAGGCTCTATGAATCTAACGACCCTAGGGGGGGGGGGGGGGGCAAGCGTCCCACGGCTGAATCCGCCCCTGCATATCAATTGGAATATCTCGAGCCATAATTCTTTCTGTTCTTATTTTATTTATCAGTCACCAATACATATCATATGATCCTCAGCTCATCTAGCCGAACACTTTCAGTTGGGGGTGGCCAGCTGGTCAGCACCCGACGACCTGAAGGATGCAGTGTAGATTCGCGGTCGCGGCCGCTGGGCTCTTGATTTTTTGATCCCCAAGGTTCTCGATTTTCTAGGCTTCCGCAGAATCCATTTCTGCTGGAGCAAGGCACAAGAAACTGTACCCCAGTTTACCGTGAGCTCGACGGCGATGTCGCGCCAACCGTGCCCCCGTTGTCCCAACCTGCAACTATGTCCGAACGGACGAGCGTGAAACGGGAGCCCTCCTCACACAGCATCAGGACGAAGGTGAGGACGTGCATCCTTCACCTCTTTCGCTGTTGTCGGCCCGTGTTTGTTGTAGCTCGCCACTCGCCAGAGTGGCAAGCGCGTCCGCGCCGTGGACTTATTCCCCACGACTACGTGCTTCAGATCTCGGTAGGACCCTCCTGTTACCGGTGTGTTGGTTTAAGGCCTTGTTTGGCTGGAGACAAATACACCTCAATCTATGTGGGTTGGGAGAAATTAAGTGTAATTTAGTTCAAGTTACACTTCAACCCACGTGAATTGAGGTGTATTTGTGTGCAGCCAAACAAGGCCTAAGCGGGGATATCACACGTTCGACCCACTTTATGCTAGTGTTGTTTGTGAGTTCATAGAACTGGGTTAATCTGGTATGGAATATTTTTTCCAGATACGGGTTCAGCTCATCTCTCTAAATCGAAGTGATCATGTGGGTTAAATTGGGTTGGGAAAGAATAGAAGAGACACTGACAAACGGGCCCACATGTCAATGACTCAAACCACTTTCAGATATTCTCCCAACAAAACACAAAACTAAAATCGGCACAATCCACCAACCAAACAAGAGATGTGTTCAACCCAACCCACAAAACTGGGTCAGGTCCAACCCAACTCATATCATGCTCAAACCAAACACATGTAGGAACCAAGTGGGTTGGGTTAGGTCCAACCCAGTTGTTTGGGATGGGATGGACCCATCTCATGTTCATCATCCCCAAACCAAACACATGTAGGGACCAAGTGGGTTGGGTTAGGTCCAACCAAGATATTTGGGATGTGATGGATCTGTCTCATGTTTGTTTATTGGGTTGGAGTGGTTCCAGTTTTTTTGTTTGGTACGAGGGATGGAGCGGGTTGGGAAGGATGACACCATTAACTCCGTTAGCATCTACTCCCTTCGTTCTTAATTAACTATCATCGTTGGTGTTCGTGTCACAAATTCAACTTAATTTGTAGCAAATACCAGCAACATTTGCATCTACAAATAATTTTATTAAAAAACTAGATTTAAAGATCTTTCTAATGATACTAATTATGTATGATGAATATTAATATTTTTTAATATATATTTAGTTAAAGATGTTTCTCGAAAAGCGAAATGACAGTTATTTAGAGACAAAGGAAGTATCTACGTGGGACCTAGCTATCAGAGACTTCTGTTTCTTCTCCCCCCTCCAATTGCGATGCCACACCCATCCTGACACCACCGCACCTCCTGCGCGCACCGTCCTGCCCCGACCGTCTGTCGTCGCATATTGCGCCACCCAGCTTGGGCAGTTGCTGCCCCTCGCCGCCCTGCCACCGGCGAGCCCAGTGCCCCGCCTCACCGACCATCGCCCCGCCCGCGTGCTGTCCTGCAGCGACCACCGCCGCCTCACGCTGCGGCACCCTGCCCCGGCGGCTGCCATCCCGACCGTTGCTACCTTGCCACCGGTGAGCCCTACGCCCCGCGCTGCGGCGCCCTGCCCCGGCCGTCGTCGCCTAGCCTCGACGGCCCACTATCTCGCCCCATGGTGCTCTGCCTTGTCGTGCTCCCTCACCCGCGAGATGGAGGTCGTGTTGCCTTCTCGCCGTTCACATGGGTCGAGCTTGTCCGTGTAAATCGAAGGTATTACAGCAACCCACATCTAAGAAGAATATGTCAATCCAGGTTGACTCCATTCCAAATAATAGTCCATCTGGATTGAACTAGGGATGATCCGGGATATCCTACAAACCAAATACACGGTCAGTGAATTGTAGGTGTTCGTGAACCCGAGCGAAGTGTACCCTTACGTTCCTTGTCCTTGAAGGCGTACCAATTTGCGCCAATCTTAATCCCTAAAGAAAACTTTTCACCCGCCAACTAAGCACCCCATCTTGCTCGACGCCTAGGGTGACGTCCCACATCACGGTCGTGGTTACCTTGTCATCCTGCCAGACCACCGTCCTAAAATACAATGTTACGGGTTCATTATTACAGAGTAAAATGGTTCGATGTCGACGGGTGGATGCAAGCAGTGGCGAAGCTAGAGGAAAAAAGAGGAGGTGCACTAGCCCAGTGAGTGCATAAACATATCGCTTGAGGGTGCATACATGGTGAAAATCTAACCAAATTCATTGATTTTTGCACCTCCTTGTACTTCAGAGACCGTGTCGATGTCTAAAACATCATCTATTTCCTATACGGAGGGAGTATTAAATTGAATGATAAATAGTTACTCCCTCTATCCCAAATTATAAGTCATTCCAAGAATCTTGGAGAGTCAAAGTTTTTAACTTTGACCAAAATTCTAGAGAAAAATATAAAGATTTATGACATCAAATATGTATATTATAAAAATATAACTAATGAAGAATCTAATTATACTTAGTTGGTATCATAAATATTATTATTTTATTATATAAATTTGGTCAAAGTTGGAAAACTTTGACTCTCCAAGATTCTTGGAATGCCTTATAATTTAGGATGGAGGGAGTAAATGATAATTGTTTTATCAATTCCCAGACCACACGATGCAATAATGTCTTGCTCACCTCATCACACTTTGTAATAACGGTGTGTTTGGTTCCACTCCTCTAAACTTTAGTCACTTTTAGTAGCAACAATCTTACTAAAAGAGACTAAAAATAACTAAAAAGTCTTTTTAGTCCTTTTAGTAGGAGTGTTTGGTATTTAAAAGTGACTACAGTTTAGAGGGGTGGAATCAAATACACCTAAGTCCACGGCCCCACGCACTGATGCTTCGGTTCATTGGACGATTCTTTAACAGCTCCCAAAGGAAGCCTTAGCGGGGGGCCGTTCTTGTCCTGCCGCGATCGGCTACCTAGCCGCTAGCCGTGTCAGGTTTACGCGTGTTTGTTCCTTGCTCTCAGCCCTACTCTTGGTCGTATCTTGCTTGTGACATTTTGGCGTTGTGGGCCTTAAGTGTCTGGCCCATCCATATTATTGCACGCGTCTCAGTCTCGTCCATGAAGCATGCCATGTTCGCCATATGACTAATTTTTTATATGATGAAAAGTTCCATCGTCAAACCTCAATTCAGAAAAAAGGAGAGATGTCGGAGACTACCAAATTACAATTTAAGAAGCAAACAAAAGAGAGAGTTTAATCAATACGAAATTTAAAAGGTCATCAAATAAGTGCATATATTGCTCTAGTTTCTAGATTTCTAGAAATTGGCACGCCTAAAATATTTATGGTGGTCATCAGCGGGCTGCTGTAATAGAACCTATACTCGGAGATGTTAGCTCTCGGAAGTCCGATCCAGGCGCAAGCTTTCGAACGCCCGCAGTTTATCTGCTATGCTCGCCTAATGCACTCTAGTCTGTCTTCACCCCGCCTCTGCCTTCTCTCTCACCCCTGCTTTAACGACCGCCCTACACATGTACTTCGCTCCCACGCATGCACTTCGCCCCTCCTCTCTCTCTGCGTGGGGGCGTTCGGGAGATGGGGATGAGCGGTTGACGACGAGCATGACCCTAGTGCCTCTGACTGCGGCACCACCGTTCTTTGATCCCAGTGCCCCTGATCATTGGTGCGCCATGTGCTCCATTCGACGGCTCCCGATCGCCCTTGGCCTAACAAAATAAAATACTTGAAACATGAAAAACGCAAAAAGATGAAACATTTAGAATATGTGCTTGCGACATATGCGTAGAACTCATAAAACATCCAAAATAAAACACTTACCATTTGAAGCATGAAAGCATCTGTTGCAACATAAGACTAAAACAATTAAAACATCTGAAAAACCTGTTGCAACATAGAACATAAACAACATCTCGATCAAAAAATTTTGCCAAAAACAAATGAAACATTTTGAACAAACTCTTGCAACACACATCGAAAACCCTTGTAACATCCTATGATATACTTTTGTAACATCCAAATAGAGCATAGATCGAAACACTTAAAACACGCACGCACAATACAGGGGAGGGAAATGACGAAGTAGATCGATTCCCGCCATGGAGGTGAGAACCGACAACGAGCAGCGGTGCACGGGCATCGCCTCCGCGCTCGTGGGTTGCTTAGCCGGGGAAGACTTGAGACCCTAGCGGCCATGGCGCAGTTAGCGACGCACGAGACGCTGATGATTCGGACCATGGAGGTGAGAACCGGCAGCAGGCAGCAGGGCACGGGCACCACCAACACCGCCCCCGCGCTCGTGGGTGGCTCAGTTGGGGAATACTTGAGGCCCTAGCGGCCATGGCGCTGTTAGCGACACGTGTGACGTTGATGGGAGACAGACGAACGAGAACAGAGCAAGTGACGCAAGCCACTGGGACGGACGCAGGGGCACTCGGCTGCGCTGGTGGCCAGCGGCGCGAGCTATGTTCCAGGTATGATGTGGTGGGGATGGAAGAGGGGAGTGGTGGACTGGTGGGGAAAGAAATACCAGTGGATAAGAACGAAGAAAATGTGTGGTGATTGGAGTCTGTCCGATTTATTTATAGCGTGTCAGACGCTTGGGTAACAGCGTTTCCATAAAACCAAGGGTTAATTGGATCTGTGCCATTATAATTCGTTCGTTTTTGAAGCACACCATTACTACTTACCATACTACGCCAGTGCCATTATAATTTGTCCAATGTTTGAGATACACCACTCTCTACATCTGATACCGATTTGGGCCCACTTGCAGGTATATGGAAGGGTACTGTACTTTCGTATGGACCATTTTGCCCTTCCTCGCGAATGGATAAGGCCACCAACACCATCTGCTTGGTCCATTCGCCGAATCATTCCCCACTCTCCAATCCCTAACCCTAACTAAGAACAAGAGCGGCGACTGTCTTCTTCCACGGCAAGGTCGAGGCACTTGGCGGTGCTGCACTTGGTTCGGCGAGCGAAGTGGGCATCCTAGATCCATGAAGGTCGACCTCGCTGCTGTGGCAGGCCAGTAGCGTGGCGGTGGCCATGAAGATCGGCGACATGTCGAGTTCGGCAACAGCAACGTCGCCCGAAGAGGCCGACGGATCCAGATAGAATGGGAACGCTAACTCATGATTGAATGCCTTGTGTGCTAGCTTGTTGCATGGTGACGATTATGTGGTTGGAAGGTGTTAGGGTTGAAATTAGCCTTTTTCTGCTTGCTGGTGTTTCAATTCAACTTTGACTGTTTCAATTTTCATTGGGTCATTTTCATTTGTGTTGTGCTAGGATTTCTATGTTTTTGTTAGAGATCAAAGTTGAAGCCTTTATGACCAAAGACAATGCTGGGGAAAAATCATACTGTAAGGGCAAGCTTGTTAAGTGGGCTGTGGAGGTAGGCTCGATTACATTTGATTTGTTGCTTTCTTCTCTATCCCATTTGGTCAGTTGGAGCTCTAACCAGAAGGCCACAGTTTGGTTCTTTGACAAGACTGTGGGTGAGGATGTACTGCTTGTAGATGACGTGCAGTTCCAAAAATTGTTTGAAATGTATAAGTCAGAGATGCATTGCCAAGTAATCTTAGTTGTGGTGGATAAAGCTGTGTGGGAACAACATGAGTTTACTGATTTACAACCTTTGTGTGTGATTCCACCTGACATAGATCCAGTAATGCAACCTGCTCCATCTTGGCAGCCTCATGCAGATTGGCAGCCTGACCCACAGACTGACCCACCAATTCAGTCTGAACCAAGAAATAGTATTCTAGAACCACAGCCTGATCCACCAATTCCCACTGCTACACAATCAAAAGGAGTTCCAGAACCACAGCCTGACATCTTTGATAATGAAGAAGAGTATGTTGGTGTCAATGATGAGCATATGTACATTCCAATTCCACCTGCACAGCCATCTCTGAGTCCACAAAATGATTCATCTGCGCCTACTAATGATGCATATGAACATGTTGCTGCTGAAGGAGCTGTACCTCCTGAGGCAGAGGTTACTGATGCAGATCCTGAGGAGATAAGGGTACTCCATGATCCAGAGAACCCCATAATCAAGGAGAGTGCCTTATTTCCTGACATAACAACATTCAGGAAAGCAGTGAGGCACTATGCAGTGAAGGAAGGTTTTGAGTTTGCTCCTGGCATCAAGACTGACCCTACCAGGTTTATTGCAAAGTGCAAACACCCTGGTTGTCCTTGGCGTATTCATGCTTCAAGGATTCATGATCAGAAAACTATACAGGTAGACACTACTTGTTCATACTTGCAGCTTATCAATTAATTCAGTTTGTATCTGCATACTACTTATTCATATTTGTCTTTCCCAGATTAAGGTTCTACCATCAAAGCACAATTGTCCAACCACCAAGATTGTTGGAGGAAAAATGGCTTCTCAAAGTTGGGTGGCAGATAGACTGACAGACTGGTTGAAGAAGAATCCAAGCAAGGGTCCCAAGGCAGTAAAGGAGAAGCTTGAGGGAGACTATGGAATAAAGTTGAAGTACTCCAAGGCATATTCAGGAATGCAGGTGGCACTGCAACAAATACATGGTAAATATGAAGAGTCTTTCAAATTGTTGTTTAACTGGAAAGCACAGATGGAGATAACTTCTCCTGGTAGCATTGTAGAGATAGATGTTCAGAAAGTTGGCAAGAAAAGAAGGTTTAAGAGGATTTTTGTAGCTCTCAAGCCATGTGTCGATGGGTTTCTTGCTGGCTGTAGGCCATTCATTGTTAAGTAGGTTGTCATGATGTATGGACAAAACCAAGATATTATGCACTGAAAATGTTTGCTCAGTTATGCACCTAGAATGGTGCCTTTGCTATTCACTGAAAATGTTTGCTTAGTTTTGCACCTAGAATGGTGTCTTTGCTATTCACTGAAAATGTTTGCTCAGTTATGCACCTAGAATGGTGCCTTCGCTATTCATGTGCAGTTAAACAACTAAGCTAAGCTAAGCTGGTTTCAAGCCAGTTAAATTCATGGGAAATTCATTGCATTACAATACCAAACCAGCTAAATTCATGTCATTGCATTACAATACCAACTAAGCAGGTATTGTAACACCTCTGGTGTTTAACTGTAATTAACCTGACATGTCATCATCATTAGTCATTAATCATTCCTGCCTTGCATTTATGTTTGCTTAGTACTTGTGTATCAATCTCTTTTCAAAAACCCTAAAAGCCCAAATCTTCCTATAAGGGCAAAAATGGTAATTTCACCTCTGTGCCTAGCTTTGTGTAATTCTTGTTCAGATGGATGTCTTGAAGTTTTGTTGTGTTGGCCAAAGTTCAAAAACCAAAATCAGATTTCAAATCCCTTTGCAAAACCCTGATTTCCAAACCCAGGATTTTATCCCTCTCTTTGTAATTCAAAAATTATTCAAAATTTGAGGTTGGTCCAAAAAGCAAAGTTGTAGATCTGGCCAAGAGAAACAACTTTGGTATTTACAAATTTTCAAGTTTCTGTACAAAGTTTGAAGTAAATCCAAATTCATTCAAATTCCAATTTTTGTCCCCTTTTCAGTTTTCAAAATTTATTTAAAAACTATTGAGTTTCAGAAAAAGGGTATATCAGCAAAGTTGTAGGTTTTGATAAAAGGAACAACTTTCATATTTGCAGATTTCCAACTTTCAATGTAAAATCAAAAGTAATTTTGAATTTATTCAAATCCTAAAAGTGTCCCCTTTTCTGATTTCGTATTTAATTCAAAAACTGTTTGGAATTTGAAAATATTCTTTTTGACAAAGTTGTAGATCTCTTTTTTCTGAACAACTTTGGTGTTTTGAGTTTTTGCTGCTCAGTTCAAGTTTTGGAAGTAATTTGCGAAATACAGAGATCAGCCAAAAGTCAAACCCTAGGGCATAGCCCTGTTCATCTTCCTCATCGTAGAGGGGGGGCCCGGCCATGGCCGCGCGCCGGCGCTGCGCACGCCGCACGCCTGGCAGCCGCACGCCCGCCCCCGACTTGTCGCCTGCGCCCGCACCATCTTTTCGCACCCGCACGCGAGCGCTGACTCTCCCTCTCCCGTCCCCCACTGCTCCCAGCACGACGCCGCCGCGTGGCCGTCGCCGGCGAACGCACACCCGGCCCCTGCGCGCACGCCGTCCTTCCCGCCGGCTCGCAATCGAGTGCGCACGCCTCGTCCGAGCTCATCCACACCATCCCTTGCTCTCTACCGCCCCCTGGCCGCAGCTATAAAAGGCCCGTCGGAGCCGGAGCTCCGCACTCAACCCCGCCGCCGTGGCCAGACCACTCCGAAGCTCCCGCCGCTCAACCACCTAGCCCTAAAGCTCCGCCTTGAGCTCGTGAAGCTTTCCCACACCTCAATTTCACCTCCCCCGCCTCCAATCGCCCGGCGTAACCCCATCTTCCCAAACTCCGACGGAACACCGGTGAACTCGGGTTCGTCAAATACTCCCTCTCCGGCCACGATCATCTTCCCCTGACCCCTGTGTCAGCTTCCTCGGCTCCGCGCGACTCTAACCAGGCCCTTGCGGTCTCGTGTGTTGCGCAGGATCGCCGACTCGCCGGAGTGCCGCCGCGGTCGTCTCCTTCCTCGAGCCTCACCCTCGAGCACGTGTCGAGCCTCAGCCTCGAGCCTCACCCTCGAGCACGTGTCGAGCCTCAGCCTCGAGCCTCACCCTCGAGCACGTGTCGAGCCTCAGCCTCGAGCCTCACCCTCGAGCACGTTCCCGAGCCACACCCTCGAGCCCTGCCTCCGACCCGTGGTAAGCATCCGAAGCCTCCGGTCTCTGCTTCCACTCCGTTTCGCCCGAGCCTCCCAGTCAGGCCTCGGACGGACGCTTGCTTTCCGTCTCGCCCGAGCCTTCCGTCTCGCCCGAGTCCGCTTCGCCCGAGCCAAGCCTCGGCGAGCGCATGCTCTCCGCCTCGCCCGAGCCTTCGGGCCAGGCCTCGGACGAAGCAGTCGCTTCCGTCTCGACCGACCCCGTTTCGCCCGAGCCCCGCGCGATTCGCCGAGCCCTGCATAGAAGGAGCACAGTGCTCTTTTCTTTTTCTAAGAGTTGTGAATAGCGCTCTGTTTTCTCTTTTTTGTGTGAATTAATCTGTTGTTCCTTAAATGCTGAGAAAATTATGGTATGCTCCATGCACTGTGTAGTATTTTATAAAAATATGAAACTTGACTTTTCTGCAAAAAGTTAAAAATGTAAAATCCCTCTTTTAATTAATAAATGGATAGTTTTGGATTTTTAGAAAATTATTTATAACTCCAAAAATCATGGGACTAATTTTTGTGAGCTTGCTATGCCATGTTTAGTCTCTGGTGAAATTTTGAAGTCTTTTGGAACAAGTTGATTTTTTTGAGCATTTATCTTTAATTGTTAAATAGTGCCTTTTGTTAATTAATGTCTGGAATTATTTGAGCACCTTAATGACCTCCAAAAATTTTGAAATTTGTTTTGCCATCTATCTACACCATAATGAACTTATGTGATTAATTTGGTAATTTTTGGAGCAACTTTATAAAATGACCTTTTTAAATAATTAAGGAAAATAGAAAGAGTGATTAGGGTTCATGTTGTATGCCCTGTTTTGCATTGTTCATGCTAGCATACTCATGTGCATGCATCATTGCATTCGTATAGTCACCGAAGAAGGAGTCAAGATCGAGGCAGCCGCCGACAAACCTGTCCCTGAGGCTACCCCGAGCTCCGACAACTGCCC